>VWZV01011984.1:0-20658 GCA_013397155.1 Irena cyanogastra | reverse complement strand
GGCAGGTGGGTGACAAAGCCCGGGCAGTGCTGATGGAGCAGGGAGTGAGGGAATGCTGCTCCTCCCCACTTCTCACAGCTCCCAGACAAGAGCCTCCAGCACGTGTGAGCAGCTCCAGGCCAAGGCTGGGAGCTCTGCTGGGGTTGCAGGAGGAAATTCCAGTGGAAGCCAAGGCTGGCTTGACCTCATTAGAGGTGGCCAGACAGCTCCTTTCCCAAGGAGCCTTTCTTGCTGCCAGGTGAGTGTTGGGGTCTGCTATTCCACTTCCCCAAGCAGGAATTCTCCTTCTCCCCCAGCCTGCTTTAGTCACATCTCTCTCTCCTGTTTTTTTACCTCCTGAAGTTTCCTCTCAGCAGCTGCTCAGCTCTTGGATGCAGTTTGGCACATGCAATCTGGTGGCACTGTCGTTTGGAGCTGAAAGGAATTTGCATTTTGGTGTTCAGGGAGGATTTTCAGGAGTGTGGAGCCACCCCATGAAATATGAGTTGGTGGAATCAAAACTGAATTTTATTTTTCAAATTCTTAATAATTACAATGAAGGGATCGGCATATATATTTTTTTTTAAGGAAGTGGTTTTAAATTAGCTCTAAAACAGCTGGAGATAAGGAATTAAGAGCCAGCAATGTTATCCTGCAGCTGGGGAGTTTTCCTGCTCTGATTAATGGCAGGTACTTTCCATGGTTCAATCTGAGACCTGCTGGGCCAGACAGGGCTGGGGTTTGGGCTGGACCCTTCCAAGTGAGCTGAGCTCTGGATTTTTGGGACAGATTTTCCATGGGATCAGGAAATGCTGCCACTGCCAGAGTGAGCAGCTCCCTTCGGTGGCAATGTCAATACCTGGAGCAAAACCAGGACAGGACAAGGAGGCAGCTCCTCCTCAGCTTTTTCTGTCCTGTGTGAACCTTCTGAGGCAGCATTTTGGCTTTGAGACTGAAATAATCCACGGGAGGATCTGTATTCTGCTGGAAATGCTCCTGGCTGCACTAGGTCTCCCTGAAAAACCTCAGCCTTGGTTTGGAGTCATGCCATGGATTCCCAGATCTCCCAAAAATCTTCAGCCTGTGTTTGGAATCACACCATGGATTCCCAGATCTCTAAAAATCCTCAGCCTGTGTTTGGAGTCATGCCATGGATTCCCAGATCTCCCAAAAATCCTCAGCCTGTGTTTGGAGTCATGCCATGGATTCCCAGATCTCTAAAAATCCTCAGCCTGTGTTTGGAGTCATGCCATGGATTCCCAGATCTCTCAAAAATCTTCAGCCTGTGTTTGGAATCACACCATGGATTCCCAGATCTCTAAAAATCCTCAGCCTGTGTTTGGAGTCATGCCATGGATTCCCAGATCTCCCAAAAATCCTCAGCCTGTGTTTGGAGTCATGCCATGGATTCCCAGATCTCTAAAAATCCTNCATATTTAATAACTTGTAAATCATGAAATGCAGGTGATCTGGTGCCTCAAGAAGGAGAAATGTGTGGGAAGAGGACAAAAACCACAACGAAACATACTGCCAGGAGGAAAGCTGATTTCAGCGCTGGAACCCAGCCAGTCAAGGACTCTGTGAAGTTAAAAGAGAAGAAGTTTTCAGGACTCTAAAGCACCGAAGTGCTGCCGGCTCCTGTCTGCCCCAGGAGCGTGTCACCAGGTGGGGAAGAGCCCATAAAGCTCAGCCTAGAAAGGGAAATGAGGCAAGGAGGTTCTGCTGAGCAAGATGAACGATGAAGGGGAAAAACTGACGCTGCTGGAGCAGCCCTGGCGTGGTCATGGGCCAGCAATGAAGGAATGGGGGTCACTGTGGGGGTGGAGGTGCCATAAACTGGTCATTACAGCAGGAAACGGGAAGTGCAGGGCCCTCAGCCCAAGCCCAGCTTTAATGTGTGGCCTTGAGCAAATCGCCTCGCCTTGATTTACCCCTGCTCCCACTCTTCCTCCCTTTGGCACTCTCTGGGCTCAGCAGGTAAAGGACTTTATTTTTTACGCAGGGATGTGCACCCAGAAGGCAGAAGGAGGTGCAGCATTGACCCCCCCCTTGTCTGTATTGTCTCCATGGCTCAAATTCAATATTTATAGGCCCCAGAGTAGCTGGGAAAGGAAAATCATCCTTAATACTCTTAATGCTTAATACTCTTGATTCCAGCTGAGGAGCTCTCTGGCGTTTTAGGGGAAGCACATTTCTCTGTAAATTGAGATGTGCTTCCAGCTTTTCCTGAGGATGTGTGAAGTTTTATTGCTGCTGCCTCAGAGATGGCTTCATCCTCGTGCCTTCTGATGTGGTTTATTGCCTCAGTTCTCCCAGAAACAGCCAGTGCTGATATTTATTTCTGTGCTGCTGCCCTGGGGTGCTGGGAAAGGGCGGCGGTGCCTGTGGCGCCGAAGAAAAAAAAGATTTTTTTTTTTTAGAGCACCTCGTTTCTTGGGAAGTGATGTGTCCATTCCTTGTCTGATTTGCATCAGGATGGGAGGGAGGAGGAGGAAGGAGTTTTTTCCAGGGGCAGGGAGTTGCCCTCTGTGGTGGAGCACCTGGACAAGGGTTCTGTGCAGGAGAGGAGAGCCTGATCCTTGCCAGACAAACAGGTCACCCACACTCACTGCAGCTGGGAGCGCTCTCCTTATGGTCCATTAATTAAATTTCTGGCATAAAGCTTATGTATTTTATAGAAAAAGTCAGGGTTTTTTTTCTCTCTCCCCCCAAAACAGTTTTGTTCAAACACATTTGTGGCAAAAAGTGAACACCCCTCTACTTTGGTTTTCTCACCATCCCTGAGGGCTCTGAGCTCTGCCTCCCTCAGCCCTCCAGTGCAGATCCTGTGCAGAAAAGGCTGATAACATAAAATACTTTTTTATATTTCATGGGGTTTTCCAATGAAATTTCTTCTTCCAGGAATCTTTGTCATCGAGGGTTGTTCACACTGAGTGAAGAAACTCTGAATTAGGTGCTGTAGATGTGCTGGAGCATCCTGAGTGCAGGAATGGCCAGAATTCCACAACTCCTATCCTGCTGGCTGTGTGTGGTGCCATTGGAATGGCACTGGCTGTGCTCAGTGGGTCACACCAGTGACCTTTCACCCCCTTCCTCCTGAGCTTTTGTGGATGCTCCCAAGTGATCCACTTGTATATAAAAGCTTTTATCAGTGTGCATATATTTCATTGTGCTCTGACATCATCAGTGTGGCTCCCTGTCAAAGCTCAGCTGTTATCACTGGCTGACTGTACCTGCACAGGGATCCTTTGGTGCTGAATAAAAGAAATAAGGAAATAGGGAAATAATTTGAGTAAAACAAACAAGGAAGAGAAAGATATTAGAGCCCAAGTGGTTTCCATTTTGATAATTCACAGAATCAAAGGATCACTAGGTTGGAAGGTTTCAGATTCACATGTCTGCATTAGAATAAAGAAAATAGGAAAGTAGAAGATAAAATTTCACTGTTCTCCCAGGAGAGCAAAAACAAAACTTTTTTTTTCCCCCATTAGTAGGAATTTTTGCTCCTAATAAAATCCTTCTGGGAGCATGGTGCTGATATTCTTCATTCCTCTGTGTGTGAGGGTGATCAGGGCTGACCCTCACACTGTCCCTTTGTCCTGGAGCATCTCCACTAGCAGAAGGAAACTCTGTTTTCCCAAAGCACCCCCCAAAAAGGCGCTTTTGGTGCTGTTAATTTTGGGGCAGGGCGGGCAATCACGGCACCATCAGGGCCAGGAGGATCCTTTGATTCATCCCCCACACACGGCTGGCAGCTGGCACCAGTTTTTAGTCCTGGGGCTGGAGCTGCTGACCTGGTTCCAGCTGCCCTTGAGACAGCAGCCTGGGTGACCTGCAGGCAATTCAATTCCCTGGCTCCTGCCTCTGCTCTGGGCATGCTCTGCTGGAGGGATTTGAGTTATTCCCGAGAAAAAAACATTCTTGTGGGAGGCAGAGGGGAAGCAGGAGGAGCGAGGAGTGGGGCAGGGCTGGTGTTGGATGCCAGGGTTCAGCTGGAGACGAATTTCTGCATCCCTCTTGCTTTTATTGTGCCGTGGAAATCCAATCCTGAAGGTTGCTCGGAGATGATGATGATGCATCACTTAAGTCCTTTATGGCCAGATGCTTTTAGAATGTGTCAGAGCTGCTCTGTTTCTTGGCTTTGCTAAACCAAGGAGCTCAAATCTTTGGCCTGAAAGGGGGAAATTTGCATGTGCTCACCACATTTTAATTACTGCAGCTGATTAGTTGCCATGTGACACTTTAACGTAGATTTGCACCCCCAATTTGGTTCATTTTTTTGAGAGAATTGATGTGTTTCTGTAGGTGAGGTGTGATGCAGACACCTCAGCTGCTTGCAGATAAATTAAAGAGAGTTTTCCTAGAGAAGAGATTTCCCACTGAGCATCTCAGCCACTAAATCCTGGGATTTAGAAAGGCTGCGGTGAGATTTAGCCCGAGGTTTATAAGGTTTTGTGGCTGCTGGGGACTCTCTGAGGTGGCTAATGAGCACAGTGACCCCAGGAGGAGGCAGGGACGGCTCAGGCTGTGCCCTGAGTGCCGGGGGCACAGCGCTATCTGCCGGGAATGGGGAATGCTGCCGGGCTCCTCCCGCACCGCACACTGCCCTGTGCCCTTTCCTGACCCAGACACGGGGCAACGAGAGGCGTTTGAAAAACTTTTATTCCGTTTTCACCGCCATGCGGAGGGTGAGACAATACAGATGTTACAATTCACAATCAGAAGCCAACTATTTCCTAATTACAATTCTCTATAAGTGTTTCTTAGCTCATCAGTTTTTGCTGCACCACGCTGTAAATGCCTTAAATCCAATCATCTAAAATTACCCCTCATAAATCCTACCACAATACATTTTTCATAGTTCTAGTTCTCCAAAGTACTCAGTCTTATTTACAAAACCATCCTTTAAAACTTGTTTCTAGCTCCATTTCTCTCTCAGCAATGTCTGTCCCATTCCGTGGCATTTCTAAGTCAGCATTTCTTGTCTCAAAGCTTACATACAAATCCATGCCGTGTGAGCCTTCTGTCAAACTTTAAGAATTCTCTACAAATTCATTTCCCACAGCTCCAGGAATGCCTTCCCCCTGCCTGGAACACTGGCATGGATGTGCAAACACACACACATGTGCTCCTTCCCTTCCCCAAGCCCCCACACAGCCATTTCTGCATCAAATCTCTTCCCTAAGAGAAGGGATGGTCTAAATTCCCCCCATTTTTTTTTTCTAATTGTTTCTTTGTTTAAAATTAACAAAGCAACCACTAAAATAAGCTAACTGCAGCAGAGCACCCAGCCAGGAGGAGGTGCCTGCTTAGACTCCAAAGTGCCAGCAAGGAATTCCATTTGGAAAATTGGTGGTTTTGGGGAAGGAAAATGATATTTTACAGATTCAAAGCTCTGGGTAGCTTCTGCTGTTTTAAGCAGCAGCTTTAAGTGTGACCAGGGAGATGTTCTTCACTGACAGAAAATAAAAGACTTTTCAATTCTGTTGTATTTAAGCTGGAAAAGGGTTCTCTCCTTCCTCCTCCTTCCTTCCTCCTCCTTCCTTCCTCCTTCCTTCCTCCTTCTTCCTCCTTCTTCCTCCTTCTTCCTCCTCCTTCCTTCCTCCTTCCTTCCTTCTTCTTCCTCCTTCTTCGTCCTCCTTCCTCCTCCTTCCTTCCTCCTTCCTTCCTCCTTCTTCCTCCTCCTTCCTCCCCCTTCTCTTCTGTGCTGTCTAATTTATTACAAATGTCTTTGTCATTTCAGGTGAAGGAGGCTGACAATGTGCTACGAGGAGGACAAAGCTGGGAACCCCCAGATGGAGGGTGCAAAACACAGCCAAAATCCCCCAAAGTTTCTGTCTCACAGTGGAGGACTTGACTGTGCAAAGCAATAAGGGGCATCCTACCAAAAATCTCCATTGCAAAGCCTCCTGCTCTTTTAAGGGATGTGGGAATGATTTATGTCCATGTTTGCTGACAGCTGGGAGCAGATTCAGCTTTATCTCCTTTATTCACGTTTAAGGAAAAGCAGCAGCCAAGGTAAGACAGCAACATTTGCTGAACAAGCTTTCCTCCACAAAAACACAATCCTCACACAGAGGATTAATTGATGCACTTGTGTGTTTTCCAAGCAGTGAGAATCCCGAAATTAAATGAGCAGATGTGAATGAAAATGTGTGGCAACCTGACACACTAATGGGTTTCCATCCAGGGCTGAGGTGAACGAGCTGAGGAGAGGCCTGAAAGCAAATTTGTGAAAGTGCCACCTCATTAGGCTGGGATGGCTAGAGCAGCCCTTCTGCTCCACAAAGGCTTCCCTCTGTGCCTGATTTTCTTGGCATCCACTCCCAGAAAACAATGCTCAAAAGCACCTGGAGCGACACCAGCACTTAGAATTTCCAGGATGTATACAACACCTCTGAACATGGCCTGGGTTAAAGGTCTGGGGGGTAAAAAAAATAAAATTGCTTATTGAATTGCTGACCACAGCGTGCTAGCAACGTGCAGGAATGTGCTCCGTGCCTGTGCACACAGAGGGGGAATTTTCAGCCCAGCCTTCAGAGCCTGGCTGCTGTTCCAAGGAATCCCTGACCCTGCCAGGCTCCGTGCATGCGCAGGCTCGGCTGATGTGAGGCTGCTCCTCATTTGGGGAAGCATTTCCCTGAGAATTCTTGGCAGGGAATGCTCTGGGAATGCTCAGGGAATGCTCACAGACAGGGCAGGCTGCTGGCAGGGGCAGCACTTCTTGCTGGCAGAGGGGAGGGCTCGCTGAAATCCAGCCCTCCTGGTCCTTAGTCCTGGAGGGAAAGCAGCCCTGAGAGCCAAGGATAAATGGAGGGGGTTGAGCACGCCGGGGTTGTGCCTGGGAGAGGAGGATGGCAAAGGAACTGTGACTCTGGCCCTCGGGGGAAGCAGGAAGGGAGAGCAGCAAATCGAGGACAAGCTCGAGCTGTGTCTAACAGAGAGAGTCCTGCAGGCTGTGTGTGACAGAAATCACGGATTTGCTCGGGATGGAGCAGAGTTTTTGGGAACTGTGGGGATATTCACACTCTGTTACACTCCGTGGGGAGGTAGATTGGCAAAAAAACCCGGTGCAATGCTGGGTTTTGGCTTTTTTTCCTGCCTCTGTCAAGGTCAGGATCGAAGCTCTCGAGATGGAATTTCGTGTTTGGACTCAGATGTTTGTTGTTTATCTATATCACAGTCTTACAAGTCGTGAGTTCTACAGCATTCTACTAATGAGCCACAAAATGGCTCACTATCCTTCTCCACAAGGTCTTTTAAGGCCTAACTCTCCAATTAAGGAATGACACCTAAATTATCTTCTCTTTTAACCCAGAACTCTCAGCGTCCAGGGTTCCAACAGTGCGACACAAACGCAGGAGTGATTTTTGTGTGCAGAGAGCACGCTGGGCAGCAGAGGCACTCTGGGCACCTGCATCTGAAGGCTTTAATGAGGATCTACCCCTGGAATATTGGCTGGGAAGGGGCTGGGTGCACCTGGAAGCTGCAGATCCAGTCCTCAGCATCACATCTGTGCCTCAGCTGGAAAGGAAGGCGCAGAGGTGTGTGAAGAGCAAAGCTGGAGCTGCCTCCAGTTCAGAATATTCAGAGGATCCAGGGGTTGGCAGGAACTGATTTTAAACCTCGAGTGTGACCAGAGAAAACTGAATGAGCCTTTCTAACCCCCCAGGCACCCTGTGAGAGCAACCAGAGAGAGAGAGCAGCCCTCCCTTGCCTCGGATTCGTGCAGCAGGGATGTTGGAGTGCGTGGGAAGGTGCCTACACCTATTAAATCCAACATCTCCACACTGGCATCCATTATCCTGGAGTGCTCCTCTGCGCAGCCCTGCCCGTTCCATCCTGGCTGGGGCTGAGCAGAGTGAGCAGCACAGGGGGGTCTCTGCATGTTGGGGCTCGGGGCTGCCAGCGCTGGCTGTGGGAGCCCGGCGGGGCTGGCCCGGCGCTCTGGGAGCCGCTGATGCCCGCGGTGGCTCTGCTGTGTCCCCCGGCAGCCAGGAGGGGCCGGGCTGATGTGATGGGGATGGCAGAGGAGGCTGCCAGACACGCAGGGCTCTGTTCCCACTGCCCTGTCCCAGCCCCAGGGACCGTGACAGTGAGGGATTAGTGGGGGCAGGGTGCCGAAATTATTTTTATCTCCTCGTCTTGTTGTGCCTGTGCACAAGTGCCAGCCTTTTCAGCCTTTTTTTTCCCTCTTTTTTTTTTTCCTCCTGTGAAGCATTAAATGGGTGGGTTGTCATAGCAACCCCCGCATGATAAGTTGGGCTGCTTCTTGCAGAGATTTCTCCCTCAACAGCCAAGATTTCTCTCTCTCTCTCTTGCATCCCCTTCCCCGTGTCCCCTGGAGTGCCTGTGCCCTCTGCGGTGCCCCAAAGGCCAGCCCTGCCCTCCAGGGGGGTACCAGGGCTGGGTCAGGGCAGGAGGAGCAGCCTGGGCATCACCCCGGCGTGGGATGGGGTTAGAAGGATCTCTGCTCTCCATCCCTCGTGCAGGGCTCGAACTGAAGCAGGTTCCAGTGTGCCGGGCCGATTATTTGCGAGTTTTCCTGCAGAGGGCGGGGGGGTGTTTGCTGCTTGTCCTGGGCAGGCACGGGGTGACACTGGAGCGGCTCCCAGCTAAACCCCGATTGTAGCAAGTGAAACGATCTTAGCCTTTCATTCAGGCGCTCTGAGCGAGCCCAGGGAGGTTCGCTTTGAAAACAAAACCCAGCAGAGCTTGTGGCAGGTTAAGGAGCGGGGTGGAGTGCAGGTGTTTATTGCAAATCGCCTTGGATCTGCTCTGTGATACACGAGGCAGGCTCGAGGTGAAGAATAAACTTCTCCAGAGCTGGTGAAGAGGGTGTGACCTCCCTGACCTGCAACTTTTCAGCTCAAAATCCACCCAAATCCAAGGCCAGTTTCACCAGAGGTTTTCTTCCCCTCAGGGCCCCATTTCCCTTCTTTAAACAGCAGCTACAACGCTGCTCAGGGATGGAGTAATTGAGGTTGGTGCATGAGTGATTCTGAGGGAAAACTCATTACATTTTCAGGACGTTTTTGCCACTGTAATTTGAATTGTTTGGCAGGTGGGCTCTGGGGGCCCTGGGGTTAGAGGAGAAAAGGCTTCTGAGTCTGCCTGGGGAGCAAAAGGGGCTGGGGGGTCAGGCAGTGACTCTGACTGAGTCAGTGTGGTCGAGCTGCTGCTTCCTCCTAATCCTCTTGGCCCCTGAGTCTCATCCCTGGCAGGATTCTCTGTAATAGATGTAATTAGAGAGGCAGCAGCACAAACAGTGCAGCCCTGCTGATCCCTGCTCTGCGCTCTGCCAGGGCACCTGGCTGCCTGGGAACAGCTCTGATTTCCGTGGTGCTTTGTGGAACAGGTGGTTGTCAAAGGAGAGAGCCAGGGACGTTTTCCAGCAGCTCCTGTGGCTATAAAAAACCCACCCCCAGCACTCGTCCGCTGGGCATGGCATGGATTGTTCCAGAAGGGTTAGGAGCAAATCCTTGTGGCTTAACCTGCCCTTCCCTTTGTGCTGTTGTGATGATTACAAGGGACAATGGGACAAAAGAAATGGCTCAGTGTCCTTCATGCAGCTCTGGATATCACGTTTACTGTGCTGTCTTCCTGGGAGAAAATCAGATTTTAGTGTTTCTATATCCATGATGGATGACTTCTGAGGGAGGGGTTGGAATTGTGCTGCTGGCATCAGCAGCCTGCAAGCTGTTGGTGTCCCTGCTCACACCTGGCTCCTGCAGGCACATTAAATAGCTTTATTTTTGTGGTGGGCTGCTGGAAGAGTGCACAGGAACGCAAAGAAGCAGAGGGGACAGTGAGGACAGCTGACAGCCAGCGTGTGGCTTTGGCCAGTCCCTGCTGGAACGCTTCAGGCTGCAAAGATTTCAGGAACCCCAGGACCAGGGCAGAGCGACCTGTGCAGGCAGCAGAGCGAGGCAGGAGGAGGCACAGGAGGGTGTCCTGAGCTGGGAATTGCTCGGAGCAGCCACTGGAGCCGTGCAGGGTGACGTGCAGCACGGCTGTGTGTGGCTGCTGGCAGATGATGAACGCAGCCCGCTGACACAAACACGATTAGGTGATGTCTAGGAAAAGTGCTGGCTTTGTTCTGCGCCTGCTTCACTCCAGCAGCGCAGGGACCTGATCTCACACATGTGTGCCCCTGTGTCCACCCCCGGGAGGCCACAGAGCTGTGGCAGTGGCCACCACCGCTGGCGTGTGCCAGCTGAGAGCCCGAGTGCAGCTGAAGCTGATGTTTCTGCTGGCTGCAAACCTCTCTGGGTGGGTCTGGCCACCTGCACGCTGAGTTTTGGCACTGCCAGTGTCATTCTCTGGTGGGGCTGGTCGGGTTTAACCCCGTAGATTGTGCAGGAGCACGTGTAACAAACGCCTCATTTCCCCTCTCTGTCCACTGTGACCTTCAAAGCTGGAGGAGCCCTCCAGGGCATGGTGGCCCCTGTCCAAGGAGAGAAAGCCCAGCCTGCTGCTGGCATTAAATTCCCTGGAATCAGGCAGGAACATGAGGCGAGAGGATTTCCCAGTATTTCCAACTGTGACCTTCAGAGCCCTGCAAATGTTAGTATTAAACTTATTAGCAGCAGAGGCCTTTCTGTGACCCCGCAGGGATAACTCCCCCCATTTCCCCCCGCCCCTTGGCTTTTTTTGGAGGCAGGACAGTGATGCTGATCCGTGGTGTTGATCTGTACAGACAGGACGAGGAGCGAGGGGTGCAAATGGAAAGAGGGGAAATTCACATTTTGGGAAGAAAGGCTTTGCTGTGAGGGCGGTGACAGGGCATCCAGGGAGGTGGTGGCTGCCCTGGACGTGCTGGAAGGTTGGATGTGGCTCGGTGGGAGTTGTCCCCACACATGGCAGGGGGTGGGACTGGTTGAGCTTTAAGGTCCATTCCAACGCCTTAACACTCCGTGATTAAGTGATCTCCTCTGTGTGATGCCTCCGGCCAAGCCGGGCGCTGCTCGCGGGACCACCGGAGCCCCGGGCTGCTTGCGCTGAGCCGGGAGGAGCCCGGCGCGCCCGGGGCCGGGGGAGGCGGCCGCGCATGTGCCGGCCGTGCCCCCCGCCCGGGCTCCTCCAGCATCCTCGGCATCCTCCCCGGCATCATCTTCCCCGGCATCATCCTCCCCGGCATCATCCTCCTCGGCATCCTCCCCGCCGGGCGCAGCGCCCCGCAGCCCGCGCAACAAAAGCGCCGCGGCCGCGCCCCGCGGAGCCGCTCCCGGCGCGGGGCACCTGCTGCTGCTGCTGCTGCTGCTGCTGCTCCTCCTGCTGATCCAACACTGCTGCTGCTGCTGCTGATCCAGCGCTGCTCCCGCTCCGCCCGCGCCCTGCGCAGCGCCGGCCGCGCCCGCGGAGGCAGCGGAGCCGCGGAGCTGTCCGGGCTCGGGCTCTGTCCGTGGTGCTGCCGCCCCCGCGGCCGAGCGCAGCCCCCGGACCGCGCCCGCCCGGCATCCTGTTGCGCCGGAGCCCGGCGAGCGGGGGAAGAGCATCCTGCCGAGGAGGCTGAGCGCCGGCCCCGCTCGAACAATGGCTGCGCTGCCGCGGCTGCTGTGCGCGGCCGCGCTCGCCCTGCTGCTCTGGGGTAGGTGCTGCCTTCCCTCTCCCACCCCGCGCCGCTGTCGAGAAGGGAGGATGCTCCCTTCGCGCCTGCCCTCCGACTGGGGTTTTTGTTGTCGGGAGAAGGGAATTACGCCCGTGCGGAGTTGGCGTGAGCGTGCGGGAGTGAATGCGAGCGGAGAAAACACCTCGGTGCCGAGCACAAAGCATCTGCCCGTCTCTTACTGTTCGCTGTTGGTCTGGGGTTTGCAGCGTAATTTAACATCGAGTTGCCTCGGGGAGGGTGTGCGGCCCGTTAAGAGGTGTTTTAGTGCCGGTTTCCCGTGCAGTCTGTGTAAACTGGAGTTAATCAATCGATTGCAGCTGCAGTTCGGTTCCTGCCATGAGAAGAGGTTGGGTGGTTCTGCCACGTTCGATGTGCGTGTGCCTTCAGCCCTGTGTGTGGGTGCCTGCGTGTGTGCACTGATCTTATTTTGTCACAGTAAAGCAGGATGCAGGAGCTTTTCCTTATTTCTCCCTGGAAGCTGCTGCTGTCCGTGGAGCTGGTAGTAGGGGAGAATTGGAACCAGGCTGCTTCCAGGAATAGTCCCGGGATAATATGTTGCTTGAGAGAGTGGGTTAATGGTGCCTCAGAGGCTGGGGAGGAGGGAGCAGCCAGCAGAGTCAGCGTCTGGGCTCTGGAGACAGCCTTGGACAGACAGAGCCCGGGATTGTTTAGCCCGGGGGACAAATGTCAGCGGGGATTTGGTCGGAGATGTGGTGCTGAAACGATCCCTGTCTGCTCGAGCGTGTGGCTTCACATGCAACAATTTCTGCCCTCTTTGCAAGAGCAGTGTTTGAGAGTTGCCAGCCTTAGCACAGCTCTGATTGGAAGCGTTTTGAGCAGGAATGCCTGGGAAATCAATAACTCCTCCTGCTGCCAAATTCACTCCAGTCCAAGCCCCTCGGTTTCCGGTGGTGCCCATGGAGCCCAGGGACAGGAAGGGTGCTGGACCCTCCCAGTTTTGCTGAATTAAAGCATCCAGACCTTCCAACTTAGCACAAGGAGCGAGCTGCTCCTCCACGCTGGAATTCTGGGCTTCCCCTCGTCCCAGACTGTAACTGCTGCTCTAACAGGAGCATGCCCAGCACGCATGGCAGGGAATGAACAATGCCTTTAAAGTGGCATTAATTACCAGGGAAAGATGAAAGTTGTGGCAAAGCAGCTGCTGGAGAGGTGAATCTGTGTGAAGTGATCACCCTCTGTTAATTATTATGAATTATTAATATCTCAGAAGAAGGAAGCTTGGTAAAATTTGACATTTGAGACTTAATCTGTTATCAGACAGAGCTAGTAACAAATCAAATGTCCCCATTTTCCATTAGGGACATTAATGCCAAGATGTGAATAACTGATGTTTCTCTAATTCTGTCTTAACTCTCCTTCCTCTGCTGCTCCTCTCCCCAGCTGGATTTTGTTCCTCCGTGTGTGTGGAGGTCCCATCTGAGACAGAGGCTGTCCAAGGGACAGACATGAAGCTGCTCTGCATCTCCTGCATGAAGAGGGAAGAGGTGACGGCCAGCACGGTGGTGGAATGGTTCTACAGGCCCGAGGGGGGAAAGGATGAGCCTGTATGTATGTCTGGGATCTGAGTCCTTTCCATTCCTTTCCTTGCTTATCCCATTTCCACACTGGGTACGGCATGAACTCCTGGCAGGAAAAGCTGGAATCAGTCACTGAGGTCAAACTTTCAGGTTGTAGACTCATCAATGCCAATTTCCAGTCCCATTCCCTCAATACCTCAAACCCAGTATCTGAGGATGTCAAATATGACTCTGGGTATGCTTGTCTGAATCAGTTCTGAATCCCAAAGCTGTTCTTTTGGAGGTGAAATCAGCCTCCAATAAATCTGTAGGGCATTATTTACTTCTTTTTGCCTCAGAGAAAGCAGTGTTAACCTAACTGTGGGAAGATCTCCGGGAGCTGCTTTGGATCCCTGTCAGGAAAAGGTAAAATTGGTTTTCAGAGTGAATCAAAATGGAAATTGGACAGATGAGGGGCAGCTGGAATTCGAGAGAGAATGGTGAAATGGAGAACTAGATAAAGGCTGAGTGCACATTTCTTTCTAGCTATTTTATCTGAGTCTGAAGCATTAAATCAGTGGCTGTGATTGGGCAGGGCCAGGCAGGATGACAAATATTCTCCTTCTGCCTGAGAACTAAAGGGACCAGGCCAAGGAATGAGATAGGAATTCACTTCCAGTGCCCCAGGGGATCCAGTGGCAACCCAAAGAACACCAACCAAAGTGAGCTGGGCAGGCAGGGTCACAATGGGGACTGTGGCTAGAATGTCACACTGTCACATTTGTCCTGCAGCATTTCCATCTCAGCTGAATACCCCAGGGCTTCCCAAAAAGGGCTGTTGGTCCCAAAAAGGCACTGTGGATATTCTGTGGTTCTTTCCTCAGGTGATCTCACATGCACTGACTGACAGGCACATTGCTAGGCATGAAGAATCCCAGTTCTCTGTTCCATTGCTGATTTTTTGTGTGCATGTGCATCTCTGTTTTGCTGTGCCTTAGTTTTTCTCCCTCTCTGGTGGAGACATTGGATTCCTGATCACTCATTTTCCTGTCTTTTGTAAAGTCACCTGATACTTTGAGGCAAAGGATGATGGAATATGAATAGCTGCTGTTACCAGGGGAGCTCAGAACATCCCTGAGTGTAGCTGGAGGGGGATGCTGCCCTGGCTCCTGCCGTGGTGTTGTCTGAGGCAGAGATTAACCAGTGTAGGGATGTGCCCCTGTTCACAGGGTGACCAGGTTGTTCTTTGTCTGCTCAAAAAGGTAAAAAGCCCAGAAATTTCTCTCCCAAATGTGGGGCAGGGACACCTCATTGGACCTTTGGGACTTCACCTCAGACCTGGGGCTGGCTGATTGGACTGAGGTCAAAAAGTCCTGCCTGAGCAATCCACTAGAAAAAGAAGAGAACAAAGGAACTAATCGCTTTTGTGGGGTGTTTTAGCAGGAGCAAGAACCTCTTGCCCTTGGCTCAGGTTTTCTCTGTAAGAGTTTTGTTATTTTTGCCTTTTATTAAACATTTTTCTGTTCCCAACACTGCCTCTGAAGCCATCCTGCCATTTTTATGCCATTTCGAGTAGCTGGGCTATCTCGAGTGCGATGAGCCCCCTTAGAGCCCATAAGACCTGGCTCAAAGTGCAGCCTTACCAAACCAGCACATCCCTTTCTACTTCCTCACAGATCTACGAGTACAGGAAAACAAACCACGAGTTTCCCAGCCGCTTCAGCGGGCGGATCCAGTGGAACGGGAGCAAGGACATGCAGGACGTGTCCATCACCGTGCTGAACGTCACCCTCAACGACTCGGGCATCTACACCTGCAACATCACCCGCGAGTTCGAGTTCGAGATCCACCGGCCCCTCTTCCAGAGCTCCAGGCTGATCCACCTCACCGTGGTGGAGGAGGGTAGGCGGGTGCTTCATGCTGTCGCCAGCCGTGGGTGTTGTCACCCGCCGATGGATTTTGTCACCGCGCCGCGGGAGAGGGCTCTGAGTTTGTCGTTGACAAAAATGTTTTTCCTCTGGTGGAAAAACCTGTGGCTTGTTTGATGGCTGGAGGCTCTTTTTGGGCACAGGGTGGTTGTGTGTGAGTGTGGGAAGGCACGGTGAGCCGGGCACAGCTGGGCACAGCTGGGCACAGCTGGGCAGGCGCCAGCAGAGGTTTCCAGCTCCTCCGGTGGCGGCTCTGCGATGTTACAGCAATGCCTTTCCCAGGGAGCCGCAGCCTTTCCTTGCTGCCGCCCCCTCCCTTCTGGAACAACGACTCATTCTCCATTTTGATACCAGTCTCCTGCTTCTCCTCCTTCCCTTTGCGGTGCTCCTGAGTCTTTCTGTTCTCTTGGTGTTGCTGGGCTCGATGCCGAAATCCCGGCATGTTACAGACAGAGGGGATTCTGCTGCTCTCTTCAGAGAGGGCCGGGAGCTTTCAGCCTTTTGTCCGCCCTTTCCCCTCCCTCTCCCCCACGAGCACCTCG
Source organism: Irena cyanogastra (assembly GCA_013397155.1). Taxonomy (NCBI): domain Eukaryota; kingdom Metazoa; phylum Chordata; class Aves; order Passeriformes; family Irenidae; genus Irena; species Irena cyanogastra. The sequence continues at coordinate 5,081 of VWZV01011984.1, read as the reverse complement.
GTGTTTTGATCCTTTACAAATCACTGGCGGCACAACAGAGCCGAGTAACCAGCGAGTAGGACACGGGGAGGAAACAGAGCGTGAAGATGAGCTAGGTGAGCAATCCGTGAGGAGGTGGGGGTGGCACAGGATGCGAGGCACAGAGAGGGCTGTGCCTGTGGATCCCTCTGTTGGATCCCTCTGGATCCTGTTGCAGGTCCCTCTCCTTTGCCCCCTCACAGCCTAAAGGCACATGGAGATTCTGGCAAGGCAGGTTAGGAAGGATGACACAAGGGTGGAAGGTGTCCATGGAGCTGCATGGAAATGATCAGGGGTTATTTCATTTTATTCACAGCTGGAGAAGACTTCACCTCTGTCATCTCAGAAATTATGATGTATATTCTGCTGGTCTTCCTCACGCTGTGGCTGCTGATTGAGATGGTCTATTGCTACAGGAAGGTCTCCAAGGCAGAGGAGGCTGCCCAGGAAAACGCGTAAGTGTGGAACCCCTGGAGGTGAGACCTGTCCTCCAAGAGCTCTTCACATGTCCCAGAGCAGGCTGCAGGAAGACTCAGCTTTGCTGTGGCATAGGCTGGTTGATGTTTGCTCTGTCTAAAGTCCTGGCAGTGTTTGGGAGCACCAAGATCGTGCCCCCTTGCACCACACAGCAAGTAGAGAGTGAACAGTATTCCTGGCTTGGAACATATGGAGATGCTCTCCTGGAAGGTCTGGTTCAATCCTAGCCCATTCCCATCTTTCCACACACTTGGCTTCGATTAGAGCTCTCTTTGTACATAGGAAGGCTGTAGGATTTTGGAGCAGGGAAGACTCGGTGTTTGCTCCTGCCTATGCCAAGGGTTTCCCACCGTGAGCATCTACAGGTGACATTTGTTACACCAGAGATGCTTCCAGGCATTCAGCAAAGGTGAGTTTACCCAAACCGGGCTTTACACTGTGTGCTTTCCTCCTTCCCTCCAACTCCAGGACAGACTATCTCGCAATTCCATCGGAAAACAAGGAGAACTGTGCTGTGCCTGTGGAGGAGTAGCAGAGAGGAGGCAGCGGAGCGAACGGCACCAAGGTGGGTCACGAAGAAGTGGTCACTCCTTGTGTCTGTCCCCCCCTCAGCTTCCTCGTGGCAGGGCTGGAGACTCCTGGAGTGTGGCTGCGCTCCTCTGCAGCTTCCCCAGCCACCTCAGAAGCCACACAGGTGTCTTTAGGTGTGGGGTGTACTCGAATAGCTTGAACCCCAAACCAACACAGGCCACGAGGTATTTATGCCTCCTTTACCTATTGCTATGGAGTTGGGAATCTTCACTTTCCCCTGAACAAGCAGCTGTGCCCATGAGGACTGTAAAGGCTCTGTCTCCAAAGGAAACACGTTCTAGGAAGGAGTTGGCGTGCTGCAGATTAAAACCTGGATCTTTTACTGCCTCATCAGTTCCCGTGCTAACTCTGTTGCGCTCCTCACTGCTGTGAGCTCCAAGAGGAATTGTCTCCCTTGCAGGGGCTCTGAAGACAGAAGGACCATGCCACGCCAGCCAGCTTGGAGGGAGAGCTCTGCGCCGTCGGGAGCAACACGGGGAAGTGTAAATTCTCTTCCATCTGCCTCGGACTCTGTACAGCCTTGACTGTGGCCCTGTGACCCCATCTGAGCTGCCAGCCCGGTGCTGCAGGACTCCTCTGTGGAAGCATGCTGAGCAAACGGCACAGGGGCCTGGGCAGCACAGCTCCTTCCCGAGTTTCAGCTCCATCATCACCTCAATGGCTTTGTAAATGTTGCCTGTCACTTCTTAGCTGCTCTCACCACCACCTTTATTTGCTAAATACGCTGCTTCTCCACTGCAGAGGTTAAGGGTATGTATGGCACGCTGCTCTGAGCTGCAGGACTGCCAACAAGGATCTCTTAGAGGGTTATTCCACCACATACTGTGGCCCAAGCAGTTTTCTTGGTGTTAAAACAGGAAGAATTTAGTTAATTGATGAAGTCACTCTGAATTTTAGGCTGTCTATGCACGAACAGAGTAGGGTGAGGACTGTAATGCACTAAAATTGGAAATGTATAGTAGGAAGGACAGGTCCCTGTGCCACATTCACACTTTCTTCTGGAGGGAATTGAGAACACAGATCCTGAAGTATTCCTGCTCTGGGAACAGGATGATGTAAGTATAAGAATCCCCTCATTTATGAAGTGTCAAACCCCTCATCCCTTTCCACCTGCCTGGCACAGCAGGTTTGCTCCTGGAGTGCACAGTGGGAGGAGGAACCTGCAGAGCCACGTCCTGCAACAGCTGGCAAGGCAGCAGGACAAGGTATGGGATCCACCTTTTCCTGGGAAACCCCAAAAAGGAAGGCAGCCTCATGCTGGTAGGCAGGGGAAATAAACAGGATGCAAAGCCCTCACAGGATGGCAGCTGAGTCAAATGGTTGTAGTTTTATAACTGATGGTTCTCTGGTGCTGTAGCAGCACCATCTAGAGGGATAGGCAGAAAACACCAAAATTTCCCAGTTAATCCTAATTCTCTCTTAAGGCCATTAATCACCAGTATAAATAGTCTGGATTCATCCTAAATGATCCTCTGGTGCCCGGGAATCACCCTGGAAATTCCATCTTTCCTGTGCAAACTTACCTTTTCTGAGGGTTAAGCAGAATGAAAATTGTTTTCTGCCCTTCAATGCAGATCAGTTGAGCTCAACAGCTGGGATTGCAAGGGGGGAAAAGGCAGAAACATTGGAATTGTGCTGTAAAACCAGCAGGGAAGGTTTGGGTTGGCTGCATGGCAGAGTTGTGACGTCCCTGCTGCAATGGAGCCTGTGCTGCTTTGCCAGAGTTGACAAATCCTGCTCCACTTGTAAGTAGTTCCATCGTGCTGTGACTCCAGGCATGCTCCCCGCCCACGGAATCCCCTCTGCTTTGTTCTGCTGCTTTCTCTGTGCTCGCTGAAATCACAGCAATTACCCCACTGGTAAGTCAGGCCCAGGCCAGATTTCCAGCTGGCACTTGCTCAAACCCCTTTTTTTAGAGTGGCTGTCAACTTTAGTCAACTACTCCAGTGCAGTCGTGGTGGTAGGACTGCTCCCAAACCCAGAGCCAAGCCTGGCAAGGGGAGCACATTTCCCAGATGAAGCACACCCGTAGTCTGGGCACCAGTTCCCAAAACCCTGATATCCAAAAGGGATATCCAGAATATCCAAGCAGCTCCTCTTTGAATTCAGCTGGATGTCATCTTTTTCCCTATCCCAGTTTGCCTGGCAGAATCCTGAGCTCAACAGGGGAGGGACTGGGTTGTAACTCTGGGGTTTCCAGCACTGCCCACGGCATTGAGCCCATGGTGAATTTTAGGACACCTCTCTCCCACCCCAGCTCTGCTCCTCAGTCCCTGTGAACCACGGACAACCCTCTGGTGTCATACTGTTACATCAAAACAGGAGTGAACCCAAGAATTTCTTGAGAGCTACCTCAGGTGGTAAAGAAGGGCCGTCCCCTTGTCCTGCACCTCCCTGTATCCCACAGGCATCTTCTGCAGATGCTCATTTTTTGGACAAATCTTCCACTTTTCCAGTTCCTGCAGACAGAGGTGACCATTGCCACGCTGTGTTCCAAGCAGGAGGAAACGGGGTGCAAAGTTCTGCTCAAGAATCTCGCAGGGAAAAAAGAATAATAATTAAAAAATTGGTGATTTTTCAAGCCCTGGAAGAGATGGCCCCGGCAAAGACTCTGTATGTGTATTTAGAATGAGAGAGGAGACTCTGGAACGAGCAGGATAATAAAAAGAACAAAGAGCCACGCTGGTTGTTGGATAGATCTTTTAATTGATACCGTACTTCCATGGTACTAACTACTTACAGGGAGTTTGGCTGCAGAGCCTGTACAATTCCTACATTCCAGCACGTACGTTCCAGTATCGGTTTTAACCGCGGGTTGGGTTTTTTGGGCTTTTTTTTTTTTTTTTTTGCGCACAGCGCAAAGTTTCTGACAGTCGGGACAACTCCTAAAACAAACCCTCCTTCCCCCACCCACCCCAGAGTCACCTCAGCCATCATTCCCCTGCTTCCCGGGCTCTGGAGGGGATTCCAGGAGGAAAGCCGTGCCTGTGGTGGTTGTAGGACCCGCTCCTGCGCCGTGCTGAGGAGAGCAGACCCTCGTTCCTCATTGCTTGTGCACAGGAATTGCAGGAGCCACGTGGGGAGAACACGCCCCAGGGTTTAGCAGCTTTCTCCAGCCCTGGAGCACGTGGTGGGAGGTGAAATCCCACTGGAATGGTGATGTCCCAGAGGTGCCACGGCCACGGCAGGCCGGGCTCGTGGGAGGCTGTGACGCTGCCACTGCTCTGCTGCTCTTCCCTCCCTCAGCCCAGAGCCAGGTCAGTGCTTCCATCCCTGCTCTCCAAGGGCCATTTCCCGGGAGCTGGGAGCGTGGAGATGGGGATGGCACCGGCTCCACCTCGCTGCTGGATGGAGCTGTAACAGCTGCTCTCCCACATCCTAATTGCAGCAGGTGGCTCCAGAACCCGAGCTGCACCTCGGGGTTCATTCCCTACCTACTCTCGAGGTTTGGGTCAGGGAAGGTGGCCTTAAACGTTAGCAATGGAATTGGCCTACATGAGTGAGGTAACAGAAACGGCCAGAGGAGGAACCTCCCCAGGCCATGTGCAAATATAATTCCTTCAGCAGAAGGAAGTCCTTTTCCCTACTGAAAAAATAAAATAAAACAAAACAAAACACATTCACTTGTAGAGCATATAGACTGCAGGAGGGAGGAGGGGAAGGCAGGCAGGGACAGCACCAGGTCAGACCATCTGTGACACAGGTAATGATTGTCCAGCAGCAGAGGTGGGAGGGGACAGGGCAAAGCCATAGCAAGCACTGCAAAACGTGTGGGAGAGGAGGAGGGCACGGCATGCCACGGATCCATGCTAGGAGAAGCCCATGATCAGGAAATGGCCTTGACCAGCAGTCGCCCAAGACACGAGATTATTTGGCCAGTGTGCACATCTAGAAAAGGAGAGGTTTTATGGCACGGAGAGACTCGTGCTGGAGAGACTGCAAAGCACAGAGAGCTGAGCGTGTCTGGTGGGGAACAGGCTGGAAAATCAGCACAG
>VWZV01011983.1:0-60492 GCA_013397155.1 Irena cyanogastra | reverse complement strand
TTTTGTTAGATTTTTTTTTTTTTGGGACTGTGTGTGTCTTCATGCACCCACATGGCTCTGTGTGTGTGTAAATATATTCCAAATGTAGCAACTATGGGTACCATTCTTGTTTTGTCATGAGCCTGGACTCAAGACTTTTTCCAGACAGCCAGAATCTTTTTCATTCTTGAGGTAGAAGTTTAAGATAGGTCAAGTCAAGTACATCCTGAAAATTCCTATTTGATTCTTAAGGGAGTCTAGATGATTACCTTTTATATGTGTTTACATTGTAGAAGTCTAAAGTTATTAAGGTTAATCCCACCCTATGCATATGTTTGAGGAAAGATGTTACGCTTGGTTTCAATAAAAATGGCAGCAAAGTCTTGCATATGGAGCTCCAATAGACAAATAGTCAAAGAAATACCGTGACTTTTGTCTAACTTCCTCCTACCACACTGTTATTTTATTTACATAAGTTGAAACGCAAAAGATGAGTTCTGATTCGTTGTATTTTGAGAGTAGAACACTAACTGCCTTAATGAAGGTATTTTGGACACTAAACATCTTAAGAAAAAAGCAGTCTGATTTTGTTTCTGATCCAAACTTTTCACAGCATTTTTGTGGATTTTTGACCAGAAAAGAGTATTAAGACATCAGAAAAACCAAAGATATTCCAAAAGTAGTGACACACTAAATTACTTATTTTCCTGTTTACAGATGAAAAGCTGCCTATTATTGATGTAGTAAATGGTTTCCAGTTTGAATGGATTTATTTCTCAGCTGCACTGACACCTCAAAGAAAAAGAAAATAACATGCAAAAAATAAGCAATAAAGCGTCAATCTTTAAAACACAAAGGGACTGGGACAGCTCAGCCACTTATTACAAACCACCTCTCCATGGCTGTGCAAGATATAAGATTGAGTGTTTACAGCACTAAATTAAATAAATACAGTTCAGGGGTTTTTTCTGATCGTTTTATAGCTCAGATTCACAGTACCAGTATCCCAGCTTATGCCCAAAACTAGTTTATAGCTATTTTGTAACTAAATATAAAACTTCACAAATTATATTTTTCTATAACTTCATTTGGTGAAAAACATCATTTAACTAGATTCAATTGGAAATTACTCTATTTGATCACAGGGGCTGTTAAATAACACAGCTGAAACTGAGTATTTAGACTGGATAAAACCCTGAGTAAGTAATCTGATATCATGGCTGACTGTTTTCAGCCAGGGACTTTCTGAAGTCCTTTCTGCCTGAACTATCAAAGAATGCTATTCAATTCTCAAAACAACAATACTTTCTTAATCCTCCCCATTCCAAGAATTGCCTAGAATTTCTATAGTTCAAAAATACTTTTCTGCTTATCTGAACACTGTGTCATGAGATACATATTCTCTGTTCTTCCTCTACAATGTAAACTGTGCCAGACAACATTATAGACAGAATCATCACTGAAATCTGCAAATCTACAAATCTACACATTGCTGTATTTTCTACATGGCAAACAGTCAGGCATTTTCCTTCTCAGGAAACCATCCTGTATTCTATTCTTGCATTTACTTTTCCACACCCTTATGAACCTTTGTACAATAGCTGCTTCAGGGAAATTCAGAGTTTGACAATGTTATAGCAAAAGGGGAGGAGAATTACACAAAGGTCTGTAGATTAAGAGTTGTTCCACATTACAAATGCAACTTGAAACCTCTGCAACAGTGAACGTAACAATTAAATGAAATAAAATAGGGTGAAGTTGAGGGCACTGTGAGGAGTCTTCATCAGTAAATGGGAGAAATAGATCCTGAAACATGCACATATGGAGGATAATATTATTATTTTCAAGAGGCAACAAGAGTTGAAAAGCCTGAGCACCTCTAAGAGAATATGAGAGAATTTCTGTGTATGAAGAAGAGATGAGCTGAGCCCTGAGAGACAGATGGCAAAATGAAAAGTTTGGATGTGTTAAGACACATTATTATATGTTGACTTTAAAGTCTTTATTCAGTTGCTTTTGCTGTATTGAAATTCTATTTGTTTCAGATTATGATGTGTAAAAAGAGGAAAAGGAGTGTGAAACCAGTGGTAATATGGTCAAAGCAAAAGAAACAATTCTGCTGCAGCCTCACTTCAAGTGCTGTGTGCAGTTATGGGCACCACAACAAAAGAAAGAGATAAAGTGATGTTTTTTGTCTTCTTTTCTGCCTCTGTCACGGTCAGGATTGATGGCACTTGAGATGGTATTTCGTGTTTAGACTCAGATGTTTAACGTGTCTTATCTATATTAAAATCATGAGTTCTACAGCATTCTACTAACGAGCTACAAAATGGCTATCTTTCTATACAAAGTCTTTTAAGGCTAAACTGTCCAATTAAGAAATGACACCTAAATGATTTTCACTTTTAACCCAATAACTAATCACTCAAAGTCTGCAATGCGGACTTTTCTGTCCAATTACAAAATACTACCCAAACCCATGAAGAAGAAGAAGGTGAAGGACCAACTTCCACCCTAAAACCTCCATCCCGCTCCATATATATTACTACATTCTAAAACCTTAAACTCTTAAGTTTTCCACCCACTGATTTTACACACTTTTAATCAAATTATACACCTGTAATCCCAGTGCTATCAATCAATTTTGGAAGCCTTCTCCATGATCTCAGGTCAAATGCAATGCTCTCCTGGGGATCAGAGTCTGTCAGCATAGAAAGCCTAAAATTCTCAGCATCCAGGACTCCAACAATAAAGCTATTAGAGAGTCCAAAGAAGAGCCATGAAGATGGTAAATGGCCTAGAGGGCAAGCTGTACAAGGAGTGGCTGAGGTCACTTGATTTCCTTAGCCTGGAGATGAAGAGCCTGAGGGGAGGCCTGATTGTTGTCCAGAGCTTCCTCACAATGGGAAGTGAAAGGGCAGGCACCGATCTCTCTGGTGACAGTGACAGGACCCAAGGGAATGGCATGAAGCTGTTTCAGGGGAGATTTATTTTGAATATTAGGAAAATGTTCTTCACCAAGAAGGAGGCTGGGCACTGGAACAGACTCCTCAGGGAAGTGGTCACAGCACCAACCTGGCAGAGTTCAAGAAGCATTTGGACAATGACCTTAGACACATGGACTGGGGCTGTCCTGTGCAGGGTCAGGAGGTGGACTCAATGATCCTGTTGGGTCCCTTCCCACTCAGGATACTCTACAAAATACAATTTAATAGTACATACAGAAAGAGAACATTAATCTGTGGACTCCCTCAGAAATATTTCTTTCTTTGATACTATCAAACTGGGGGTTCATATTATACCCTCCTGACGTCCCTGCCATGCTCCTTTCCCCGGTTTCCTATGCCTTTGGTGTAGAAATTCAGATTTAGATTATTTTAATGGTCTTGTTCTGATCTTTATCCTGAAAGATACCCTAACACTTCCTGAAAGAATTATGTACTGGTTACTAGAGATAAAAAAATTATTTTCTAAGAATGACTACATCCTTAATCTTTCTTACACGTTTCATTTTTATTTGTAATGTACTAAATGGAGTGAACACCTTTCTGCAGGGTAAAAATTTTTTATTTTCATGATAATTCCAGTACTGGACAGATGCACAAACAGTACAGACTCTTAAAAAAATGCTTAAAAGAATCTTATAACCTCTAGGTTAAGTAATTCTTAGCTCTGTCTAAGTGGTTTTGTGTTTAAGTTTTCTATATATTGAATGAAGCATTGAACAAACTCTGACAGGTCTTTCTCATTTCTTACTACCATGCATGCATGGACAAAATCAGTCAAGCAGGAAAATAAAGAGATAATGAGAAACTAAGAATCTATTTGCATTCCCAAGGGGCTATGTGTGTTCAGATACGATATTTCCACTGTAACTTTAGTAGTTAAAAGGAGGATTTCACTTGAAGTCCTGGATGAAGGATTATTGATCCAGAAGAAAGGAAACATAAGAAAGAAGCAAAATTACCTTCTTAGCCAAAGGTTCAAAAAGTTTAAAGGTAGATTTTTTTTTTAATAAAACTCTCCATCCAAACCAAACCAGACCAGACCAAACCAAACCATAAAGAAAACACACAAGAAACACTAAAAAAAAAAAAAGCTTTAAAATGGTATATGCAAGAAGGTGTTCTGCATAAGAGATCAGGGGTTTTTTTTAACAGATGGATAAACTGACAGATACTTGCAAATTTCCATGTTCACAGTTAAAACAAGAGCTTGCTTTTCTGAAGGAGTAAAGAGGTTGGAGACTTTTCATGATTGTGGAGTAACTTATTTCTATTTAAGAGCTTAAAAAATTCTTTAAATTTTTTTTAAACACCTAAGAGAGGTGAGGATTTGCTGTTTTTTTTAGGTTATTTAAGTACATTTACATTTGCAGACAATCACTGCAGCAACTAATCAAAAGTGTAGAAGCAGTCTCTGATCTTGAATGAATTCAATTACACACATTCAATGGATGCCTAAATACCTTTTGTATTTAATCCACTATGTTTTGTTGTGATGTTTCGACATGTCGAGGTAAAAGCTTCTCTCTAATATCCTGCTTTTATAGAAACCATTTGTTAATCACTTGATGTAATAGCAATGAATAACATTGAAGACTATGCTGAAGCTTACTGACATAATTTCTGGAAAGGAGTAGAGAAATGAGAATAACTTTTGTCTGTTCATTCCAATCTAATGCCAGTAATGTGGAGGTGGGCAAACCAAATTTTTAAATTAGAATATAATTTTAAGATAACACCTAAGATGGCATTAAACTCCTTCAGTTAGATAAGAGATGCACTAAATATTATAATATGTTCATAGCACAGAGGAACAAGCTGTTATTCTTCCACAGGCTACTCTTGTCCTGTTATTTGGCCCAAATCACACCCTTGTCTGGCTTTTAAAACTGTGAACTTCATGGTTTTCAAAGGCCTTTCTTTTCATCCTTTTTTCTTCAAATAATGAAAAAAGTGGTTAGTGGCATATTTCTATTCTATACAGCTGTACAGGAGCTATTTACAGCATGTATTTGTCATAGAGTTTTGCTAATTGAAACATAACGTGCAGATTATGCACATCGAAACCACCTTTCCAGTGACTAAATTAATCCATGTTATTCAGAGTACAAGCATGATACTAGTGGTTCCTTTAAGAAGTCTGGCTTTCTAAATCAGTTAAACATCAAACATCCCTATTTTGACACAAAGTGTTTTCGTAATAAACAAAGTACATCACTTAGATTTTATGTCTTCTGCCTGTTATGGAAACTTTCTGTAAAGACTTTGGTGACGCCTCGTGGAAAACTTAGAAAGTTCTTTTTTGTTTCCAAGTAGTTCTGCAAATATTATCAAGTATTTGCTTTCCTTTCTCATTTTAAGATGAGATGCATTATCTAAGACAAAAGATGATGTATCTCTGTTATAAGTATTTCTCATCACAGGTAATAAGCAAGGTAAGGTAGTAACTCATTATTTGTTCATTATATATATTCTGAGACATTATATACACTATTATTCAATTCCTTCTATTATTTCAGGCAAGGAAGAGGGTATCAATGACAGTGTTTTCCATTTTGGTCATTGTAGTTGAGAATGTCTTTGTCGGTCTTAATGTATCAAACCAGGAGCACCCCTAGAGGAACAGAATGATTTTTCCTTTTTCTTCCCTCTCCTGCACCCCCATCTTGTCCCTCACCAGATTATGAAATAAAATAATTTTATCACTCTACTGTGTAGGTAACCCAGTAACATAATCTCTGTCTGTGTGGGCTAAACATCAGATATGGCACAATTCCAGGTTATGCTTGAGCCTTTTACTCTCTAGTGTGCACTGTTTTCATATCTTTCTGTTAATTATATTTTCCTTAGATGACAGCTGACTGGTGAAAAGAAAGGGTGAGGGCTTGTGGGAGTAGGAGTGGGCTGTTTAAATGTGATTGGAAGGAACTTAACTCTGCAAAAACTGTGTGACTATGTTGGGTCAATTTACCACCCATGTACTTTTTACATGTAACTGAAAAAAGAGAGACTGGTGGGTGAGAGGAAGACTATAAAACTAAAAATTGAAAAGATACCAATTAAGAAAGGATTTAAAATATTTTTTTTCTCTTTCTAAGCTGAAGAGAGGAATGTCCCAGGGAATCAAAAGTCTAAATGTTGTCTATTTCTTTATCTCTAATCATCCTCTACTGGACAGTCTCAATCAAATGTAGATGGCACTGCAGTTTACAGATGTGATATGAATGTTCTTTATTTTCTTATGTGGATTTCTTCAGAAATGAGAATAGTGGGTTCCACGAAAGATATTATGTCAGACTTAGATACAATAATATAAGGTTTTCTAAATGTAAATCAATGCACTGTATTTTGTTTTCTTCTACCCCTCCCCACAGCCCATTCCTGATCAATGAATCAAAGGAGGGAAAGAGAGCAGGAAGACATTGACAGTCACTTCATAATGAAGGAGAGTTTTACACCTAAAGAACAAATGCACTTGTTACATTTGTAGTACATCAAATACTCCCTAAAATTATACTGTTTAAAACCAGGATTTGTGGTTTGATTTTTTGAGTACAGATAGAATTTTCTGAGAATTTACAAGTAATTTTGTTCCTTAGTATATGAGCTAATTTGAAAATTGGATCAAAAAATTTATCACTTTCTTATCAGAATTTGTCACAAATCTTTTAAATAATAAAATAATTCTTCAGACCTGCTATTTAGCAAAAGCCCATTGAACATTGTTACACAGGCACTACCTATAATAATATAATATGAATATTCATTTTAGGGTTATATTTTTCTTTTCCTTTTCTGGTATTATATATAAATGAAAATGTAGTTTCAGTGACTAGAAATACTGACTAATTTTTTCCTCAAAATGTCACCTATTTTAACTGTTGAACACAATATCAGTACTACTTTTGAGGAGATATGTAGGCCACATTTTATTTACTTTGAAATTCTTTTTGTTTATGCTCTTTCTTTCTTTCAGATACATTCCCCAATTCTACTATTTTTATGTAAGGAAAGAGAAGTCTAGTTAGTACATCTTTTTTTCTGTACTTAAAGAAGGAAAGCAAGTGCTGTATAGCTGAAAATATTAGTTTAATTCCCATAGATGCTCATTAGCCCAGACCTGGAAGGCTAGAACATTTATCCTGTTGATTTCAAAGATTACAGAATTTCACGTTCTTTCTGTTCTTGCACAGATAGGTGAAAATGAGAAAACTCTCCTCCAGTCAGTAGTTGAAAGATAGCTGATTAGGTTTTACAGAGCAACAAAATTAGCAGTGTCAGTCTGTGAGCTCAATTCAAGTTTCCTTTGGCAAAAGCATCCAGGCCAGCTGAGTAGAATAGAAGTGGTAAGAATATTGTTATCATTCATATTATCCATATGTTATTCTTATCTATTATCTGCCACAGATTGCTAGTAGCAAGAACTTGACAGAAAAAAAAAAAGGTGAAGGCATAGTAAAAGTAAAACCCTTTAACATTTTGATAGAAAAGTTCACCTGAATAATTGGTTTCTTAATTCAGCTTTTTCTAGGCATGTCGATGAAAGACACAAGCGCTTTCTTATGAGTTTTCAGAATACACAAAATATTAGGTCTTTTATCTGAAGGAATCAGTGGCCATATTCTCTTGCTTAGAATCATCCATTTCTTCAATTTGACTGTCATTCTGATTAGGTCCCCCCCTCAGCTCTGTGTTTAGAGCTTCAGTAGAATAACTTGCCAGAGTCAATAAGGATCCCGGATGTCATTCTCTTTTTTGACCACAGGTATACTCTTTAGGTCACAGGCATACTGAGAATTTAGTAAATTTGAATAAATGCTACTTGGAGGTCTTGTAAGATGAAATTTTCGTTTGTCATTAATTTTTAATATATATTTTCAACACTGTTATCATCCATGAGGTGGATGAAGCTACTCATTTTCAACTCAAAAGTATTAATTAAAGTTACATTACATTTAGTGAAAAGGCTTAATATCATAACATGTTATTTCATTAATAATCTCTTAATTACATCCTAAACAGCCTCAGATTGATTAATTTATTTTCTTACCATTTATCTACAAATTAATCTTACAACTTGAATTAGTACATTTATTCCTAAAAAGATTTTGATGAAACATTCCAGTAAGTTAAAAAATCATGAGTTGCGCATTTCTTTTTGTAATTTGACAAAATTGAAGGTCTAATTAATTGATGATTTTACGTGATTTTTATCATAGCTTTGGCTTAGTTTTCTACATCTATCTGGTTTAGAGTTGCTTTGCATTAGGCTGGAAATCATGTACATTAGCTCTGTTTCAGGGTATCTAGTAATATCGATAAGGAATATACCGAGTAAGGAGCTTTCCTGGGTTAAAGGGTTGGTTGACTTGAAGACAAAGGAATCTGCTTCAGCAACGAGAAAGCTGGTTAAAATACTGACATCTGAGTAACACTTAATAGACACTATCAAGTGTAGTCTTCATCAATGAACTGGGGGAAAATCATGGTCTCTCTAAATTATAAATATGCATAGCACATTCATAACATGTTCATGAATATTTTTTCATTTCTAGCATAGAGTCCCTTTAAAATTAGGAAAAAGACTCAAACAAACCACAGAACAGGAAAAGGGGCTGGAAATAATGCACAGAATTTTGAAAATCCAAAACTAATAAACCAAGCTAGTATGTTTGTGCATGTTTAGGTATGTTTTCAAGTGAGACTCATCTTTAGCCCTATCTTAGCATATTCAGGTTCCAAATGAGTGAGAATGCAGTAATGTAAGTTTATTTTCATTGTCAGTTTTGTCTTCCTCCTCCTGCTGCTGTTTGCTCATTGTATATACAAACACAGGAAAGCTCTGAGCTTAGAAAATGAGTTCTTTGAAGTACCATCCAAATCAGTTATGAGATTTTGTCTTGCCATACTTATTAAATTTTATCAGCAGGTTCCGCATGCTCAACAACAGCCAGCTCTTCACTTCCGTAAAACAACATCTAAGCTCCATAAAGGATCCATTATCTGTGGAATCCTAAAGCCAGTCCTTACACGGAAGAAGCTCACAGGGGAAGCACTTTCTTCAGGCACCATCTGATAAGAACATCCCAGAGACATCATCTGTTCCTCTGGTGGGGGTGGTTAGAGTCCTTAGCCTAGTGATGTACAGCTGTGATAATTGAGGTGTCTCAGCTTGGTCACAGTCGGTGTCATTCGTATGCAGTTTGTTAGCCAGTGGGACTAATACAGCTGTATTGCACTAGAACTCAAATTGTACCAGAATACACAGAAATATCACTCAGGAAAAGGTTTTGGTACTTTGCTCATCTAGACATTTCTACTTGATTGCTAATAAGTGTTGCCAGAGATTTTTTTCACCCTTTTTCTAACCTTTATCTGCTTTTACTTGTTAAGATGTATTTTTTTTTAATCAAGATCTGTTTCTTGAAATAAAAAGTTTTTATGGAAAATGTGAGTTATGATAAAACTTTCTAGGCTTTAGGGTGAAATTATTAATTATAAAAGGCCACTACAAAGAATAGACCACAGGCTTAGTGGTTCAGTTAATCATCTCAGGAGTGAGCAAAATTTTAATGTCTACACTAAGTTATTTAAAACAAGAATGAAGTTTGGCTCTTCCTAAAGTCAAGCCAGTACTCTCATGCCTCAGTGTCTTTGAATGAATTATTTGCATAGTGATAAATTTTTTGCTGGTGGAAAATTAAAATAAATTTCAACATTTTGACATTTTATATGTGAAACTAAATTCTTTTTTACCTGATAGTGTTTATATTTCTGATGAACTTTACTTATTTGCTTCCCACAAACTCAACTTATGGAGAACTCCTGCATTCTGATGGCTCAAATACTTGTTTATTTTTACCTTAAAATAAATCAAATAGTGTTGGCTTGTGTTTGAAATCTAGCGCAGCTCACAGGTTTTTCTGACATAAATTTTCACAAATATTCCTTTTCTATGAATCCAGATAAAAAGTGATATTCACAACATTCTCCTTGTACAATTGAAAAAGAGAAATACAAGAATACTTGACATAAGCAGATTAAATATCAGATTCTATTGAAGCATATCTAAGGCATAACTCCTACCATGTTTCATCTTCCAGTTCCCCAAATAAAGGCAAATTGTAGAAATGGGATGAGCAGCAGGCAAGGAGGGTTTATTTCCTTAAACAAACAAATTAACATTTTGGATGACCAGAAGTATCCCCAACAGTCACTAACTGCTAGTTCATAGGACTCCCATGCTTTCTGTGTTGTATCTCCCACCTTCTTATACCGTGGATATTTCAGAGGAACTCAAATTACTCTTAAAGTTTCTGTTTAGGCAACTGGCTCAGTTGCTATATACTTTTTTTTTTTTGACCAAGCCTACCATACAAATATAAGCCTGAAATAGAATTCTTTTGTACTGCTGGCAGTTAGGTCAAAAGAATTTTTCATGTGCCCTTTATCAGTGCAATTTAATTCTGTAAATATTACTTTGATGTAAATTTATTGTAAGCAGATTTTGATTATTTAACTTTTTTAAAATTAGCATTAATAATACTACTGGTAATTATGCATTCATATAACCACAATGACATATGTTTCAAAACTACCTTTGATATCTATGTGTATGCATAGAAAGTTGGCAATTTAAATCAAAATCATTAGTTAGTATTTGAAAGTTATGTAAACTGCCATGATATCATATTTAAGTAACAGTAGTAATTTTCATGGCATCTGAGCATCCAGGAAGGCTGCCAATCTTCAAATGAATTCCCAATGCCAAAAAGAAAGTGCAATTTATAGTTGCTGAATCATAAAGCATCTGTTCTTTTCTATATTCTTTTTCTATATTCTTTTTTGCTATTAATTATTTCTTTACATCAGACGCAAAAGCAGGGGTTTTAAAAAAAATTTTTTTACTAAGTTTTGAGGCAAAATGTCTCAGTTCAGAAAACTATATTTATGTTTTTGGGGTTTTTTGCTTCATCTTTCTCTTCCTTTACAAAGAGAATTGCACAGAATTTCTTTTGGAACTGTCTTATAAGTCTCAGAATATGAGTTTCCTGTGTTGCCTGGGAAACAGCTTTAGGTAAACAAAAAAACCCTCTCATTTAGTTTGGTATAAAAATGTTGCCTTAGAGAACTATACCTTTATAAGTTTAGAGTTTTAAGTATGTTGGCACCTATTATGCTTGTGCAACTGATAAGATATCTACAAACACGGTCATCTTTATATTATGAAACTTTCTGGTGGGCCCTTTGCCAGAAAAGCATGAAATAACATTATGGACTCACTGGACAGTTGCCATGGAATTTTCCACTAGGCAGTTTGTGAGCTGATTATGGATCCTTCATAAGCTACAGAGAAGTTCAAAGGGATCATTAATTACAGTAAAATCAGGATGAAAATTGCAAGTATCTGCTTTTAAAAAAAGCATCAAGTTCAAATGAATCATGGATTTATCAGTTACCCCAGCTCCAGACTGAGCACTATGAAACACACAGGCACCATAAGAATTTCTTTGGAACCCATCTCAGGTGTTTCTCTCAGGACACACTTTACTTGCCTTATTGTTAGCATCTTGTGTCTTTTAAAATGCTTTAAAGCGTACCTTCTCTAAGTCCCCTGAACATCTTTCATACTGTTTAGACTTCCTTAGTACACTTGGCCATTTTAAATAGCATCAGAGAAGGAGATTTAGGTAACTGAATAGATCCCAAAGTCAAAATATTAAAAGGACTTTGGAGCCATTAGGCTTCATCTCAAAGATATGTTAATTTCATCTGCAGGTATACAGGAGTCATTTTAGGTCATCCATGAACTTAACTTCACCTGGAGCTGCATCACAGAGTCACAGAAAGGCTTGGGTTGGAATCCATACTAAAGATCATCTAGTTCCAAGTCCCCTATCATGGGCAGGGATACCTTCCACTCACTAGACCAGCCTGCTCGGAATACTTCCAATCTGACCGTCCACACTTCCAGGGATGACACATCCACAACTTCTCCAGGCAATCTGTTCCAATGCCTCCCTTCTTTTCAATAGCTTCTGTGGATTTCTTGAATATCATCATGGCTTTGAACCTTCAGTCTTTCAAACAAAAGATTTTAATGTCTGATTTCAGTAGGGGATTATGGCTGGTGAAATTTGGCCGATTCCCCTTACCCAGTGGCAACATATGCATGGGTGTAATTTCAGATACATCATAGTCCTCACTCTTCCCTGCTGGGTGTATTATGATGTGAGAATGTCTGAAGGCATTGTTAAATGGAAGTGTGTGGATAGAGGAAAGGTTATCCGGACTCTGATGCATCTCCATGCTGGGCTACTGGGGCTGAAGGCCTTCTAAAGTGAATCTGGTTCATGACCACCTTGCTTGGAGCATATGTCGAGAGAGTCTGAAACTTTTTACATATACATGTATGCACATTTATCCTCTTCATTTTCATAAAGAGAAGAGTTGTGGCTATAGTGAAATTTATGCTATATGTGAACTTTTATTCTGAAATTAAAAAAAATTGAAAAAAGTATGAAATAATTCTCTACAACATTGGTTGTAGAGAATGAGTTCATAAAAGCTCTTCGAGCATGTGCTTTTGCATTGCTGTTGACACCCTTGAAACAATTAGGATGACATACACAATTCCTATATGAAAAGTTATTAGTTTTAGTTAATATTTTTAATGTGTACATCACATAAAAATGATTTTTCTCACCTGTTTCAGGATACGTGCATGATACCATAAAGCAAAAAATTCTATTCAAGAAAATCTCAAAATACTATGAAAGTATTTAAATGTAGTGCTTGTTATTCAGAAACTTACTTGTGACAAAATATAGGATTTTTTTCCAATTAAAAAATAAAAATATGTTCACTTACTAGTTTTATTGTGCTCATTTTTTGCTATCCTTGCAATACCATCTGTGTGGAACTATGTGTAGTGTCTGTTGATGTATGAGGGAGGATCTAGAGCAAAGAAATACAAAAACTCTTGAAACACTTTGCTAGTGCAAGAACTAGCAAAACATCACATTTTCTGATGACCAAACTGGCTGTTGGTTAACATCTTTCTACCCACCAGACTTGCATAAATCTTTTTAAATGCTCTCACTAATGATTTATTGTGTACTGGCTGTTCAGTATACTAAAATCATATATAGTAAAGTCCAGAACTAGTTGTTCTACATTATATTAATTATGCCCATAAAATTTCTAATGGGAGAGTCAACCCTGATTAAGTATTTTCTGCACTATTAGCTATAATACATCTAATATAAAGTTGACTTTAAGTATTATTATATGTACACAATTATGGGCCAGAGTTTCCAACTCCTTTAAAATTTTGTTAATTTCTTTATTGGTTAGTAAATTAGCATCATGCACTTGATGGTGAATGTGAAAGCTATCCAGAAATTCAGTAAACTCATTTTTATTGTAGTTGCCAAAATGTTGTCTTGATATACCTATGTTGTTATAGAAAATTCTTCACATAGCTTTGTGAGGAAACAGGTGACAAATAAGTTCATTTCGGGGTGAGAACAAAATTTCCATTCCACTACCAAGAAGAGACTGAATCTTTCATCAACATTTTATTGGACCAACTAATGTAGAAATAGCAACAATATTGTTAGAGAAGGAAACCAAGCATAATCTTTGGTTATACAGAAGTTGTATTTCAATGCAAGTGCAATGCCCAAAATTTAGGGCTCTGGACAAAGTAGTAACAGACAGACAATTTTCTGTAAGACATTGCAGTCTAGATGGCCCCATAGCCCTCTTTTAGGCAAAACCAGACCAAGTTAAGCACTTATTTTGCCATACACACCAATGTATATGATGGGTTACTAGTATATATGTCTAAGGATTTAGACATTAAAATAAAACAGAAAACATAATAAAAAATATTATTACGGTTATCCAGGGCTTTCCTTCTAAATAAAAGCGTATTTTTCTGGATTTTTTGAGATCTGATTCACATTTGGAGATATCTATAAATATGTTTTAATAGACTAAATAAGGCAATTTCATACATAGATGATTGTTGCCTAAAATTAGGTGAGATCAGTTCAAAACAACTGGAGATATGAATAATCAACTGTAGACACGGCATCTGTAGAGCTAGAATGAACCTCATATCTATCTGCATGGGTTATGAGAACTGTCCTTTGCCTTGGCTGGCAGTAGTTTGCTTTGCCTTCTGCTTAGATTAAGTAAGTTTGACAGCTCAGAATATTTCTGTCTTTATAAAGTATAATATATACTACAGTTTTCTATAAAAGGTTGCTATAACAATGATAGAGCTATATTTTCTACTACTAATAATATTTACCAAGGGGGAAAATCATTCCTTTTTCCTCAGACTGTCCAAATGATAGGTTTTTGTAAAACACAACAAGATGGGAGTATAGGTAAATATAAGGGTTTATTAATGAATAATTCAGATATTTTCAATTTTACTGAAAATAAGTCAAAGACATTAATACATTCATTTCCATTGTCTAGTCCTAGTGTGCAAGTAGGCTCAGCAATCTTAGGAAATTAGGTAGTTTATCTCTATCTTTAGTGTAGACCTTCAGGAAGAACTGTCGTCCTTGGGTGTCCCTCCAGTCTTGAAGGTGCATGGCTGTGAATGCAGATGAACAGGCTGAGTGTGTACGAGGGCACAAAGACTTCTCACAAAGAGCGACGTGTAAAGAAATTGGTGTCAGAAACATGACAGTCCTTGAGGACTGGGGAGAGACCGTAACTGGAATAGTATTGTACTTAACATTATTTGTTTCCCGTGCCCTGGGCAGAATAATTTTGCTGCTGATCTGTTCAGTGAGAGAGATAATATGATTCTCTCAAGTCCTTTCACTTGTATTGTAAGATTTAGCAACTTGTTAGAAACTTTTTCCCTATTGAAATTACTGCAAATATGTAACACACTGTAGTAATAAATACATTTTAAATAAAGTTAAAATTAATAAGCCACATGATTCCACAGCAGAACACTTTAAACTTTTGCTATTCATCTTTTGTCTTCTTTTCTGCAATCTAGACTTTTTAAACCATGATTTGAAAGTAATCTATAATATAATCCCACTATTTGGCCTGAGAATCTAGTCAAAAGTTCAAGTTTCAGTGCTTTGTTTCCAGTAGGAGAAGAAATTGACTAATTTGAATCACAAGTTTCTGATGCAATTATTGTTGTTTTTGAAAGAGACACAAAGGTGTTTTCCTTTTTATTCATGATTCCAGGATGGCTCAAAAAACAAGGTATATCACTGCTATTTCCTTTATCTTTTCTACTAATAGGCATATCATTACCCAAAGTCTTCCCTCTGCCTTGAATTCTACTGCTACTACCTGGCTTCTGCACTTATCCATTATTATTTCTCTGCTGAAACATCAACTCATGGACCTACAGGTAAACTTGGACATTCCCACTGCTGTTCCCATTCAATTTAAACCATATTGTTAAGCAGATTTCATGTACCTTTCTTGAGATGGATTTTTGCCTAATAAGGATATTTGAGTTTCAGGAAACATTCTTTTTTCTGGAGTATTTAATGAAGAATGTTGATTACGACCACTAGTTTCAATGGCATTTTCTTTATCACAAAGAAAGTTTTCTTTACATTTCCATGGCTGAGTTACCAGCTACAGCTGGCCTTACAAGTATGTAACTGGAACAAGTAATCAAGGAGGCTGCATTAGGCAAGCTCAAATCATTAGCTCAATCATTATCAAACTTCTGGGAAGAAATGGCCTATTTCACTTAGCAGTTTCCCATAAAATAGCTTGGCACAGTTCCTAGTAGAGTGCCTTTCAGGTACCGTTAGTACAAACGTGCAGGTGTGGCTGCTCACTATAAGGTGTAAACAGAAGGCTCAAATTTCATTTTGCAGTCTGGAGTCATGTGGTGAAAAATTATCTGGTTTTGTTTTATTAGAACTCAAAGGCTGAATTTATAGTTATTAAAGATAGCTCATTTAGGACTAGAAGTGGCATCTGTAAGATACAGTGCTGTTCCTATCTTTTTCTTCATTGGTGTAGCCATAGAATGTGAGGCCTCCCCTCTTATTCATTTTGGCCTTTTCCAACCCACGATCAGATGAATGTGATAAAAAGACCTGACAGTATCAGTATTCAGACTTTTGTTAAGATGTAGGAAGCTGATTAAAGTGGGAGAGTACAGTGGATATGTCTGAAATACCTTCTGAATTGAATCTATACTCAGATTTAGCCCTTGTAGGACTATGGGACAATCCAGTACTTTATATGCATTATGCTCTTTATTATAGTCCCTGTTACAGTCCTGTCTGCACTGTGGACGCTGAGATTAGCTAATCAGTGACCACGTATTTTGATGGGTCTGGAGTGATCAATCTCAAATTGACTAGGTGGCTGTCAGTGAGATCATCCATGTAAGATTTAGTTATCATGTCTCTACAAAAGAGATAGCATTTTAGTCAGGCTCAGACTGTGATATCAATGCAAAATTGTAAATACTTCCTGCTCAGTTACAAATACACTTTAAAGGCAATAGGGATATCAATTTCTGGTTAGGTAGTTTTCTTAAGTTCATAATTTCTTTTGGCAGTGCCGATGTAACTAGTGATTAATTTCTCCCTAGTCTACCTGCATGACATACGGTTCCATTACTTGCTACCCTTTTCTTTGTACTTGGTAGCATCAATCACCTTGTATTTAATTGAAAAGTCATTGTGGCATATCTCGTGAAGGAGTTGGTGGAAGTTTATAATAGGTAAGAGAACTTCTGTAATGAGAAATTAGACACCTTGCTCATATTTAGACATTTCAGACAGCTAGTGCTGAGTTCAGCTGATCAAAATAGGCATCTATTGCCATTCAAGATGTTATTAGTGTCATTCTTTTCCTTAGACAAAGAAAACAGATTTTCAGATGGTGATATTTAGTATCTATCAGCTCCCTGAAGATGTCTCAGAAATCTTTGGGTATCATCAACGTATAGAGAATTAAATAGAATTCCTTAATTTAGATGAAATTAATGTTACTCACTATCATTTCCAACTGTCCTTTGGTTCAGCTTATTTTGTTTTGGTTTTAAATGAATGATTGCCCCTAGACTTGTTTTCCTAATTATTATTGCTTGTTTGTGGATACTGTCACTGATGCCTGCATATTTTCTTAAGTTAAATAAACAGCAGGAATATTTTTTTAAAATGACTAAATAAGCTGACACTTGTGAAAATATGGAAATGTACCAATGTTTTAATTAATGGATAACTAGATAAATATATTAAACATATTTCCAACAAATTGCTTTAGCTTCTAAATAAACTTTGAAGGAACCTATGCTGACATCAAAGTTTTCTTATAAAAAGGATCATCAAGTGAAGGAACATCAAGGTATACACGAGCTAGATGTTTGTAGCTAACACAAACTTATCACCTACCAATAGGCTAAATTCTGAACCTTAATACTAAATGAACGTCCCTTTTTTTGTGCATGCAAATATAGAGAGGGGTGACTTTTCTATCATGTCAGATGAAGGCGAAAAAATCAAAAAAGTTAAAGGCACAAAGCTATCATTTTTCCTAGGTTAGTTGCATTCCCTAGTGATTCTGCTGAGTGATGGAGGTTTCATGTAGAGATCAATGACACTGAAAACTGGTTTATAACTCAGTGTGACAGCTAGTATAGTCTCAGAATTGCTTTGCTGTAATCCACCCTGTCTTTGTCAGTTAGCAAACATTATCCCAATTATAGTTATGCCAAATATAGGCAAAACAGATGCTTCTTACAAGCTACAACTAATTTCTAACTGCAAATTTATAAATATAAAGACATTGATTGCCAATTCA
Organism: Irena cyanogastra; assembly: GCA_013397155.1. NCBI lineage: Eukaryota > Metazoa > Chordata > Aves > Passeriformes > Irenidae > Irena > Irena cyanogastra. The sequence continues at coordinate 42,685 of VWZV01011983.1, read as the reverse complement.
AAGTGCATTACATCAATGGTAAGAAGAGAAAAGAGAAAAATACTGTTATACTATGATGCATCCTCATCAAAGCCTAAATCTTTATTGATATTTCTGGGGAAATGGGATTGCAGTGACAGGCTGGGTAAAGATTAAACTAAAAGGTGGAGTAAATCCTGACAGAATCCATTCAAACAGAATTTCAGTTCCAGTTTTTTTTGGTAGAGAAAGGTACATTTAATAGAACAGTTACAGTAGATGTAGAGTTATAAATAAATTAATACCCCCTGAATAGAATATCCCTGTAATTTCCACGAGTTAATCATAAACAACTTGACAAAACTGTCAAGTTAGATGCGTGGAGAAGAAAAAAAGTAAAACACATTTTTGCTCTTATGAATGCTATCCTTTGGGTAGTAGCTGTGGTGCATTAATATATATTGTTTCAGAGAAAACAAAAGTATTTCCTGTGAAACAGTAAGAACAGTCATGCCAGGTCTCCAGCCCAGTATCATCGTATTAAATGTATTTAACAGTGGGTGCCTAAGAAGCAGGATATGGCAATCTGTGTAAGTTCTTGGAGTGGTTTATTTTTCCACGTGATATCTGTAAGGCCACAAAAAAGGGCTAGATACGGGTTATGTGAGATTCCTGTTTAGAATTAAAAAAGTATATGTTTCCTTGCTAGTTGAAGCAGTTAGAGAAAGACTATAAAATTATAAAAGTTTAAGGAGAAAAAGAGGGGAAATGCTGATAAGTCAAAATTATTATAGATACTGACAATCAAGTTTTTATTTCTGTGAGAACTGACCATACGTTTCTTTGGTCTTCTAGTATATCTGACAGGTAAAGAAAACTGATTGCTTTTTTTAATTCAAAAGCTTTATTAATAAAGCAAACAGCATGGCATCATTTTACTTTTCATCAACACAGGTTCCCTAGAAGCATGTAATGAACTCCCCTTCAAGCTTGGAATGGGATACCAGAGTTTGAATTTTTTTCATGTTAGAAAGGATTTTGAGACTGTATCTCCCAGTTTCTGAAGGAGTACAAATATTTTGTTTAATAAGGATAATTGTATCCTTTTTTTTTCTCAATCCTCACTTCCACATTTTTCAATGAAAGGAGAAATGTCTGCTGAATAATGTGCTGACCTGATTTTTTTTCTGTGTTTGAAGTGTACTAAAGAGTATCTGCAATTCCAGCTGAGTCCTTGAGGAAAGCAGGGCTGTGCAGATTAATAATGGGGCTGGGTATCCAACAAGTACATTAGACTCAGCCATGCCAAAATGCCAAATGACTGGCAACAGTCCTGGCTCTTCATGGCAGCAGTGTGCCATACATCTTGAGAAATCTCCTGAGGCAATCTCACATGTCAGCAATCACTTCTCAGGATGTTTCGAGGATTATGGACTTGAATTTTGGTACTTAAATCACTTCTGAGTGCCACATTTGGTGCCCAGGAGCCTCACACTTACACAACAAAACTTAGATCAGAATTTTTCTCTGCTTTCATGGGTCTTAAATTCAAGTTGATCTCTTACAAATTTTAGTTTCAAGTATTTTGGATGTATAGAATATTCAGACACTACTGAGTAATATTCTTTATATATAGATATATATTTATATCAGGATAAATTTTGTTTTTTATTTTCTTCCAATTGTATTCCTGCCTAAATTATTTAGACAAAGGATAATTTCAAGAGGAAACTCACTGAAGGGGTAATTAATACAATTAATGAAGCGAATTTCTTTTAAGTTTTACATATAATGGGAATAACATTTTTTCCTTTATAATGTTCTGGACTCTGCTTTAAGAGTCAATGGTGACTTACAGGCAGGACAGATCACACTCAATCCAAGAAATTACACCGGACTCTGACCAACACAAAAAAACATGTTGTTGGGTTTTTTTCCTATTTATACAGCTTTTTTAAGACTGATTAAATTTTTGAGGGATTGTCTGTTTAAGAAAATTAAATCTTATCTCATATTTTCTGGTAGACTTTATAGGCTTCTTTTAGTCCAAACTTATATTTGTTTTATGAGAGATAGCTATTTCACTAAATAATCTCAGCACATGAGAAAAGCCAAGAGTATAAGTGCAGCATAAATAAAATAATTTTTGGAGGCTGGAATATTAATTTCCACTCCATAAAAAGATTTTGGCTGCCCATCCCAAGAAGAGGAAACTTCCAAAGAAGCTTTACCAAATTCTGGCATTTATATGGAATTAGTGCAGTCAGTCCAGCAATTTTGGCACAATGGCCTTTTCTTTTTAGTCCTGTAAGACAGATATTGAAAAAAAAAAAAAAGAAAAAATTAACCAAAATAATATGCCACTGTATAAAGCTATCATGTGCTTGAAGTTTGAATATGGTGTGCAGACCTAGTGACCCCATGTCTTTCTATTCCTCTCTCTAACTATATGACAATAAGTAGATACAGACCTAAAATGAACATAGAATTTTACATAACAGAATATATGCAATATATGTAATACATGTAATAGAACTTGCACAAGAGAGAGCTGAGTAAAGGACCGAAGCAGTTTCTGTACAAAGAAACATACGATCCTACAGACTTCGAAGATTGTAAAAGATTTTGCTGGGACAAAGGTGAAAGAAAAAAGGGAAAATATAATATGATATAGTGCCTAACACAGAGAAGATAAGGAATTGGAGGAGGAATTCCAATTCCTCCATCCATAAGGAATGGAAATTTACAACCTAAGATTTGGGTGACATTGTATCTGAAAAAGGAGCAAATATTTTTAATTAAATTATAGAAACAACTGTCACACAAAGCATACTAAAGTGGAAAACACATCGCTACGTCATGCACAAAACAAAAAATACATTCAGAAAAAAGAACAATAAAGTCACAGAAAAAGCAACTAAAGATGATGTTTGAATGTGATCTAAACCTTAAAATTAAATTAAAAGGCAGTGAATTGTACAGACAAAATATTATTCTTTACTTGGTGTGCTGTTTTAAATATCTATCTAGTGTGCACCATGAATTTACATGGTGGGTTGATACAATTAGGTTTATATTACCTTTTATTAAAAAAAAATATTTTCCAGCTATACTTTTATTTTTCTTATGCCTATTCACACCTTGTCCATTACTATGGCACTTGTGTTCCAAAACTGATGGCTACCTTCATGCTTAGTATTGACAAATAGATCAACCACTTACTTCTGGACCATTGTCCTGCCTCCAGGGCTTGTTTGTCTCCCAGTTCATCCCATCATTGCAGCAGTAGCAGACATCAGATAAGCTCCTCCCTGCTGAAATGGTAGCAGCCTGAGAAAGAGCTGTGGCAGTGTTTAGGAAGTAGAGACACAACTGTGGAAGAGGGCAGACCAAGGGGAATATCTGTGGGGAAAGCAGCTGCTGGCAAGCAGGACACTTGTTCCTCAAACAAACCTCACGGACCCTCTCCACCCCCCTCACTCCTTATTGACTGTTTCAAACCCCTCCACTTGTGTTTGCAAACTCCTCTCTATGTAATCAACACTTGTCAATGACACAGTATTGAATTTTTCACCTCTAGGATGAAGATGAAGCAAATCTTTGTCCATAAGGTAGGACAATTCAATTTTGCTTTCAAAGTGCGGAAAGATGGAGAATACACTTCCCTATCTGTGCCTACATTTTCTATTATTTTTGTTTTGTTTCTTTTAGTTTGATTTTTTTCACCTCGTGGTTATTTTAGGTATGATCAGGTGTGCATTGGGAATGTTGTTATCTAGTCTCTTGGTTAAACACTTTGAGTGACCATACAAGTAGTTCTGATTAAATTGAATTTAAAAATTTTAAATTCTGTTTAAATTAAAATGAAGACCTGTTCTGTTTAAATAAAATGACACTGATTAATTAGACCAGTTTCCATGTTTTTTTCAGTACTGATTTCAATAGAGTGCTCCTGTAAAAAGAATAATTTCTCTCAGATGGTGAAAACGAACTTTCTGATCTTTTCTTCTGCTTGAGCAAGTGATAATGGGAAAGTCTCAGTTCTGTCCTGTCTCATCTTACATTATTTATCTATTGCCTAGCATAAGAAATTCTGGGACTCAGGTAGGAATTCTGGGTTTTATTGTAGTATACAAGCAATTACAACATTTAGAAGTGAAACTGTAAAAATTGCTTTTACTGTTTTTCTTCCTGAAAAAATTAGTAAGAGATCTTGACGCTGATATTGCCAACTCCATCCGTTTATTGTGATTTAACACAAATTACTTTAGTCCTCACAATCTACAGACATGCTGAAATGTGAAAAAGATGACACTAAAAATTACATTATGCTCAGAAAATGTATTCATCCACTTTAGTGTATATTTTTTCTCAAAGAAATGTGGTTTCACCTCAATGACCTGCTGACATAAATGAGGATTTCAAAATTCTGGAGTGATGAGAAGGTCTGCTAAAAGAGCTTGTGAATAACTATTCTCACATCATCAATGAACATTCTCCAACACATGGTAGTGATCTATTTGAAACTCCCTTCTGGGAATTCTGCTTTTCAGAGTGCAGAGAGATGGCACATTTAATTCTTACATAACAAAGTCACAGAGTTCTAGTAGTTGAAGGTCTGAAAGCATTTCTGTGACAAATTTCTCTTCTCTTTTCAGGAGTCTATAGGTACATTAAAAACAAACTAAAAAACAAGTGAACAATGATTTTGGCAGAATGGAACATTTTGAAGAGATCATAGCAGCTGCTGAGGGCTAAAGTGGAGCAAAGAAGGTTATTCTATATAATTCTATATTATTCTATGCTGCTTCTGTGGAAATAATTTCTTCCTTTCCCTTGGGCTGGTTCAGGTCAGCTGCCCTGGCTGTGCTCCCTCTCAGCTTCTTGTGCCCCTGCTCACTGGCAGAGCATGGGGAACTGAAAAGCCCATGACTTAGGGTAAACACTACTAAGCAGCAACCATAGGATCAGTGTGCTATCCATGTTATTCTCCAACTAGCTAATGAGAAAAAATGAACACCATCCCAGCTGAAACCAAGACAGTATCTACCCTTTACTCCATACCATAGAACACCATGTTCAGAATATAAATTGGGGGCACTTGACTGGGAAGGGTTGATAGCTGCTCGGGGACAGGCTGGACATTGGGTAGTAGCTAGTGAGGAATTTTACTGTGCACCACTTCTTTCTCTTGGGTTTTAGTCCTCTTTCTCTCTCCTTTTCAATACAACTATTAATATTATTACTATTTATTATTACCATTATTTTAATTTGTTTCAGTTATTAAACTGTTCTCATCTCAACACATGAGATTTACTTTTTATTTCCAATTCTCCTCATCACTGGGGGCAAGAGGTTGATCGTGGCTTTAGGGGGGTTGGTGTCGAGTGGGTAGCTGCATGGTTCTTAGTTGCCACCATGTCAACTCCTTTTGATCCTGGAAATTACACTCAGATCTCAAACCCATAGGATGTTTCCTGATAAGCGGAGCTTGGTGGATACGCTTGTCAGAAGAACAAAAAAAGTCCACACAAGGTAAGGATGGTTCAAAAACCTGTGACCTTGGTGGCCTAATTGGTCTCTTCTATTAAAGGTCTGAAATTAGAATATTTTTCCTCACTACAGTACAAGGTCTATTATGTGAACCTATTATAGATTCTTAAAACAAAACCAGAACAAAACAAGAAAACACACACTCTTCATCATTAAAATGTCCTGTCTTTTCTTTAAGGTTAGACTATGCAATTTTTTAAAATGCTACTTAAAGAAAACATTTTGTAAGAGACAAAAATTTTAAGAGTATTTTTAAATTGTTAACCTTCAATCTCAAAAGAAGATCCTCGCTCACAGAGCAAGGTATTATTCTTATCAAGTAATACTTATTTGGACAATGTGAGCTATCTTCTGTTATTTATTTATACTATTCAATAACACTGATTATACAGACTTAAACCAAGGTGGAAACATAATTATTTACTGTTGACTTTTGGATTACTTTCCCTCACAACACAGAAGATTAAACGTAATCATTCCAGCTGGAAATACTTTTTAGCTAAATCAAGGACAAACTCACAAAACAATTTTACCTGTTATTTATATGTTTTATAAAAAAACCTCTAAAACCAAAAAAGTAAAAACAATTTTAAAAATGTAATTAGAATTTATCATAATAAAGTACTTAGATAAGGTTTTTTGGGGTTTTTTTTTGGTAAGGAAACCTTTCGTCACATCAAAATGCTATGTGGAAAGAATAGATATCTATTTTTCTCTAATGTAGAGTGTATTTAAGGCACTATACAAGAGTTTAGTTTTTTTTTTTTTTAATCAGTACAGTAAGAAAAATACCTTGTTTGCTTTCCAGATACCTTAGTACAATAAATATGTAAAAATAGTACAGTGCTAGCTTCCAAAATATTAATTAATTTTTCAAAGTTGCTTTGAAAGATGTATCATGTTAGCAATTTTGAAAGTAATTGGAACTTATAAATAGATGTCTAACAAGAATTTAGAAGATCAACAATTTCTTTTCAGGTCTACAATGAACATTGTGACTGTTCATGCTAGTTTTTTTCCATGTTATCTCCCTTTCTATTCTTTGCCTCTTTTTTTTTTTTCAGAGATTTTCTATTTGAAATTCCATTTTAAAATTTATTTTTGGTGACAAGTTTAAACAAACTTTAAAGACGATAAAAGCTTCATTTCAATTTTCTATTCTTTCCTGGAATCAGCCAGAAATTGTTGGTTAATGGAATGGGTTTTGGTGAGTTAGAACGACAAGTCTTTTTTTTCCAGACTTTTCTGCAATTGAACCTTTCAAAAACCGTTCATGGAGATTTCAGTGAAATATCTCTTGTTGCACAGAGACTTTAACATACTTTCTGTCTTTAGTCCATTAAGGCCTTTTAAAGATTCCGTGTTCTATCATAATACCAACCCTTATATATCCACTTATTGCTCAGCATAACGGCAGATTTATATTTCCTATTTTGTGAGCTTATTGGTTATTTTTGTAACATTTGTAATGGTGGGAGGCTTGTAGGAGCAAGCTTCCTGTGGAAATAATTCCAATCTTGTCATAGTTCATGCTCTGTGCCACAACCCTGGATGTCCTACAGAACTGGGACCTGAAGGCTGGCCAAGAACTCTTTCTGCTTCCATTCTATCCAGTTACAAAAAAGTGAAGATCTGCTCGAATTTAGGATCTGGATTTATAAATCTGGAATTATACAGAGATTAGCACTTTTAATTTTTCTAAATAAAACAGACAAACCTTTTAATGTACCAGTTTTAATAGCTTCTGTCATACAGGATGCAATGTACTATTCATAACAACAGGAAATTTTGTTCTATTAGGAAAACAGTCATACTTTTCCCTTTACAACCCCAAACACACTTAGAGGCTCTTAAGATAAAAAGGAGGCACAATATAATTCCCTAATACCATACTGAATTCTTTTCACTTGGATGGCTGAATAGTTCAGAATAGCAGTTACCTTGAAAATAAATGACTGTGCTGAAAGGAGAATTAATTAATTCAGATAAAGTAAATAAACTCTGTGAACTGACTAATGTAGCAGAAATTACTGGATGCTGATACTGCTGTTTTAATTATTAAGTCCACATTAATTAATTTCAGAGCTACCTTTTTTGAAATCCACAGCTTGACCAACATTCAGAGTACAAAACATGCCAAGAGCCAAATTTTGCTTAGCAACACTTTTGCAAAGGCTGGAACCAAGTCTTCACACAACTAAATGTGATGAACTTTAAGAGAAAGTGACAGTTTCAATAAACAACACAGGATCCAAATAATCGTGCAGTACTTCCTTGACCACAAACTGAGAAACAAAATTTGATTGTGTCAACCTATTTCTTTCACAGAAGGAGCTGGACTTCTTGTTAATTGCCAATATGGTTCTGAATATAAAGGGAACTTAATGTCTCTTGGAGAGTTGCAGTACAATCAGTGATCTTGGCTACCCATGCAGAGCTCCTAGAGACAGTGTGGTTCAGTCACGACCCATCACAACCTCACTGAACTTAAGAATGTGTGAATGGTTGAGAATGAGTTACATTGCATTCAGTAGTTAGTGCTGGTGATTCTTGTACCTACAGACATAAAGAGTATAAAATTTATTTATACCATACTTTTTTCCCTTGCACATCACATGTGAAGGACTGTTTCAGGTAGCACGATCATTGAAGTACTTATTTCTGCTGAGGAATGCTCAGCAGGGATTTTACTATCTATGCTTTATTCTAAGACAAAAAGGAAGGTATAATATATTTGAGACAGTCTCTTGTAGTGACTACTTCCATAAATTGCTAAAAAAATTACAGCCAGCAAATTTATATCTGCACCATCCCACAGCAGACGGCAGTAACATCAGTATGGTAACTAAAAGATACAATCCCAGAAGGATTTTGTTGTCTAATCCTTCATCATTTTGTTTGATTCTTAAAATGAAAACACCTGTAGTAATGATTTCTCCTGACAAGCTGAAAGGCACTGAACAGAGAACAAGTTTAATAAAATGCTTTAATTACAATCGTTAGTATAACTTCACCATGTATCAATGCCTCTTATGAACAACTTAATCACTTGCTTTTTCTTGTTTTCACTTGAAGCAAATTTAAATTTTTTGAAGAACTCTACACACAACTTCAAGGATAAGACACGAATGTCTTTGAGAAACCACAGACAAAACAGCTGCAGGAAAAGCTCTTATGAACACTTCATGTCATGTACTTGAATTAAAAACATTTAATTACAAAAAAACTTGTACAAAAAACTTTTAAATGCAAGTTTTTATGCACTAAAACTGCTTTACCAGGATATTCCATCTGAGACTGTCTGCTAGCAAATAATCCATGTAGACCAAATCCCTGCTTAATTAAGAAAAAGGAGTTTTCAAATTTAAATACCTATTAAAAATCTTAACACTCTTTTTAAAAATAATTTCTACTTTTGCGATAGAAGCAGGAGATTGTTTACCAGTTACCATCATTTGACTTGAGGAAAAAAAAATTAATTTATTGCCAGTTAAAAAAGTGCATGATTATGAGAAATAGTAAAAAAAAAAACCAAAAACCAATCAACCCCCAGACTCCAAAACATTTTCTCCCATGTCCAATGTTTTTCCCAGCCTCAACTTCATTATTTTATTCTCGAATTCTCTACCTCTCCCTCTTGAATTGTGCAGGGCAGATTGTAGTAACTCATAACAATTTCTCTCTGATGCACTCTTCTCCTCACCCTATTCCCACAGGAGTCTTTCCCAAGGCTTCAGCGGGGATATCTCTTTCACCACAGTCTCTTAGCAGGCTGCAGAGGAACAGTTTGAGTTGGAAGGGACCTCAAAGACCATCAAATCCCAGTATGCCTACTGTGGACATCTTTCACTAGCTCAGGTTGCTGAAAGCCCCTCCAACCCAGGCCTTGAACACTTCCAGGGATGAGGCTTCCCCAACTTTTCTGGTCAACCTGCTCCAGTGCCTCACTCCCTTCCTGATGTTCTCATTGACCCACTTTTCAAATTGCTCAAGATCCCACTGGTTCACATCCCTTCCTTCAAACATTTAAGCCGAACCACTCAAATTGTGTCACCCCCAAACCTGCTGCAGGTGCACCTGATCCCACTGTCTATGCAATTAATAAAATTATTCAGCAGTAACAGTCCCAGCCCATAGCCCAGACCCCTAAGGGTTTGTGCCCACTTCTTTCTGATTCTGATTTCAACATGGAACCATTGACCACAACTTTTTGGATATGCCCATCCAACCAACTCCTTATCCATCAAATGGCTTGTCTTTCAAACCCACATTTCTCTGATATAGGCACAAGGAGGGAGTATGGGGACTTAACAAATGCTTTACAGAAGTCCAGGTAGATGACATAAATTGGTAGTCCCTTGTCCACCAATACAGACACTCCACTGTAAGATTAGTCATGCACAATTTGCTCTTTGTCGATCCAAATTAGCTGTTTCTTGTCAGCTCTCTGGCATCCATATTACTTGAGATACCTTCCAGCAGAATGTCTGGTCCTTCTTCATGTTCACATGACTGCTTCTCACTCTTTTTTTTTTTTTTTTTTCTACATTCCCATGATTTTGTGCAGTGAGTGCATTCCAACTTTTCCCAGCATTCCAGCCCCATTAGCTGTGGGAGGAGTAGCCACGTCCTGCAATGGGAAAGTTGGAGCAGGCTGGAACCATTAATTAGACATTAAACATATATTTTACTAAAAATGTTAATATCTATCATATATACTATTTCTCTGATCTTCCTTTTTGTTTTTTTTTTAATGTAAGGAACAGAAGGTGTGAGGTTTTTTTCCCCTTCTTCCATGCATATATCTGTGATTTTGCTGTCTTCCAGGAAAATCTGTTTCTAGAAGAGCTTGCTCCAGTATGCTTTGTAGTCATAGAAATCTTTCAAATTATACCATGTTAAAATAATAAGATTTAGATTTTAAAACACACTGTCTCTTCTGAACAAGATTAAATTCTAGTTGTGCAAATAATTTATTTTGAGAAGTTGTTGGCTATAGAGCAAAAAAAAAGAAATCAATGTTGTGACTAAAAAACCTTCCTTTTAATTCTTTTAATTGAAAGAAAAGCAGGAGAATTCAGTTTCTGTAATAAATAAAAAAAGGAACAAATTATAAAAATAAATTTTAAAATGATAGTTTTATCATACTATTGCAAAATAAACAGTAAGTTATATTTATGTTGGTAGATACTTGTTTTGTGCATTTAAAAGAAATCAGATTTGTATCACTTTATACCAAGCTTTAAATAGAGAAATCTTTTCTAAGACTAGCTATGAAGTTTAGGAATCATGATTTTAATAAATATGCCCCATATAAAAAACTTGGAGGCACACAAATGCAGAAAAAATATGAACTTGATCCTAATAAATATTTTCGGGTATCATTTCTGGTAAACATTTTCACAGGTATCATTTAGACACAGCTATTAACTACAACTCCAACGGTGCAGCATGTGTTCTAACTTCCAGAGCTTTAGCTTAGAAAAAGGTGACATAGGCAGTTTATTTCCTACTTGATTTTCTCCTGCCTACCATTCAGTACCAGTCCAGTATAAATGAGATAATTTTAATTTTTAAAATCATTTACCCTTCCTATAGGTTTAAATCTATACTTAACTATATGCAGAAATAGTTTGTTCTTTTAAGGACTGGATCATAGCAACTTGCAGTTTCCCAGATGGAAATTCTGAACAGCTGAGTTTCTGCTGTTTGCTTCCTGGTACAAGAAAAGGCATTTGTAGATCAAGCAAGCAGCAGATGGAGAACAATTGGAGTATATAATTATTCAGCCTGGACTCCTTTTAAATGGGAAGGCTGAACTCTATCTATTTGGCTGGGAAGACAGAGGAATAGAGTAGCACATGGTAGATAAACCTTCCAAAGATCCTTTAAAATAAATCTAGGCAAATATGTGAAATAACTTCATCAGTTAACAAGGTCTCTTTTTCTGTGAACTCCAAAATCTGGCAAGTCAATGTCCGTTTGCTTTTGAAGGTTGAGATTAATATACAGCCTACCCAAACACTTCTGTATGAACAAACTACATTGATTTCAGTATGTTACCTGAAGATTCCATCTGGTGACTCTACTTTACTTTGCCAGATTTTGAAAAGCTGCAGGCTTACTGTGATCTAATGCCAAAATATAAAATCCACTGTAGGAAAGTATTAACACGTTGTGATTCTTTCTCTGTGGAAGTGAATAATTTAATTCTGTGACTTTTTGAAAATGCCCTCATAGGAGCATTACATTTTGTAAGCTGCCAGCTAACAATAAGACTATGTGCCAAAATCAGTGTCTAGAGAGCCATGATTATTTTCATTAATTATTCAAGATTAAATGGACATACGAAGGAAAATACAGAGGGCATCAAAACAGGAGTGATAAAGTATTATGAAAAAAAGAAGCCAAACAAAATAATTGAAATACCAGTATAATCTGAAATTATAAACAAATAGAAGACAGAAAAATACTTCAGAAGAAAAATGGGAAGAATTCTATGCTCTTAAGATATCTAAATTACCTTCTGAAACAACATAGTCAAATCAAAATTTACTCAAACATTTTCCATACAATAGTTTTCATACCAAAGAAAGACTAATGATGGAGAAAAACAGAGGAAATCTCTGTTTATATTAACAAAAATGAAGATTAGAATTACAACCACATGTAGTAAAACTAAGTTTGGTTTAGAAAACTGATGCTGTAAACCAAAATAAATTTTATAATGGAAGAAAATGTTAAGATAACTGATGTTTTTACTGTGTTAAACTCTGGGAAAAAATCAGACTTAAGCAAGAAAAACTACTAATAAGAAAAACAGTTAAGCAGGAATAAAACTGTAGTAGAAATGTTGCCTCCTTCGTCCTATTTCTTAGATTTTGTCTTCCACCTCATTTGAAGTTTCAAATGTTCAATTCTTTTCTATGTAACTGTGTCAAATCAAAGGCCTTGGATAGACACATAATATGATGAAGACTTCATCTCACATTTCCTTCATATATTCAAGTATTTAAGCCCTTTTTTTTGATTTTTTTTTTCTGGTTTGTTTTCTTTGTTGTTGTTGTTTTTTTTTGGTTTGTTTGTTTTTTTCTTTTTGTTTTTTTGTCACTTTGGAAATGCTCTAACTGGAAAGTAGGATATTTGTGAATATGTATGAGGCTCCCTTACCCAAACTCATTTAAGCTAATTCAGGAAAAGCAGATGGTTTCTTCACCTGTGCATCACAGCAGTCTGACTGTGTGCTTATTCCTTGTGCTGACAACGAGACTTCCACGGTCCTCTCGTGGCCTCATTTCTACACCCAAGTCAGGCAAGACAGTGCTGAGGCATTTAGCTGCTCCAGACTAAGATGTGACACTTTAGAGTACAGACGTGCAGCTGTGTGCCCTGACAACTTTTGAAGTCAAGTAATGAAGTACCTGTGGAATTTAGGCAATGTACCTGATGGTTGACAGAGGTTTTTCAATGCCATTTAGGGATTGGCATGACTGATATTTCCCATCTTACATCTCATTCAACTAAGTCCACTTTTGGGCAGTACAGAATGACCTAGCAAAATTAGATAACTTTCTCCTAAGTTATGAATCAAATACATCTAAAAATTACATTTATTCATACTAATAGGAACTATTTTAACAATATTATTAGGATCTTGATCTAGGATCTTGTGAACCGTTTTACAGATGAAAAATAGAAATTTCATAGCTACCATTTACAAAACAATCTTTCCTGAAAATTGAACTTTTTTTCTGGGGTTAATGGTTCAGACACAAAAGGAGATAGGCTATATTCATCAATAATTAATCTTTTGCACACTTTTGAACTTTACTGTATTTCATACATTTGATTTTACACAATGAAATGCAATGCTTCAAAACAAAGATTAAACAAGAGTACATGCAGAAATACCAAATCTGTAGCTCAATGAAAAGCAGCAAAATTATGATTTGATTATTTTATATGTTGGTTCTTTAAAGAGATATGGGTGCTATTTTGCTTCAGCCAAGCTGATGTGGGTGTATACGCACACACCACTGCACAAAGGCTTGTTGACACAGACACAACTGCACACACAGTCATGGATAGAGAAAAGTATTGCACAAAAATAACAGATGTTAATGCTTTGTCCTTTCAAGTCAAAATGCTGACGTTTTTTGAAGTATCCTTAGCAAAGTGTTTACATCTGGTATGTATTTAATAGTCTTTACTACAATCAGTATGACTAGAATTGGTATCCCATGTGCATTAAGCATAATTACCGATATATAAGATCTGTTCTGCCAGAATTAAAATTCTGTTAATTGGATTTTATACATTAAATACACTGAGGAGTAGGTAGAATGCATAGAGTAAAATACCTAATTTTTAGAACACTTAGCAGACAAAGTGAGAGATGTTCATAAAGAAAAGATCATCTCAAACAGCTGCCCATTAACATTTTACAACTGGAGAATTTTCTCCTGATTATTGAATATATCTGACTTAAATTACAATAAGTAAAAGAGTCTTGTCTTTTTTAACCTAAATCTTTCATAATCTACGTAAGTGCAGTATCTACTACGGTAATCTACTATGCAGTAACTACTATGCAGTATCTACTATAGTGATCTACCATGCAGTATCCAACGGTATGAGCATGAGGACACAATCCCTTTAGTCTGCCACAAAGAGTACACTTTCTTAGTTTCCACTACTACAATGTCATGGCTATCTTAGCACATAAAATTGACTGCATTGTGCCCAACATTGTCCTCATGGCTGTTGCTCTGTTTTCTTTTTTTTGTTGTCGTTGTTTTGGTTTTTTGGGTTTTTTGGGGGTGAGGGAGGGAGTGGATTTTTGTGTATGTTTTTAATTCAGAATACTACAATACTCAATTGAAAGAAACATGATAAATTAAGGTTGCTTTAAACTTCATGTTATTAAGCCAAGAGATTAAATTAGCTCAAAAGTTGTGGGAGATACAGGACTTAGAGCAGATCTGTTACATGACAGTCAAATATATAAGGAAGATACGGTGATTAATGATTCCTGAATCTGGCTGATGATTTTTTAGTCAAAATTTCTCATGAAAAATGGGCTGTATAAAACAAACAGTAGCCAGTGTTAAGTGGCTGCACAGACCAAATGACACGGAGTTAAAAGCATTGGGACACACTTCCATACACACCTGGTGGCTATACTTCTTACTGATACAATCGCAATACAATGCTAATATGAATTAATCTGTAATAATTGTTTGGAGAGGAAAGTAAGTGTACCTAAAGACTGATTACTTATTCTCCAGCTGGGGGAGTTCATGGATCTACATCCCATGCTGTGGACATGGAAGAGAAGAGTTTGAGTACTGATCTATACCACAGCAAATTTATGTTTATTCTGTGTTTAATACAATGATGGTGCAGTCATTTCATACTACAATTATATTAACATCCTGAAATTTTGAAAGAAAGATTAGAATGAAAATGAAAACAGAGAAGAAACACTGCCGTATTTCTTCTTCTTGCTGTTTTAGCTAGAGGAAGTAAAGATGGTTATGTCTCTTTATATCTCTTCTCTATGGATATTAAAACTAGCAAAAGACAAGTAGAATCGGATGATCTGTCACACTAATTAAAGAGGAACATAGATTTCTGTGTTAGACGCTGAACTGTCCTTTTTATTTATACATAATTTCAGAACACATTATTTTCTCTTGCAAGAGTCTATAAATACTCAAATATTCTAAAATCCTCAGGACAAGGACAAGGTTTTTCTTGAAGATATCTGTAGATGATTTTACAGATGTACTACCTATGAAAACAAACAAACAAAGGAAGGATCACTCTTACTAAGGTTCATCTTGTTTAATTATAGAACAATGCAGACACACATTTTCATGCAGCACAATCCATATATAGGCTTGCTTTGATTCTTTTTCTGCTTGTATTCTTTTGCCTACTGATACGGTTGCTCTATTTATCATATTCTTTTTTTTTTTCTTTTGCTGTTCTATTCACTTCTCTTGTGAGGTCTGCTTCAGTAATCTGAAGTCGCCATGCTGAAGCTTCAGTATGAATAGTGCGCATATTGGAATAGAGAATATATACGTATGATACGAGGCTCAGGAAAGCATGCAAATATCTTGGATGACAGCAACAGAATTCAAAATAATCTTGACAAATGAGAAGTATGTTTGAAATAATAGAATGCAATTCAATAGAGACAACTACAAGATACTCAGGCAGAAATAATAAACTGCACTTGTACAAATTAGGGAACAACTGTTTAGGTAAAAGTTCTGCAGGTCTTCGGGTATGAGGATGTCAAGGTCAACATGAGCCAACAAAGAGAATCCCAACGACCATGAGTCAGCAACATCAAAAAGTGGACATTGTGACAAAGCATTTTTTGTGGGATACAAGAGACATGCTGATATCCTTTTAGTCAATTCAGCATGCATGAGTACACTTGCATACTCTGTGAAATTTTCTTTTACCGGGCTTTATAATGAGCAGATACCAATTGGTGAGAGAGCCAACTGAACAAAAATACTGATTAAAGGTCTTGATTTTATAACCTTCAAGGAAAGATAAAGAGAAGCTTTTAGAAGAATGTGTTAATAGATTTCAAGAAAATAACATACTATTCAAAGAAAGGGTTTATATACTTTCTGTATCAGAAATGGAGTAATGGGCTTAAACTGCAAGAAAAGAAGTCTCATTGTCTAGTATAAAATATATTAAAAAGCACTTTTGAAAGGAAAAGGTAGTGAAGAACTCAAAAGTTTGCCAAAGAAACCTGTCAACCTTCTGTCACTGAAGGTACTTTTAAGCAGATTAAATAAATGTCTGTCAAGAATGGATTAGTTTTCCAAACCCTTTTTCATAGTTACCATAGTATGAAGATTCTGAATTGACTTTAAAAGAAAACTACTTTATTCTTCATTCTGTTCTCTACATGCTTTCCTGTTGCCAGTCTTTGATATTTCTGAGACACTTCTTATTCATTTTTATGAAGATCTGGAAATAATTAAGGAAAACACTGAGAACACATAATTCTGCCTATATTCTTCTTCTCCCAGTGTTGTATTTTTTATTTTTATTTCTCTTATTTTCTTGCAAGATTTCTTCTTCTTTCCAGTACACCATCTGGTTTCCTACATAGGTGAAATCATCTTGCACATTAATACCCACTGTCATACCAGTGCTGATTCTGAAGATGTTCAATACTAAATCTCTATGAACTTTCCTTACTTCTTCAGTATCCTGCTATTTTCATCCTTTTTGTTTCTCTATAGGGCTCAGAAAAGAGAAATATTGTCTACCATGTAGCTCAAAACTTATCATGAATAACCTATAATTAATTATACACTCACTTACTTCATACATTCTCTTACCTTTCTATCAATACTTTTTATTTCAACCCTTTTTGTTGTAATCACCGTGCATACTGAGATTTGTACGTACTGACATATGCAATTAAACTTTACAGTTAATTCATGAAGTGCTGGAACAAATTTATGTTTACTGGAATTGTGTAGAACTGAAAAAAAAACCAGGAATACAAAAAAACCCCATGCAAATGGTCATCAGCTGTGTTACAAAAAAGATTTGTAAATGAACCAGAACTTTTAAACTCTGGTTCTCTTTCTTGTCTTTTGATTTTGTTTTTTTTTCCTAAGAAAACTGAAATTAACCAATTTGCCTTTTTCCCCAGAATATATATATATAAAGAGCAGTCTTATAAACAAAAAAATGCATGTTAAAATATACTCTCCACTCAATGTCTTACTTACATGCTGATCTTAGTGTTAAAGGTGGATTTGTAAATCAACAGAAGGAGAAAGCAAAACACCTGTGATTTGTTGATCATCTGTGCATTCTGTAAAACACCTTGGTCTGATGATATGTCTGGGGAGGACTGAAGGTGTTAAGTCTGGATATATGCTCTGCATATTTACTTACCAGCTGATACATTAATTTCTCTAATTTAAGTAGGCTGCTGGGTGATATTTTTGGTATTAATTTTAATGGCTTGCCATTGGAAAACATCTGCTGAAAAATTAGAAATATATCTGTAACAGAACATAAAACATTTCCATTAATATTTGTGCTCTTATAAGTTTCTAAAATGGTATGAATTGTAGTGCTAAAGGACAATATTACAGTAGATTGTTAGCAGCATATCTGCAGGGAAGTGTATATGTTCATGCATGTGTGTAGTCAACTTAATGGAAATGAAGCAAAAATAATCAGGTAAACAGGTTATGGTTCATTAATAATTATCAAGTAAAGTAGAAAAAAAGAGAAAAAATAAGAAGCCAGACACTTCCGCAAATGAATTAACCCTGGTCTCTAAAATAAAACAGTTCACTAAATCACAGGATGGATGAGGTTTGAAGAATTATCTGGAGGTAGCCCTTTGCTGAAACAGGACCACAGAGAGATAGCTGCTTAGGACCATATCTTAAAATCTCTGGGGACAGTGACTCCACAGGCTCTTTGGGCAACTTATGCCAGTGCTTGGTCACTTTTCTTCACGAAAAATGTTTCCTTCTGGTCAGCATGAGCCTCCTGTGTTTTGGTTTGTGCTCAATGCTTCAGGTCCTGTCATTTCAAGAGATACCTCTTTCAAGAGTCTGTCTCTGCCTTCTTTATAGATTTGCTTCAGATATTAATATACGTTGATGAGGTCTGCCCTGAGCCTTCTCCAGTCTCAACAGTCCCAGCTCTCAGCCTTTCCTCCTATGGGAGAAGCTCCAGGTCCTTCATTGCCTATGTGGTTCTTTAGAAGTAGAAATAGAAATGAAAGTCCAGCAGTTTTGCAGCCCAGAACTGAACACAGTACTCTAGTGGTGACCTTAGCACTGCCGAGAAGGGAAGGATCATCTCCTTTGATCTACTCTCAAGACTCCTCCTTATGCAGTCCAGAATACTGGTGGTCTTCTTTGCCATAAGGGCACAGAGCTGGCATAGGTCCAACCTGCTGTCTGTTGTTTGCTCCCTCCAAGTCCACTTTGCAAATCTGCTCCCAGCATGCATTGAGTTATTACTTCCCAGGTGGAGGGCTTTGCACTTTCTTTTGCTGAACTGTCTGCCATTCGATTCTTTTCTGAACTGAGCTGTGTCACCCACAGAAATTCTGTGTAAAGGTCTTGAAGGCTGAAGGGAGTCAGTGCCTCTGCCACTGGAGAAGTCATTGCAGGATAAAGGGCAAGAGCATTTAAGGATGCTTAGACATTTCCGAAGGATACTGCTCAGGGCTTTCTGGAAATATGCGAGACTGACTCATCCTAAAATGCCTGAGGGGAGACCCAAAGATGGGAGAATGGGTGGGTCTATCTGAATGGGGAAGTAGCCTGAAAAGAGAAAAAGAAATTCATGGGGTCATGGGAAAATTCAATTTTGAGAGCATGCCAAGAGGTCCCTATGAAACCTCCTGCTCAAAGCAACATCAGAAGGTGTGACGATGTGGTTCAGGGCTCTTTAAAGCCTTCTCTGAAGAAACCCCAGGGATGCCGACAACATAGTCTCTCTGGGCACTCTGCTCATCTCTGGACTCTCCCCATAGGCAAAAATATTGCTCTTTCTCTCCAGTGTAAACTTGTCTTGTTTCAGGTGAGGCCCACTGCTTCTCCTCCTACCATCCTGCACTGCTGCAGGGAACCTGGCCCCATCTGTCGAGGCAGTCAGTGAGTCTTGGGTCTTCAAAGAGACATGAGCAGTTGTTGGTTGTAGTGAAGTTGTTCATTGCATGAATACATCAGTCTGGAAGGCAAGGAGTTCAAAGCGAAAGTCTGTGCTAAAAGCTTTCTGGCGTAGAGTCCCATTCTGGCACAGAGTTCCAATGTTTCCAGCAGAACAGCAGCAGCAGCAGCTCCTGCAGTTTTTTCTTCTTCTTCCTCCATGCCTGCACCTCAATACAGGTTGCTTTTATTCATAATTCACCCAATCAGCTGAAAAGAATGATTCTAAAACATTCTTTCTAAACCAATCTAAACTTAATGTGTGAAAGTAGTACGAAAGTAGTATCATTTCTTACTCAAAAAACTATGTATGTAATATTATCTATTTACTCAAAGATACTGTCTTCTTACTTAAAATTTACGTATATAAGTTTATCTATTTACTTGAATGGTTCTATTTACGCATATTGTTCTATCTGTTCTAGAAATACAAGCTAAGTTCTGCTGTGTTTTTGTTATGTCTGGAACTAAGTTACTGAACTTTAAGCTAGGCTTTAGGGCCTTTACTGCAGGCAGCCACATGGGGCTTCCCCGGGCAGGTGCTGTCAGGGTGCCTGCAGCACCCAAAGCGTCTCCCCTTCGAGGCTGTGTGACAGCTCCTCCAGCCCACCTTACACCCGAGCCCAGATGGAGTAATCAATGCCCCACCAGTAAGGTGAGAGGGCTCCTTGCTTGTTGAATCCAGCTGGGTTTATTTAGGAGAGGTCTGAGGGTCCAGGTAGGGTTGAGGAGGGACAGGAGCAAGCAGGAGCACAACCACAAGTGAAGGAGAACAAAGGCAAGGAGCCTTGAACAGGGGAGGGTCCAGGGGTTACCACCGGGGAAAGGTGGGAGGGGTAAGGGTACGGAACATCCAATGGGAAAGGGAAGCAGGGAGGAGCCGAGGTGAGGTAATTGGGGAAACTCCAATGGGAGAGGACCAGAAGAGGGGTTTTACCAGGGACACCAAAGAGGGAGCAGGGAGTACAGAACTTTCCAGAACAGAAGGTGGCCAGCAGTTGACTGGCAGGGGTCTGTTAGCACTGGGGAGCAGTGATCCTTGGGAAATGGGGCCAGGCTCTCACTCTAACTTAGACTATTGTGTCTTCCCAAGGCATCCTGGCCCTGTCCCTTTCCTGTCTCCCACACTTTGCTAGCTAACACAGTTTCTTAAGGCACTTAAAATGTATTTCTACTTACTTACACCTGTTAACTTACACTTCCACTTACTTAAACCTATACTTCTAGTTCATATCTATGTGGCTTAATATATCTTAATTTCTCTAAAGGCTTTAATTCAATGCCTGTATTAATTTCTCTCTCTGAGGGACTGCAAGAGGCTTGCATTCCAACACCCATATTTTAAAATACAAGTTGTAGGCCTGCTGCAAAGATCTGCTCTGAGCCCTCACCTGGGCACCTTTCCACAGAAAAGCCACCTCCATTTTATTCAGAGTCATTGTATGCTTGCCCCATATGCAGGACATGGTCCTTTACTGCTTGCCTTGCCCCAGGGCCCTCCCTCATAGCTGTTTTGGTACATCTGACTCTGAGAATGAAGGAAATGGCCTGTTTCTGGATCAGACCAAACAGCAGGGACAGCTCCTTCTGTGCTCAGTCACTAGGGGTGCTGAGCAACTGTCCATATCTCAGGAAGCCTTGTAGGGACCAACCAAAGAGAACTGTGCCTTGTCTCTCCTGTTTAGTTTATTATGTGTCACACCCTCCCTGCACCCACAGCCCCTGGGACAGCTCCTGTGTGGGACCCAAAGCTACTCACAGCTGGGCAGACAGGAGGGAAGTATTGGAAGAGGCTGCCTTCGCTCACTGCCTGGACATGCTTTTCTCCACCAAACCAAGGACAGGGAATCAAGAACATGATCCTGGTGAAGCCTTCTCACTTTGTATGTGTGCCCACAGAAGTCCTGGACAGAATGTAAGGGGACAGAGCCTGCGGCTGCTGGAAAGCAACAAGACTGGGGAGTGTCTCAGTCTCTCTCTGACATAAAAGAGTTCCCAGGAGACACCCATCACTGTTTGTCCAGCCAGAAAGACAGGTGTCCCAAAGGGAGAAAGCCTGTTTTGCAAGACATTGGTATCTTCCTCTGACCTTGTAGATGGGTTTTAACCTCATGTGTATCAAATCCTGTGATGGGAAGCATTCCCTGTGCACAAGAACCTGGCAAGAGGCAGCCCAGCAATGCAGGTGGAGGAGCTCTCGTGATGTCCTCAGTGCCAACAGAATGCCATCCCTTGGCTCCTCTGAGGGCTCTCAGAGAGAAGGATATACTCCTGGTCTCCAGAAGAAAAGTCCTAGAGATGACAGTGATTGAGGTTCAAAGAGACATCTGGATGTCACTACATTTAAGCAGAATCACCTAGAGCCCACTGCCTAGGATGGCATGCGTACAGCTGTGTATAAAACCAACAACAGCTGGAAATAATAATGAAATTAATTTTACACTGTTTCAGATTTAAAAATTAAAATTTACAATGGTAAAGAATTTTCAATATTCTTATTGAAGTCCAAAGCCTTACCAATGAGACTGTGAGGTGTTCTGGATGCTGAGAAAACAATCCTTGTTAAAATTGCTAGTGATGTTGTTTTGATGGAATTAGGGTAAGACTCCTCTCTCAAGTTTCTTCAATAAAAGTTTCTTGTCAACTTGTGTGTAGGCTGAGATAGCAGATGTGACCATCTCAGCTGAAGGTCAGATCATTTTTTTAGAACCTCAAAATGTATTGACAAAACACTGAGGTTTTGTTTCCTTATAGAAAGACAAAGGAAACATAATAACTTCTTTATGTCCTTCAGTTGTGAATGTAACATTCTTGCTCGTAATTCTATTTTCCTTATTGTCCCTTAGCTTAATCTCTTTTTTCTTTTTTTTAGTATTTGTTGTTGTTGTTCGCTTGTTTGCTCATTTTTTGTTTTGGTTTGTTGTGTTTTTTTTTTTTTTTTTTAATTTTTTGTTTGGTTTGGTTTGGTTTTGTTTTTTGCTTTATTATTTTTTGCTAAAGTGGAGTAATGAAAAGGCAAGCTTAAATGTAGAAGAAAAAGTCATTAGACACCACTTTGGGCACTGAGATTTAAAACTCAGTTGTCATTTAAATTTATAACATTTTTCCTCTGATTCTGAATTCTTCCCAGCTAAAATTTTGTATCCGTGAACCTTCATAGATGTTTTCTCATCTGCTGCTCAGCATGCTTATAGCAGCTTACCACTAGTTCATTAGGGCCATCTTCCCATTTTCTCTCAGCCAGTAGGCATGCTTGAAGCTTGTTTGAAATGCTTTTCCTTCTCTCTTCCCCTTTGTAAGGCAAAACTGGTTGGACAAGGACTTTTTTGTTCTGCTGATGCTACCTGCTGTTATTTCACAGATGACTAGCTATAACACACATAATATGATGAAGACTTAATCTCACATTTTCTTTACATATTCAAGTATTTAAGCTCCTTTTATGTCATGTTGGAAGTGATCTAACTGGAAAATAGGATATTTGTGAATATGTATGAGGCTCCCTTACCCAAACTCATTTAAGCTAATTCAGGAAAAGCAGATGGTTTCTTCACCTGTGCATCACAGCAGTCTGACTGTGTGCTTATTCCTTGCGCTGACAACGAGACTTCCACGGTCCTCTCGTGGCCTCATTTCTACACCCAAGTCAGGCAAGACAGTGCTGAGGCATTTAGCTGCTCCAAACTAAGATGTGACACTTTAGAGTACAGACGTGCAGCTGTGTGCCCTGACAACTTTTGAAGTCAAGTAATGAAGTACCTATGGAATTTAGGCAATGTACCTGATGGTTGACAGAGGTTTTTCAATGCCATTTAGGGATTGGCATGACTGATATTTCTCATCTTACACCTTGTTCAACTACTTAAAAGCCCACTTTTGGGCTTTTTCGTTTCTAGCCTAGATGACAAACTCCATGTTAGGAATCCTATAAAGAATGGTTTCATCAACTGTGATGAAGAAAGTAATATATGACTGCCTTACCACTATCAGCAATGACCACACTATGTGGTCACACAGGCTCTTGTAGATCACATTCTTAGCAATGTCTTTCTTCACAGGTATTGTAAATTCAGTCAAGCATCAGTTATCCTGTTAGTAGCATAAAACCAGCCTTTGAGTTTTATCCCCAGCCCAAAGCCCAGGCTTCACACAGGTAGCTGTACTGAAACTGATTCTTCTGGCACTCAAGGCATGCCTTAAGTATTTATCCTGATTAACATGTTTGTTAATTCTTTAGTGCTTTATGATCATGATTTTCATGCTGTTGTAAATTTTAGCTTTGAAAAAAACCCCTCACTCCAATTATGTAAATAAAAAGTGGATATGATATTTCAGCAGTGTAAATTAATGAGCAAAGTATGTTAAAGGTTTTCAAGAAGATCATGTTCAAAGTCTCATTGCAAAGTGCTAGACTTAATCCAATTCTATTAGTGTGAGTAATGGGAGTAAGGATATTGTGCCCAGGTCCTAATTAATTTACCCATAAACTTCTATAAATCAATCAAAACTCAGAAGAGATCAATGCTAGTGTAAGCGACAAGTAGTTCTGAAGCAAAGTAACTGTTTAAATTCCTATCTAAAACAACTACAATTTCTTTTCTCATACTTCCTCCTTACAGTGCTTTTCCACTCAGCCATGCCAATATACACAGATACCTATGCGTAAGATAACATATTCTACCTTCGTTAAAATAAATAGAACTTATTAGTTCCTCTGAAATCTAACAAGATCATTAACATAAGCTGTCATTATGCCAGCAAAATATATTGGATTGTGCATTCATTTTATAATTACAGCTATGCATTTGTAAATATATAAATTATTTACTATGACCACAAAAGTAATATTAGAATCTTTCCAGCCACCACTTTTATCATCAAATCTTTTCAGGATGGGGATAGATCAGATTAAAATTCATACACTTTTTTTAGTAGAAGACAGGGAGATTTTTATTTTGATGCACATTTTTGGAATATCAGTTTTAGATGCTGTAAATCAAAGAGCTGGCCCAATTTCTCAGACTATTCGTACACTTCTTTCAGCATTGGCAATGATCAGGCTTAAGAAGCCAATGATTTTCTGCACACTGATAATGCTGTTAGTAAGTAAATAAATACAGAATAGGGGTTTTTTGGTTTTTTTTCCATATTCTTTGTATTTCTTAATTAATCTTCCCACATTTTCAATAAGCTGCATAGAACAGGCATTTTGCATGACTTAGCATGCAAAATGACTAGATTCTGGATGTTTTTCACAATGAAAAAAAAGCTCAGTTTTACAACTTGACTGAGTTTGTGCACTAGAGTTTTAGTCTTCCTGAACTACCACTTCCTGCAGGTTAAATCTATTTAGCAGAAATCCATGGAGAATACAAAATATATATCTGTGGTGAGGTCCTTATAGAGAGGAAAAACCACAAAGTTGTATGTATTTCTTCCTTGTATCTGTGACCCATGTGACTCCGGCAAGAGAAGTTTGAATACTTGCTGAATTAAGAACTGCTACCCCCTGCAGTTCTCATGGAAGAGGTGAATCTTCTATAAGTCATACAACACTAAAACCCTACTTGAGCATTGCTGGTCACTAAAATTCTCTAATTCAAACTATGGAATCACAGAATCGTTGAGGTTGTAAATTACTTTTAAGACCATCAAGTCCAAAAGCTAACCTAGCACTACCATCACGTTCACCATTAAATGTTAAAAGTGAAACACATCCAGGATGGAGACAGAATCTGTGACCAATTTTCATAGAAAGAAAATAAAATAATAAAATGAAAAACATATTCAGAGATAAATTTTAAAAAAACCCAATAAAAATAAAAAAGAGGATCTGGTCTGTTTTTTTGTTAATTAAAATCTCATGGCACATCAAAAGTCTGCAGAAATCTGAGCATATCAGTGCAGTCCATTTGTGTCAACAAATCTATCTGATCCATGCTATCTGAAAAACATTTTAGATCAATTCATTTAGTTTTGAAAGATCTATTAAATAGAAATCAATTAACAATCAGGAGAAAAATGACTTGAAATTCTTGCTCTTCTAAATGTCTCCATCCATTGATGTCTACTTAGGCTTTGCATTTTAGCATGAATAGAACCGCACAAAGTGCTAGACAGAATTCTCTGAGAAGAATCAGCCTGAGTTTTACATGTGTCACAAACTGGTGTAAAACTACACTATTCGCAGTGAAGCTGCTGGGGATGTCTTCCTCCATAGCCTCACACTTCTAAAGTCCCGTGGGCATACATATCACTAAGTATGCTCAAGATAATAATGTTTAGCTTAAGATAATAATGGAATAGTATCTTTATACCCTCCAGTAAATATTGAGCTCAGTCTGCTTTATATGTTACCTACAGCCCAACATATCTTCATTAGTTGACACAACAAGGGAGATGCACGAGTATTTAAATTGTGAATTACGATAAAATTTGAAAGTTAAGCTCTTTTGCATTTTACGAACATTTCAGGCATGCTCACGTGCCATTCATCACAAATACTTCCATATCTAGTTGTCAACATTGTAGAGATTTTTTTAGGATTTCAGCTTGTGATTTTTGTATTTGTAGCGTGTCATTTAGACAACTAAACCTCAGGTAAATTCTTGGTATTGTTGCAATTTTCTGAAAAAGAAAAAAAGATTGTTATTTTTAGAGATTGAAAGTGAACAAGGACAGAGACTAGTTTTGATGAGCATAAACCATAAATGTATGTCAGCTGTTACTCTGTGAACAGTACTTTGCTCTTCAAGCTAATTATTAAATGAACATTTTAAAATATTATCTCCCCCTTTATGACTAAAGTAAGAGAGCATTTATAGCCCTTTTGTGCTGCTTTTTTGACCTGTCTTTTGTCAGTTTTGCAAGCAACTGAGGAGATGTCTGTCTTTGTCAATGCAGAAATAAGATGGTTCTTGACATTGGGGTTTTCTCATTGATTAAATTGTCATGGTGTATTCACAGCCTAAATGCTGCCTTCTGGTCACTGTCCTTTTCTTGTGTGGAAAATGACCTTTGTGAATAATTGCATGCCCCAGATGTGTCAAAATGAGGATGATGCAGCAATCCAAAGTGGTAGTACCATAGAAAGTATTTGTCCACTGATTATCTTGTAAACTGGGGGGAGAAGTAAAAAATACCAGAAACCAGTTTTGCTAGTTTATCACTGAAAGGTAATTAAAGGTCCATTCAATAAATTTTATTTGTACTTTATATTTTGCTTTAGAATATTTTAATGATTGCCTTGCATTGTTTGTAAGGACAAATCTAAGTACTTTTTTGAGGCACAAGTCCAGTCACTGCAACCGTAAGTCTGCTTTTAAAATACCTATATGCTCCTGTTTGTGAGGCTATCAAAGAGTTATGAGAAATTTATAATATTAGGACTACTATGTTTTATGCTAATATGGATACGTCCTTAAGAGTCATTATTATGAATGGGAATGTCTGGAGTGTAGTGCATTCTGGCTGTACTCCAGCATCCTTCAATTTATCGTATGTCCTATAGGACTTAAATGAAGTGTCAGTGAAATGATATAAAATTTCTTCCTTTACATTGCTGAATTATCCACACTCAAAACTGAGCAAAACTTTGCAACTAATAGTGTTTTCTGAAAATAATTTAACTGATGCAATTAAAGACTTTGCTTGCAACTTTGTTGACTTAGCAGAAACTTCACAAAAGCAAAGCAGATGGGTAGGTTGGAAGGCTTGCATGAGTGCTTGTTCTTCTGTCTACTCTCACACTGGTCTAATGACTGACACGTACTTTCCCTGGCTCCCTGAAATCCCACCTGTCTAGGTGTGGGCTGCCCAAGTGCCTGGGAGCTCTGGCTAACTTGTAGTACAACTGATAGTATACAGGAATGCCATGGCTCCATGGATAACCTTGGCTGCACGGTTTCCTGGGCAGACCGTTTCTTGGCTGACTATGTATTTTTCTGGATCTCTGTGCAGAAAACAGGCATGGTCCCAGTCCCCCAAGCTAGTTGGGCAGATCTAGATTGCTGGCCTGCAAATGACACAAAACATGGATTCTATCTTCCCTGAAGCAAGTTTTTCTCAAAATATTATTTTTGTTAAAAATTCACCTTTTGGGTTTTCATTCTGTTCCAAAAAAAACAAAAATGTGTCAAATTTTAAAATTTTTACAGATATATTTTTACAAATTTTAAAATTTTTACAAAACTCAGATTCCAGAATCAAATGGCATTACAAAGAATAAAGGAATTTATTACAATTGGCAAAAGCTAGAATCAAACAAGTAATCAAAACAGGTCAAAATTAAAGGCATTTTTATTTAGGAAAGAAAATCTCAACTACTCCTATAAATGTGGAGGAAAGTTCAAAGTTGTAAACTAACTGTGACTGCAGAATCACATGGTAGGAAAGAAGATGGTATATTCATTCCTCTCAATCATGCCAGGACAGTTGTTTTGATGAAGCAGAAAAATATCTAAGAACAATTTCTTCATACGCATACAGTGTCTCTGCTTCTACACACCACAGATACACATACAGATGCTACTGTCACAAGAATCAAACATCAGTAATTTTTCTATTTGTTCATATATCCAAGGCAGGATCAATGTTTACTTCTGAGAGGACGATATAGATCACAGCACATCTTAAGAAATTACCTCATTCAGAATACAAGACAAAAAGCAATCGTCTGTTTTATTTTGGAGTATCATCTGCTTGGAAGATACACAGCAAAACCAACAATTTGCAAAACGTGTTCCTGAATACTAATATTTGATTGTTTAACCTAATAGAAAGAAAGAAATATTCCATTCCAAAAGAACTCAATGCAAAAAGGTATTAAAGAATGTTTTTATTTTGTTGATCTGACTGCTGGCTATATTTGCAAATAAAAGTGCTTCTGATAAGTAGAAGTTTTGAGGTTAAAACACCAAAACAATTAAAAGTTGAGATATCACCTCACTGATTTTTTAGTTCATGGTCCACTGAGTAAGGAAGTCTACTCAGTCAATCATGCAGAAGTGATAAGGCCATATATACACTATCTTGTTAGGTTTTACTAGGATTCTAGTTTTTCATTTACTCTTTGGGGCATACAGAATTTGTACAGTTTTTATCTGTGTGAAATGGAACAGTTACACTGATGACAAAAGTTTAACACATTCTTCAGGCCACTTCACCTGCAGAGCATTTTCTGATCCATACCTGGCTCCCAGAGATGACAACACCATGTACACTGTTCCCAGGCTTGACTTGTTGCTGCGAAACTTGCCCTTATAACCCTAACAAACACTTTGTGGGGGAATAAGGGGAAAGAGGATATGGAGGAGGAGGGACTGGGATTCAGAACTACCTGTTCTAAGACTGCTATCAGCTTAAGGCTTCATACTGCTGAGAAGATAGCAGTCGTAACCTTGGTCACTCTGAGAAAAGTAGGACTAATATCACAGAAGTTCTGTATTTCTGACAGGATCTGACATGGAATTCAGTCAACTATCACCATAAATTCAACAGCAGCACAGCACTAAGTCCAGGGTACCAGAATGAATAATTCCACAGTGCATTGACAAAATTAGCCACCCAAGCAATGTTATAGCTAATCAGGGATGCACCTAAGGAATGGAACATGTACAGAGTAGACATTTCACAGGTATACTTGGACCTGATTGTTATCCAGCAGGACATTTTTAAGGGCCTAAATTCCCTCTCCTTAAGCAGGATATGCCTAGATCAGATTCAATTATCTGTTCACTCAAATTAACTGGCAGGACTCAGATACAAATAATACAGAAGAAAACTGTGAAGCCTTGTAAGGAAAAAAAAAAAACAAACACCAAAACCAACACATTCAAATAATGAGGGAAAAGGATGAATTTTTGCACAGCAATGTAATTGGTGGGGGAGGGAAGGGGAAGGAGGGAGAAAGCACAGTTTATTTGAAAACAATAACCAACTAATTTGGAAATTGTGAAGAAAAAAACAGACTTCCTGGGGTGTTTAGAGGTTTGACGTAAGGTCAAATTACCTCCAACCTCAGGAAGATCTCTGTAATCACTTCTGCAGCAAATATGGTATTTGTCCAGCTTTTGGAAGCAGATTGTGTACATTCTTAAGGCACATTAAATGGAATGGTTCTTTGACAAACACAGAGAAAATATCTGTGAATGTTATATTTTAGAAGTTGTATGGAATACAAATACAACAAATGCTAGTCTTGTTTTCATTTGAACATTAAAATACTGAAGTCATCTAACATTTTCTCGGTAGCAAATGATGTTGTATGAGTCAAATTTTACTTTAGCTCTGCACTTATAATGTACCTACTCACAAGAAATGGAAAATTATTAAATGCTGTAGTCCAACCCTCAGAAAATTGAATGAAACTTTCGTGAAAGTTATTTGTTTGTAGAAGTCGTTTATGAGAGTCTTAAAAGGCTGAAAGCTTTTCTTGCTGATTATGTACATATTCTGCATATAGATTATTCACATGTGAAATGTTGCCTCAAATATATTTGATTGTATTTTTTCAGAAAAATGTGTGTTGGAGTTCTGTGACTGAGGAAGACTTAAAAATATTTGTGTTCTCATTTGCACTGCTGCAATTTGGCTGCTGATTTAGCAGTAATGTTTTAAAAATCATGTACGAGTAATTAATTTCTTCCTTTTCCAGTCATTTTAATACAGTCTAAAGGTTCTAATTCATGTTCCTCCCTATAAATATTTCACTAAATGTAAGTGCTGCATTAGCAACAATGTGCTTTTAGTACATCTCTACTTCAAGAAGAGCTAATCTCTACTTTAGAAGACCTAAACTGTTTGGGCGACTTCCAGGTACAACACTCTACAGATTCACTAGGTTGCTATATTTCCTAGAGGTTGAGAATAATGCTTCTTGTTCTCAAAACAGACTGTTTCTTAGTCATCCATTAGTATCCCTATTGATACCTGTTTAATCATTACATCATTCGTTAAATGCCACTTGTTTCGTCCATCACTTCTTATGTCCCTGAATCCTTAAATAGATGAAATAAGACATGTTCTTTAGAAGTTATCTTTATAGGAATAAGCTCTAGTTCTAGAATTTTTCAGAGCAGTGTTTCTGCTTTGATTCTTTTTTGTATCATACCTGAACCAAATATAATCTCATCTCTATCACAATTCAAAGAAATATTGAATATAATATTTTACTTAAGAAAGAATTAGTTTTCCTTTTCAGAAGTGCGTAAATCAGGTAGGAGTAAGAAAATCATACATCATGGCTAATTCCTAGAGGCATTGAACTCATTGCAATATCTCTTATCATACTAACATAAGAAAGAAAGCGAAAAATGAAAAGGCAGTTTCCTGATGGAGAAAGGAGTAAGATGGAGTACATAGATGAAAAACTGTTCTTTTTTCTGAGGGTCAAATTTTAATTCCAAACGCTTTTATTGGTATACATAAAAAAATAAATGAAGCTAAGAAAACCCAAAGTGAAACAACAGCAATAATAGCAAATATAATAATAGTGTAATCCAAAACCATAAAGATGTGAGTTTAATACTTGCATTATTAATGTGATTGAGTGTCGCTATGACGGTGAGAGAACGACACAGACTCCAAGGCTGGGTGTTCCGGAAGAATCTACTTTATCACAAAGTTCTCTGCTTTTATACGCTACTCTGATCCAACAGGACCAGATTGGTTAACTAATCAATACATTATGCCTGGTTGGCGGGCCAGCCCAACACCTTTTAGTAAACTATCTTAGAAAGAAAAGAAAAAAAGCAGAAAGAAGGGAAAAACAGCACATGCCCATTGTTACAAGAACAGGTTATCATTGTTTTTGCT
Organism: Irena cyanogastra; assembly: GCA_013397155.1. Lineage (NCBI taxonomy): Eukaryota > Metazoa > Chordata > Aves > Passeriformes > Irenidae > Irena > Irena cyanogastra. Next base: position 11,633 of record VWZV01011983.1, on the reverse strand, counting down.
AGGACTTCTCTGAATCTTAAGCCAACCCTGAAAAATGCAGTTTTCTCACTCCCTGACCAAGGTTGAGGGACCACATTTTTAAGCTGCATTTAACTTATGGGATACAGGTTCCCCACTCCTATCTACTGTCAAATGAATGAATAGATTTCTTCATAAGGAAGTCTCTTCTGACATGTGGGTCATCTGCTTTTTGGTGACTATTGTTCCTGAAGGGGGTCTAACCTAGTGTCCTGTGATTTTTTTTTCCCTACAGAGGACACTGGTCCTTTTCAGCAATGAAAAATCTTCCAAATCACCCTTATAACTGGAAAACTTTGAGAGTTAGAGGGGTTGCAATTTGATGGTACAGTAAACTTTAGGTGACAAGCTTAGTCAGAACAAATGGCATAAATCCTTTCTTTTTATTACCTTGGAGTTTTCTTGCTCATGGGTCTCTGCCATTTGACTGTTCTCACTACAAATTTGTGACGTGTTCCCTGCTCCTATTACCATGCTGACACTTATGTTTGCTGAAAGTCATGTAGTGCAGTATCTGTGAATAAGAAAATAGGCGATAATATGCTAGCCAAAGAAAAGGAAGAGTCACTACACAGGAAAAGTAGAAGCATTTAGCTGAATTGACAGCTACAGTCTGTATCCAAATTTTACTATTTCGAGGGACTCAATAAAGTGCTTAACTGTTGTGCAACATAATTTTGCATATCTATCAAAAGTTTCTCAGTCATATATTTTTAATAAAACATATTAAGAAACTCAGAAAAAATATTAAAAAGCCATATGGGTAGAGACAGAGACTGTTCACAAATGAGCAGAATGAATGCTTTCTACAAATAAGAAAAAAATACTACTATCTGAAATATGAAATGGGAATGTCAAACTATATGAGCAGTTTCAGAGAGAGAGAGGAAATCTGTGGTGGCTTAACAGTGAGCCCTATGGCTTCTAACAGAGTCAGTTAAAACAAAAGAGACAAACATTATTTTATCACTACCAGGCATTGGCACAAAAAGTAAATTTGTCTGATTTAAGCTTCTGCTGCATATTCAAGAATGTACTTTATGGCTGTAAGTATATATATTGTCCTAGAGACAAGATCTTCACAACAATTTAGTGCAACTCGTAAAACAAAAGCAAATAGCATATCTGGAAGGTATCCTCCTGTAAAATGCAGTGCAGGATGATGTTTATTGATCCCTAATTTGGTTTAGTTGCCATAATTACTTCAGTGTTGTATTACCCCATTTCATCTTTGAAGAATGCACCATAGCCTCACTCCTATTTTTGCAAAAGTCCCTTTAATCTACTGTGTCCATAAAAATGGATAAATAGGGAAGTAATTATGTATTTTTTTTTCTAGAGGGGGAAACATAAAGAGACATAAGAGAGCAGGTTGAATTTGTCTACTCCTTACCCCAGAAATCATACCAAAAAAGGCAATTTTCACTCGCAGTTGGAAAATAATCTGGAGTCACAATACCTGACTGTTAAAGAAGAGCAACTCTTTTTAAGCTTCTTCTGTTTCACCATTTATCATTTGCTTAATTCATCACATTTTTTACAGATTCTGAACTAAAAAATATTACATAAATGCAGATCGATATTCAGGATCTCTACTGTAACATAGCAGAATATCCATAAAAATGTAAATAGCTCTTTTCTGTCTATTGTTATATGCATCAAAATAATGTAACTAATGCCGTCACCAAACAATTAATAAGTGTGATTAAAAGTTAATTCATAAGAATAGAAGACGTACTAATCTTTCATTTTAACTCATCAAGATTAAACAATAAGGCAAGAATTCTGAAGCATAGAAGTGAAATTCACCAGTAAAATTTATTTTTCCCTACAGTACTTTTAACATTAATTTTAAAATCAATCAAAATATTTTATTGCACAATTTGTTAAAACTGTATCTTTATATTTTGAAAGAAAAGAGAAAATACATTCATAAATATTGATAGCAATTTAATATTATCAAATGTTGTTCAATTCTTCTCTACCTTTCTATTTTTCTCTATTTTTCTGAGGATATCTGAGAATTTGGAAAGTATCATTTGGAAACTTTGGATACTGCAATTCAACACAGCCCTGGAGCATAATTTCAGAAAAGTTTAAAAAGCTGTATATACAAAAGTACGTATTTTTAAACATGACATGAGCTTTGCTATTTATATTATTTCAGGTCAATTCTTACAGGATACATGAGATAAATATTTCTTGATTATGTCAAGTTGGACTAATATTGCAAACATTTTGCAGTACTTTGAGAGCCTGTAGGTATCCAAAACTAAAGCAGAATCTCCAGATAATTGATGAAGCATCAAAATACTGAAAATGCTGTACTTAACCTCGTGGTAAATAGCGGATGGAAGGGTCACTGGTTAGAAGATAAAATAGATTAAAATGAATATAAATTACCTGCAGGATGCTAAAAAGCTTGATTACTCAGATTGTGAGACACAATTCTCTCCAGAAGCAATGTAATGAAGATTAATAAAAGTGGCAGACCTAAGTCCTGTTTTTTGAAGAAATGCATTTTAAATCTTCTCTTTCCTACTCAAGATCTCAAGATGTGATATAAAATAGTCTATTATTAACTTATTGTTTTATGTCTTTCTATTTTTATACATATATATTTTTAGAAGCTCACAGGTATGAGAAAGAAAATGAAGCATAGCTGTCCCCTTAAAAATTATTTTTGTTTCTGGGATGATTTTTACTAACAGAGATCTGCAGGAAAGTTGTCACTGCTTTGTACAGTGACTAGAGCTCTTTTCCTTTCTGTCACCTCTGGTTTAGATTAGGTGCTCAAGTACATATTTTCCTTGGCTTATGCAAGGAGGAATGTTAAAAGAGGCTTGGGCAGATCAAATAACCTATGCAGATAAAGCCAAAAGCCTCTGATGACTCTTGTTTCTAGAGCGACTGGATATGTTCTGCTAATTTGATTGGAGGATTTGTTGTCACTGGGAGTGTTTGTTGCAGTTTTCACATAAGTTTAAAATGTATGCTCTTGTTAGGAGGAGCTAGTTTAAAATGTCCAGGTTCTGGCGGGCTGGCAGGAAAGAAAAAACTTTATACTGTGGTGTCTTTAAAATAACTTGAGGTCAAGACAGAAACTATTCCAAGTCACATTGATAGAAACTCAGAAGAATGAATTAGAGCAATTTTTGTTCTCCTTTACACCAACATAAATCTGGAGTGACTCCACTGAAATAGATAGCTAATCCAAACATAATAAAATATAATTTCTTCCTTTTATTATTACAGTTTGAAAATAAGTAATAATGACTGCTGTAAGATATAATTTTGTGGCCTAATGAATTTGCTCAGGGTTTCCCTTTAGAGTAGAATTTATTGATAATGTGAATTTAGCTATTATAATAGATTATCTTCACTTCTAAACTTCTTCCTGTCATCTGGCCACTTTTCATTCTACCCTACAGCTAAGTCTTTTGTTATCTCAAGCAGGGTTTCGTTGTTATAGGGCAACGCTGAGGAACCAGCTGACATACCCCTTTTTCCCAGACTGGGCTACAAGGCAGTCTCTGTAAAGAAGGCTGTCTGTGCATATGACTTCAGGGTATGATCCAGCCCCATGTTGTTGTGTTGCTTAGGTTATATGATGTTCACTATCCAGTTTTTCACGACACATGAGAGACATGACACCTGCCCCAAGCAGTTTGCAATCTAAAATTAGATATGCTACAGTGAGTAACAAGTAATGATTTTTGTTGTGGTGTAAAAGCTGGTGGGCTTGTAAAAGAAAAAAAAAAACACCAAAAAAAGGAAAAAAGAAGCTATTTCAATAAGCTTACATGAATTTTCAGTTTCCAGATCAATTGTAATTGTAGGTATTGTGTTAGCTAGTCAAAGGGTTTACGACTGCTATGATAATTTGCCTAAACTAGAGATTGCAAATGCAAAATAAAGAGCACAAGAGGATGCTAGAACAAGACACCATTGAGAGGCACAATTTATCAGAACCATTAGATCATTCTAATTACTGCAGAGGACATGGTGTAGCTTTAACTGTCATAGCTCCATAGCATTAGAATCATGGCTAAGTTAGGAAATGCTGTTCCCTGCAATAAAGGAGATGCAATTAAATCCAGGGTCAGTTGAATTTTTTATTTTTATGCTCCAGTAGTAAATTTTACCTGTCTGGTATTTGTACAATACTTTGGCAATGTAAAGCAGTGGTGTGTTTGTGCACAAGGAAATATTCACGTTGTTCATCAGTTAGAGGTAAGAAAAAAAAGATAAATACAGTAGCTCTAAGTGACCCATATGGTACATTAATCTTGACTCCTATGCCAATTTTTCATATTAGAAGTCTATTCATTTCATATGCCAACAAACTCTGAACATGTGAAAGAACTGAGGATCAGCAGAGCACTAGGATAAGCTGCCAGTGTGCTTTTTCCTGCAGTTCAATTCTCCAACAGTCTATGATATCTGTTGCAAAGACTCTTTGCTGTGCAAGGTTACCTCTGTCCTGAGACCAAACTGCAAATGTCCAGTTCAACTCCATTTCAAGGCTATTTTGGAAGAGTAGAAAGCAGTAGAATATTCTGCAAACCCAGTTTAGTTTGTCAAAAGTAAGAGTGTGTCTGGTAAACTGAATAGAAAGTATGTGATTTTATAATCCCATTTTGAATTTTATTAATTCAATGATTGAATTTTCAGGAACTGTTCTTTCCCCAGCTTAAAGTCTGGAAAGTAGCAAAAAGAATTTCATAACATTCAAAGTAAGATTTTTCTTTTTCAGAAGAAAAAGATATCATTATGAAGAGGCAGTAACCACTGTCTCTCTAGGTAATGGGAATACTGTAGGAATTCATGGACCAATGGAGCCAATGGATGAAAACAGACTGAAAGAGAAGCAAGAGAAGATATATTTAGATCTTCTCAAGAATCTCTAAGTTTTCTGTTTTTCTGATTCAGACATACAGATCTCTCTACTTCCTTGCCCTTGCTTCTCCAATTAGAGACTTCATGTGTAACTTGGAGATAAGCCTAATTGAAACTCCCAAAAACGTCATCTTCTGAAATCTCTGTGATCTTCACTCTTTAGGTAGTACATAAATAGCTTAACCAGTATCTCTTCAGCTGTACAGCTACTTACTTATTTATTACTCTTTCATTTCTGTTGCACTGCTTTTGTAAGATTTGATTTTAAACTACTGTCTAACTAGAACAAACAATTATGCAAATGAAAAATTAGATCCTTCAACACTTCAGAGAACTGCTACACATTTAATTGCTACAAGAAACCACAAAGAATCAGTTAATTCCAGAATAATTCAACATCTGCTAGGAAATTTAAAGAATATACTGACTTTATTGTAGATCTGTAAATATTCAGCAACTTGGCAGGTGGTATTTTTATGGAGAAGAGAACAAAACAGAAAAAAGTATAGATGAACTAATTTTTCTGGGTAAGGGGCTGCAGAATATATATAGAAAATATCATCACTTTTTCATCTCAGGAAGGCTTTGTTGTTGCTGTTCATATGTTTTTTAAAGATTTTATTGCAACTTTGGAGCTCATTCCATTTGTTGTTACATATGGAATTGTCTGTGCTAAATTTGCTTTTTCAGTGGTTCAGGTATCACGTTTCTCTTATACTGCAGAAAACATCAGGCAGTTTATTTCCATGGGATATTATAAAGAGTGTTACTGGCACAGCAGAGCCTGAGGAAAGAGCAGAAGATCTCATAGAAGGCTGCTGATCCCTACAAAGTTCAGTTTATGTTGCAAAGAATGACATGTGAAGCCTCTGCTCCGAAGTGTCATCTGAGCTGGCACAATTGTCAGATGACAGGCAGATGCATATTGTGTACAAATAGCTGAGAGGCATAACGGCAAGGCAGAATCACTTGGGATCGCAGATGGTAATTCCTGAACCAGGTCATTTGTGAGCATGTCATTTTATCGTCACGATTCCCAGTTTGTTTTCATCTTAGGGATGGAAAAGTTAGAACAATTAGTCTTTGAAGCCTGAAATCAAAATTCAAAATTTTCAAATATTAATAATCACATAAGTATATTTTTGTAACAGCTGATCTTGGAAGACCTTAAGAATGTGACCACTTTCATAGAAACATATTGAGGCTAAACTAGTTTTCCCGGTAGGAGGTTATGGCTAGTGACCATGGGCAGATATCTTCCATTCCTGTTAGCACAAATTATTTGCTCGTGTTGCACATGGCTATCTGAATGACTGTGCCCAGCTTGCAGAGAGGGGGCAGAGCTTAATGCCATGTGGGCATGGCAAAGTTGCTGTTCTATGCTATTATGCAGAAAAGGAAGGAGGTTGCAGATACTGCTACTCAGAATAGTTGTTGGCAGCACACAGCCCTTTACAAATCTCAAGAGGATTCATTGAAGCATCACTGGGGAACCAGAAGGCTCAATAATATAAAAAAAAAAGTCAACTTTAACTTATGAAGTGCTGGGGATTTTGTTCCACTTTCCCTCCTACTCTTGGTGTTATCTACAGAAAAGTCATTTGCAGACAAATCTCTATGTTAATCTCGTTGAATCAGATTGAAAATGAATTCTGAAAAAGGAAAGTCTTTAAAATGAAAAACTATTTAAAAAAAAAGGAAACAAGGAAAAGTTTAAGTCAAGGTCAGCTATTCTATGTTTGGCAATGGTCAGGATTCTTTCATATATATCTCAAATATACGATCAGGAACACAAGCATTGATATAATTATATATAACTATTAAAAAGGTGATTTTAGATGTTTTTTATTATTAGGCAGCCAGATAAAAAAATATTAGCCAGCTTTTGGCTATGCTCTTGGTGAAAGACGAGGGTAATTAAATTATATGCAGTAAGAACCCTTACAAGATCAAACTCTTTGACTATTCATGGCTCTGTTCATTTTATTCCATTTTCTCACCATGGCATTCTGCAGTTGCCAAATAAATTCTGAACACAGGTACAATCGTTTCAATGCAAAACAGAAATTGCCAACTGATATTCCCTTTATTCCTTTCAAAGTGCTTTGTCTTTATGAGAAAATAAACAAAACAAAAGTCTGCTGGGGAATACTTTGTTTGGGAAAGATCTCTGCTTAGACCTAAAACATGACAGAATAAGATATTTTCTATCTTATTTACCAAAATGCACTGACAAAAAGAAGGCTTACAGTGTATAAATGGAAGCTGCCTTTAGAGTTAGGCTCTGATCATAAATGTAGATCATAAAAACCTTTATATATTGACTGAAGATTATTTATTTCTGTGAAAAATTAAATTCAATTGAAGATCATCAGAATTTTGAAAATATTATCATATTAATTTTTTTCTACATATTTTCCCCAATATTTCCTGCTACGAAAGGTGGCACAACATTTTTTTATCTTGCTTAAGAATAATTTCCTTAAACTCAGGAAACTTGCTTTCATATTTAAGCTATGTATTATACAGGATGACAGAAAAAACATTGCAGAATGATTTTTAGCTCCTTGTAGTGCATGATATACATAAATATTTAAAGACCAAATTACCTGTCCCTTACAAAAAACTTAAAGTATTGTTGAAAATTACTTTCTATAAATTCTACTATTATGTATCATCCTAAAACTGATAAAAACTTTCAGATAATATATTGGAGGCTATAGTTTGATAAAAAGAGATAGAATTTGTCTCTTATCGTACTTTTAGCTGAATACTGAATTAGGATAAAACCGCAAATAACCCCTGGCAATACACAGTGCCACTGCAGATTCCTGTTGTATCACAAAGATGTGGGTTATGTTTTGCATAATAACTTGAGGCCTTTTTTTCATTTGGAAATCAGAAACTGAGTATGTCAGTATAGTGGTAGCCCATATGCAGTGTCAAGCTTTCCGGGATGGACCTTTTGTTTCCCTCAGAATAATTTTTGTCTTGTGGCTCTGGATGTAGATAAAAAAACAAACAAACAAACAAAACCACATCTCAGATCTTGTGTGTATTTACTGATAATGTTGTAGGGCTTTTTTGTCCTCAGACTTAGCAGACTGGGGCACTTTGACATGATCCTGAGCAAGAAGAAAACATCAACTGGGTCTTAGAAAACAATCAGTTGCTAGTATGAGGCATTGTTCAAAGTGTCCTATTCTCCTCCTTTTCTCTTTTCTTAGCTAAATACGTCTCATAGTCTTCATGTGCTTGACTGTAAGTGAGAGGGCAGGACTCTTGTCATGTTAGGGGAGGGTGAAGGATCGTCCTGTGGCTGTATAGGGATTGACAAGGCGAATTGCTGCTACTCTGTATGCTTTTCTTACAGCTCCCCTCTCTGCAAGCTCTTTGCTATACCTCTTGCAGTGACAAGGCCAAGGCAAACTTCCAGTCTGAGGTGAGAGGAATATTACTTTTTCATATGGTAAAATTATGAAATGTATGTAATCTTTCCAGGTGAGTCAAGCTGAACTATTTAACACTGAAGACATTCCTTTCTTCAGCTTCATTTGTTATTTCTGGGCTTATGAGTTTTGAAAATTATGGACTTCAAACCTCATGAACCACTGCATTGACTGAATATGGATCCCACATGCTTACTTCCAACAGGTAAGAAAGAGGTGTATAGACACAATAGCTTCAAAACAAGTTTCTCAACATGTGCATGGAATACTTCTGAGACCATAAATATGAAACTTTGCTATTTCAAGGCAACAGAAGCACGGGCAAAAAGTTGAAGACTGCAGAGTAGGATAGTGTAACATAAATTTGTATTGTGTTCTCCCCCTAAACAAGGGGGTCCTTTCAACCCCCTATTTTCATAATGTGATTTTATCCTCATTATGATGCTACGTGATCCAGACTCTTCTGCAAGGATACTTGCTATCTTCTTTGGCATTTTTGCACGATATCACTTTCTTGAGCTAGAACCCCAATATTGTTCTGTTTTCACACATCAAAACCCCCCACATGGATGTCTTCTGCTTCCAATATTTCTTTACCCTATTCCTCTTTTTGAAAGAGCAGATCCCAATATTGCCTGTTGTGATCAGTGTAGCCACACTGTGGCCACTGTGGGAACCACACCGTGGAACAGCAGCATGGAATTTCTCATCAGCCCAAAGTGATGCCTACAAAAATGGTAAAGGCTTTTATTTAAGAGGAGTAGCAGTGAAGTTCATCTAGAAGTTCTTCTATCCTTTCCCCTCCCCACCTCCACTCAATGTATGGTAAAGAAAGATTGAGAAAGCTTCTAATTTGTATTTTTGAAGGTTTCTCTTATTTTCATTAAGGTCCTTAACACCTCAAAAGAGTGTTCATATGGGAAGCTCTAAGAAGATGCACAGTATGGAAACTGGAAGTATTTGTAAGGCGTCACTGCATTAATCTAGCTGAAAATTACTGAAAGTAAATAAATAAACATTTATTTAAATAAACATGCCTCATCTGCAGCTTTCCAAATCATACTGTACACCTGCAGATTGCACAGATGATCTCTCTTCATACTCTGGAGGTCATATTTAATTCAATATACTTTGTGTAGACCGGATAGTATGTCAACATACATTTCACTGTTCTAGTCAAACTGGATTTCAAAATAGAACAGGTGATTGTAATTTGGTCAGAATACCTGCCCTTGTGGGAGTCGACAGCTGGTCCCAGTTTAGCATCATCAGCAAACTGACTTTGTGTTCCTTTAAGTTCTGCATGCAAGTGGTTAATAAAGATGCTGAAGATGTTACGACCCAGCGTTATGAGGTGGTGGTAACCCAGATTCTTGTTAGTAGATCCCTTGGGGTGGATTAGAATGAAACAACAGTGAATGATCTGTGTTTGCAGATATATGCATATGTAGGGTTTATTTTAGAACAATTTGGCTGCACAGGAGAACAGGTAGGTAGCCATTTCCATTGTTATTATCTACAGTAATATAGATATAAAAAGGTGTGTAGATATTTTAGTTGTTATTTTGTCTAGTAATATGAAAATATGAAAGCATAAAATATAACTTAAGAAAATGTATAAGGGAAAGAAAGAAGAAAAGGATAAGAAAGCCTCATGACAAGACTTGGTTGTTGCCACTTGGATGGCAGTCTTGTAGAAGTGGCGGTTGCAGACTGGGTGAGTCTTTGACACTTTCTAAGATGATACAGCTGCCTATTATATAAACCCAGTTCAGTCAGTTATGGCCCATCATGGCCCAGCAGATGGCTTCAGACTTTCTGTGAATGTTCTGGTATTTCCCTCCACCCCCCACCCACAAAAGGGAGTTATCACAGCTGAATTCAGTAAGGAGTAAGGACAAAGAATTGAGTAAGGACAAAGAGACAGTACCCACCTTGAAGGATTTGCCTCTTTCTTTATCTTATTCAACACCCATCCCTAGCCTCTGACTGCTTGAGCCGATGACCTTCCAGTCACTTTTCCGGTATCACTTGTAGATGCCTCAGACCTGGGATGGTTGGACAGTAGTATCCCCTTTATCTTATCTCAAGTTCCTCTCACAGTCCAAATTCCAGTTAGTGGACCTGTTGGGGAGGAGCAAGTTTTTGTGGTTGCACACAGATAGCTGTTTCTTTGCAGCTTGCTACAGTGGGAAAAATCCAATGATTTTAGCAATGTTTAAACCATTAACCATTTCAGTCTCAAGCAGAAGAGAATCTACCCTAGAGGTGGAGCCCTGAGGAACCCCACTACTGACAGGTCACTAGTCTGATGTTGCTGGAAATTATACTATGTTTAAAATTTTTTATATAACTTTAATCAGGACTTTTGTTTGCCTTTGCCCAGCAGGGAAGGAATTGAAGTTTCTTTTCAAAGAACTGTTTCACCTCTCAAGGCCTGATGAGCTTAGCATCTCAGCTAGGAGTAGGACATAAGATAGACAAAAGATAATGACCATTAACGAACATCAACTCCAAATATCACCCCTGGCATGGTCAGAGACTCCTGGTCTGGGAAAAGATAGCGAAGAGAATAGAAGAATGAGAACCTAAGTAACATCAAAGGTAAAGGGATTGGTAATGAATAGGAAACCAAATACTAAGAAATCTGTAACTTGGAACCAATGAAGAATGAATCAATGTGTTTCTCTGGGTCTTGACTGTATAAGCATGTGAAAAATCTAGTAAAAGCTGTGTGTGATGGAATGATTTTCTCTGGATAATCGGGGTAATATGAAATTATTTCTCTTCCACATCCTGGCCAGAACAACATCCTTTAATGTCTTAATTCTCTAACAGTAAAAAATGTTGTTGGAGGGTTTTTATTTTTCCTGCAGTGTCAGTGACAATGATACCCTATTCACTATAAGTCTGTGCCCAACCTGTAAGCCAGTTGCTCATCCATCACATGACATGGTTATTAGCTGTGTGCTGGACATTTTGTCTAGAAGGATACTGTGAGAGATAGTATCATAAGCCTTGCTGAAGTCCAAAAAGGAATAAATATGTCCCAAAGGGCAGTCACCTTGAAACAGCAATTTCAACTTGGAAACATTTTGATTCATTGATGCATTTATATCCTGTACAAACTACTCCTTGTTATTTGAAAATATATTTTTGTTTTTTATAACTCTTCTAAGTATGAAAATTTCACTGTGGTACAGCACATTAACAACATGAAATGTTTAAGTAAATGTTAACAACCTATTTCTGCAAAAAAAAAAAAAA
>VWZV01011980.1:0-41883 GCA_013397155.1 Irena cyanogastra | reverse complement strand
AAAAAAAAAAAAAGGAAAGATTTAAAATCCATTGCCAGGAGAAAAATAAATTGTATGGCTGAGCACAAAAGAAAGAACAAAGTTTCATCTTTGCTTTCCTCGGCTGTAAATGAAGCTCTTGTTTCAGCTCTGAATAAAATTGAAATAAAACATGTTAATGAAAGCTTGTCTGAAGTCTTAACTGGATTTGTGTTTTCAGTAATAAAAGACCAAGCTTCAGTCCTGTACAAGTTTCCTTTAACACCAGTAGTAATAAACATGGTATTTTTTAGTATGATTCAAGGTACAGTTAAATATACTTTAATTAGGCTTTCAAGTCAGATAATTAAATGACACTGGTTTTGCCATGATTTTGCTGAGTTCAGTACACTTATTCAGGAGACTTAGTTTTTATGAGACAGGATTTTTATGAAAACAACTTCTTTTTATTAAATAGAATATACTGAGATTATAGCCAGATATACTAGAATATTAATTTATTATCAGAATGGCTAGTTCAAAACTGTAACTTAAGGAACATTTTTCCTGTAGATGGAAAATACTGTAGATTAAAATACTACTACTGAAATATGGGCATATTAATTCTTTTAGTATGAAATTGTCAAAAAGAGTTGCCTTTTCAATTTATAATTATCTCTGCCTTCCTTCCACCCCTTTTTATTCTCTGGTACACACATAGCTGTGCTAGACAGGGCTGCAGCTCACACAAGTGGGACAGTAAATTCTTCTGCATTCAGGAAGCAGAACAAGAGATTTTAAAATGTGGTTTTGTGCTATCATAAAAAAACCTACTGAAGCAATTACAAAATAGTAGCTCTTCAAGTGGAATAGTATTTCTCTGTCTAGACTCAGTTTTTCATATTAACAATATGCATATCTGAAGTTCATAAAACTTTGTCCTAATAAATATGTTTATCTTTTTATGGTACTTCTGTTCTAGGTATTCAGTTTCCTATGTAATTAAATCCAGTGAAGCCATCTGTATTTCATTTGTTCTAAACTTACTGGTTTTGATCTTAAAACACTGATTTTGCTATTTTCGGTGACTTTGCTTGTGTTACTCAAGGGTTAAGTGAAACAACTTTGTTTAGCAGATCCCAAAATAGTAAAGCTGTATATGACCCAATAAAAAATCAGTATTTAACAATTGAAATTGCATCACTTTTGTTTAGTCTGTTATCCTTTACCCTAAATCTTCTCCCTCTTGCCTTTTTTTTTTCTGTAAGTTCTACATAGACAGTTGTGACCACAGATACAATATTAGATATTGCTGAAGTACTTCAACTCCTTGAATGTGAATTAAAAAAAAAAAATCAGTTTTGTCTGTCAACTGGTGAGATTTCAGATTTACCTGGACTTGTCCATCCTGTGCAGATTGAAGCACTTATGTGTTACCTTAGCCAAGCATACTTGCACACCATGTAATGATGGGCCTCTTTTTTTCTGGGGGTGGATTTGCAGGAAAGGGAAGCAGGAATTCCTTCGATGTATACACGTACAGCATGCAGTGGACTAATAGGCAAGTGGAAAAAAATGCTTCAAGCTGGTAAATGTTGGAATGAAAGAGCATCAGGGAGATTACATACTTGAATAAACTTTGAAGGAGGGGTAGAGGCAGGCATAGCAAAAAGTCTTTATATGGAGGGCTGTAAGAAAAAAAACAAAATTCAGAGAGTCCTTGGCTTAAGCAAGGACTTATGGGGGTTCATTTTAAGCTATTAACATTCTCAAAGACAGAAGAGAAAATATAGCACACCAGCTAAGGTCCTTTTTTGGGATAAGAAAGGTGAATGAGCTCTGGGCCTTAGACAGGGAGCAGGCACATCAGAGTCCTGTAAAAGGCTTTCATTTGTAATACCAACTAAGTATTCACACATAACACAAAAAATCCAATCCCCAAAGCCAAAGAGGTTCTTGTGCCCAGGAATGCCATGTTAATGATGAGGAAAGCAATTATCTCTACTTTTCCCAAAAGGAAGTGGCACAGGAAAATTTAAGAATGGGCAAAGATCATAAGCCTGAGCTAGGCATCACCCACACATGCCTGTCAGCTGCACCTCCAGCCAGCGTGCTGATGGTGAGGACAAGCTGCCTTCTCCAGGCCCAGAGGTTCATCTGCAAAGGGGCCCTTGTCAGGAGCCAGAAAGTCTAGACCAAGGGGACCTGAGACCTGTGCACTAGCTGGCTCACATTCCTTAAATAGAATCTAGGACATCAACCAGTTACCTGTGCTGAGCACTTTGCTTCTTCCGCTGAAAGCAGCCTGCATCCACAGATGTCTAACCTGTTAGAGCAATCTCTGCTTCCAGGAGATGGCAACACACAAATTCACCTGTGAAAATACAACACCAATGCTTTCAGTGCATTCTTAAAGGCAAGACTGTGGGCCTACCTGGTTATCTTCTGCCTTCGGAGGTTTTGCTTCAGCCATTCCTCACTTTCTTCATCAGAGTCTTACAACAGATCCAGACTTTGGGTCCTAATGCAAAATCCTAACTCCTGGAGAAAAGGGAATTAAAAAAAAATAATGGAACTGAATATAAGGACCCAAATTATAGCACTATCAGGTTACCAAGCAGTTTAAGATTTCCAAGAATAGAAACTCCCCTTTATTTGTACTCTCTCTATATTTTTTACTGTTTTTCCTCTGAATTTGTTTAAATTCAGAAATCACAAGATAGGTAAGGATTAAAAAAAAAAAATTAAAAACAACACACACCACTGGAAATTGCAGGTAAGTTCTTTCAATACTTAACGTTTATGGTGAACGCCAAAAATGAGCAATATTCCTTTTTCCTGAGGCTGATTGTGAAGCATTGTCACATTGTATCTGAAGGCAGTGGGGTACAGCCAGCTGTTTTGAAGAAAGTGCTTTCATGAGTCCACTTAATCTTGAGGCTGAGATCTTTCCAAATGGCATCCTGCATGAATTTCCCTTCTTTTTTTTTCCTTCCCAAAAAGAAATTTCCTACAGCTGAATCACAGCATTCTAAACAGTCTGCCACCCGCCTAAGCTATGAGAAGTCTGTCTCCATACTAGTGTGACAGAGTCATCTCACAGATGGGAGGTGTATCCCCATGGGTGGCACTGAACTGAAAGGAAATCTGAAAAAACAAATTTTTTTTTTTTGTGAGTTCGATATACGGGATTACAGTATTTGTCTTTGGTGCCTAAACAACTGAATTAGGTGTAAAACACAAAAATTCTCTCTCTGTACTCACAGATGCCTCGAATTCTGCTGAGAGATAGACCTGGAAGTGGTAGCAGACAGAAAAGTGCAAGTGCTGAAGCCACAATTACCAAAGTGCTTAGAAGTCTAACATATATCCTTAGACAAGTTTCTCAAATGACAGGTCTACCAAAAACCCCAACAAAACAGGTCTGCAAATTTTCTCAAGTTATGGCTGATTAATGCTTTTTTCTTCTCATATACAAAAGCAATATTCAAATTCATAGTTCAGATTCATAAGCACAGTTCTATTAGGACTCCCCAGCCGATCTAGTTTCCAGAAATATCCTTCAGACACTTAACCTTCATCAATTAATTGATGAGGGAACCTGAGCCCACCTCTAGACACAAAGAATTACTACCTTGGGCACAGAACTCCTGTAGAGATTAAGTGTCATACCAGAAAGGCTGTGAGATGCTGGTGGAATAAAACAGCATCATTCCTTCTTCTTACACAAAGCAACTCCAGATTTCTTCACAAATCATCAAGAGGCTCATGGTTGTTCTTCAGGCAAATGCCTTCCAATATCAACAAGTGCTGACCTAGGAAGGAGGAAAGTGGATTTGGGAGAGTTTTATTCTCCAAGCACGGTACTGTTCTTACCCTGCTTTCTCCTGTTTGAATTTCTCCATGCAAAGGGCAGAAGAAGAGGGTTCTGTTTGACAGCTGCTTTCTTACCTGTTACTTTTGCCAGCAGAATCGTCATAGATACAGAGGGATTATTTGAAAGGCAAAAGATGATACAGGCAAAAGTTGCAGACTTATTTGGAGGAGAACAGAGTAAACTGAGGAGCCTATACTGTTATTTCAAGAATAAATATTCTGCTTCAGAACATAATAACTTGCCTCCATTCCATTTCTGACATTTTTTAAGCAAGAACTATTGCTAATTTCTTTGTCAAGGATTTCTTTGTCAAAGTGTGAGAATTTTTCTTTTAAAAACTACTGAATATCAGGAATTAAGTAAATGAAGGAAATTTACAGAAACCTTATGCATAATTTCTTCCTAAAGATTGCAGTTCCTAAACTGTGTGGACTGAATTTGCTATCAAGTTTGCAAATGTAAATGCTCATGAGTTGAGTATTAATTACATGATCTAATTTGAGAGTATTCTAGAAGTTTATTATTGAATCAGCTATCTTTAGCTTTTTTCATTTGTCAAAAAAAAAAGCATGTCAAAGCTGGAAACTAATCAATTAACATTTTGTGATATTTGTCTGAGGAAGATAAAAGGGCTTGTTTTGTTCTTTAAAAACTGCCTTAGTCACTTTAGAGTGATTTTTAAGAATAATGTCATCTGAATAAGGGTAATGGTCTAGAAAGACACTGAAATGAGACAAAAGAAATTTGAATTTAATGTCAGCTTTTGGTATGGATTCTTTTCTGCCTCTCATCTAAAAAGTTTAACAAACAGAAGCTGCGACCATGGTGCTGCTCACCCTGGGCTGGCCGTGTTTACACTTTTGATATTTCATCCAACACAGCGTGGCAGCTTATCAAACTGTGCCTGGCAAGTCTTTGGGAAAGTGTTAGTTAGCCTTTGGGGAAAACTGTCCCAAGGCTCTTCTGAACAGCACTGCCATTGGGATGCTCTCCCTGGCACTGCTGCATTTCTGTGCACGTGTAATTCCCAGCAGTTAGAGCAGACCTCAGGACAGTTCTATCAGTAAGTGTCACTTTAGTGGGGAATAACTATTTTTCCTTTCTTCCTCTCCTTATCTGCTACATCTATTTGGGCCATGATATCACTGGCAAAAGTAGTCTCTCCCTATTATGTGTAAACCATCTATTACAGGCAGATGACAACTTTAATTTGAAGTTCTTACATAGTATATTAATTAAAGTAGCAACAAAAAGATTGCTGAAATTTAGAACAGTCTGATAAAAGAAAATCTGTGTCGCTCCACACAAATATATATCTATTTCTGTAAGTATGAATCTGTCAGTATAGTAATATACAGCAGATGCATGCATATATTTTGAAATATACTATGTAAAAGGGCCCTGCATTACTGCATCCTTCTGCCAGCAGAATTAAGATAACAATCTATTACACAGCTTTTTTACAGATATGTTATGGCTAGTTAGATAAGCTTATTCTTGCATTATGAATGGCTCCCTCAAAAAACCTGGACGTAGGCATATTATATGGCATTTCACTCAAAATTGACAGTATTTCACAGAAAAAAACCAAAGATAGCTATTCTCTGATAATATTTTTAAATATCTTTTAAGATCAGGTTACATACAATATAATTTCAATGTTAGCACCAAAAAAACCTACTTAATGAAGGATGAAGTTAAGAATAGAGATGAGGGATAGCACAAGAAAAATAGAACCCATGCATGAGACAGGTGTTTTAATGGCTACGTCTTGGCAGTGAATTTCCCTCTAACACTGGTAGCTGCACATGAAACAAGAAAGGTAGTTAAGGAAACAGCAGAGGATAACAGTACATGCACAAAGAGGGACCTTGCACAACAGTGCAAGACAAAGAAAACCAACTTCGTAAACTGGAAACCAGGAATTCAGAAACCTAAAAATATTTTTCATTTCTTCTAATAATCATAATTCCAAGTAAAACGGGGTTAAATTGCCACAAAAAATGCAAAGAATCACACATCAAAATGGCCATCTACGAAATACTCCAGGCTTCTTTTGGATTTACCAGCTCCATCAAGAATGTGCATTTAGTACCAGCTGCCAACATTTCCAGGAACAAATGTATTAAATAGATATTATAGTGTGTGGCAGAATTTCTTCTCCTGATGGTAAATTATGTGACTTTACAAACTGATACAAAACCTCCTCCCTTGGTCCAGGGAAAGGACCAAAATATAAGTGATTGAGCCAAACAGTTATTAAGGCCCTTCAGACCTGATTAAAGTAAAATTGCAGGAAACATTTAATATAAAATATGCACAGCAACACAACCTTAATTAGACACTCACATCTCTCAAGATATCAATAAATGTTTCCTTTTTGATGAGTCTGATTTAATAGACTGTAATAATGAACGGGAACATTTCAGAAACATCATTCAAGGGAGTGAGAGAAATAAACAAGCTCAAACATTTAAAAGTCAACACCAATTAGCAGACCATTCTTTTCAAAATAAATCTGAATTTCAAGTTTATTTAGCTTTAGTCAAACACAATAAAGGCCTTGTTTTTAGAATAATTGGTTTTGAGACTTGAGAAACAGCTTCTGGGTGTTGGTGTCTTCATTCACAGAAGGCTACATTAGCAGCAAAAGGTGCTTTAAGATTTAGCAGTGAATTAGAAAATACATTTAAAGACAGATCTCCCCATCTTAAGAGGGTTTGTTCTTACCTTCAGCATGAAACAGAAACTGAGAGGTCAGAAATGGGGTCTTGCCTTGTGCAGCTGCGTGGTGACAGCGCTGTGTTCAGCTTGACCATGGGAGTTCTCACCTGGGTATGGCACCTTAGGGAACCTTGAAGCAAGAAATGCTCAGCACATAGGTTTAGCATTTTTAAGCAAAGCAAATCCACAGAAGCACTTTCACTCCCTTTTGGCCATCTACACCATGGGAAATTGGTGCAGATTGCTTAAAACTCCCAGAACAATACTCCAATATCCCTTCTCATAAAGGTTTCTGCTCCAGTTCAGACACAGAGTGTTTGATTTGTGTTGAACGGTGCTTGCTGGTTGTATTTCAGAGGTGATGACAGAAAGAAAAACTGTCACAAAGACAGACCTGCAGGAGGAAATGAAGACCCACTGTGTCTCCAAGCACAGGACAGGGCTGGGGGAGGAGGTTTGTGTCTGGAGCCAGAAACAGCTGTGAGATAAAGTGGTGACCTTAAATCTCACATCATACCGTGACTGTTCTGTGAAGAAGCCCAGGGCTCCAGCATGAGAAGATCTCTTTACTCTAAAATTATTTTCTTGCCAGCAAGGAAGAGGGGAATGAGCATTCCTACATGAGTGAAACCTGTGAGAACACTCACCTGCATCTGTACTGATATTGATTTTCTCCAAATGGTTTCCTGAGTATCAGTGGGTTCAGCTTTCCTGTGTGAAAATAAATGACCTCAGTTATTCTGCTGCCATGGGATGTGAAGCAAATAATTACCTTTGTTCAGGTTCTTGTAATTCAGAAGTAAGAATATTTGAGCATAAATGCAGTAGTGGATTTTTAATGCAGTGAGTTCATGAAACCAGGTAACATTATTCTTTAAACTAGAGAGAAGATTCAAGCCCACCTGACATCAATGAATAACTTGATTCACTGATGCCAGGATTTCATCCTTAATTTTCCAAACCAATGATTGAAATTACAATATCCCCTTGAAAGGGGCTTTCCTTTAAAAAAAAAGTTAAAAAAGTAAAATATATTTTTAATTCCAAAGATTGTATTTGTAAGGTTTTAAAATTGTGTCTCATAAACAGTGTCTGGTATGTACCATCAAAAGGAAAGATTTTGTCTGTATTACTGTTTCTGTTACATCAGCTATTTAAGCCTGCTGAAATAAAACACCCAGAATAAGCAGCAGCAGAAGTCATAGATCTTAAAACACCAGAAAACTTCACAATATCAACTGCAAATAAACTAAGTCTCAAAGTCAGCATTTTGTATTTTTGTGTGATATGACTACCTTTTTTAAAAAGACATAAGAACATTAAACACTTTTTAAAAAGTTAACAAACATGCAGCTATGAACTGGCACATTCAAATGTATTATCAGAGAAAAGAATTTATTTTTTTAATATATGATGCTATATTACTGATTATACCACATCAAAAACCCCCTGCATTTTAGCAATGGTTTTGCTGCATTAAGTCAGTGGATGTGCCCACCAGGCTGCTCAGTGAAAGAGGCTGGACACTACATGATGTCCTAGCAGGTAGCCTCTTTTAAATAATTTGTACATGGTGCTGGGCTATGTGCATAACTCCCTCTATCCACTAGAATGCTGAAGTGACCAATGCATAATAGGGCCTCTGATGATGAAGAAGTGGAAGAAAGATGACAGCGGAAAAAAGATGTTCTAACTCAGGTACTTCTCACTCCTGATCTCTAGCCCTCATAAATATTGGAGGGAAAAGGCTCTGTTGATGGAAAGCTTATTTTCTCAAAGGTAAATGGAAAAAAAAAGGAACATGCAGAGAAGACACTCCCCAGGATCACAATGTACAAAGCTTTCTTCTGCATCTTCCCTTGCCACCACTCTGAACAGGTCAAGTCTTCCAAAATTTAAAAACCACTGAGATGACTTTACCACTTCTCAGAGAAAACCTCAGTCTCAGCAGGTGGGAGTTCTGTATTTTTTTATTTGCTGCCAGAAAAACCTAAGTATTCATTGGTATCTGTGATTCACTTAAAGAAATAGAGAGTGAACTGAAACAGAAAGAAAAGAGCAAACTAATGCTGTGGGTGCCAGATCACCTGCAAAAGAAAGCCTTTCCCAAAACAAGGAGGGAAACATTCAGCAGTGCCTGTGGGAATCAGGAGCTATAGAGAAAATGAAATGACTTAGCAGATAGCTTTGGTGCCTCTCAACATTGGCAGCAGCAGAATGTAACATGAAAGTAGAAAAATGCAAAGAACTGAAGCAAAGAACAAAATGAACCCAAGAGGAATTCGGAGGGTGGTGGCGAAGGGCACTTGTCGTGGATGGGACAGAGCAGCCTCAGTGAGGAGGTGATAAACAGAGTGCCAGAGGCATGACGGCATGTGCTGTGGAAAATAAAGTTTGTAACTGCAGACATTTGAAGAATGCATTCATTCACTGGATACAGTGCAAAGCACACAAGCACACAATGTCTTAAGAGCTGGAGAACTGTTCCTCCCTCAAAAGTTAACCCACTTTTTCTTCAAGAGTTACTTTATTTTTTTGTGTTGGACCATACTCAGATACACATCACTGAAACTTTCATCCTGCTTTGCTTCTGTTGGGCTGACTAGAAAAATTCTATCACTTTCCATATGATTTCTTTTGTTTGTGCTTCCATTACTAGCAAATCTGTAAATTATGTTCTTGAGAACATACATCTGCATACAGATTCAGATAGGTCACTAAGAGAAATGGTAACCCTCTATCCTTTGCTTATTATATTGCATAGATAGTTTACTAGACCTTGTGTTCTCCCACCTTCAAAGGGCATATTTCCTCCCTTTTCCAGTGCTTCTTGTTCCTTCTTCTGTCCCTGTAGTACACTTCTCATCCTCAAGTTCCTTTTTTCCCCTTACCTTAATCTTCCACTGCCATGCTTACCTCCAAAACAGATATCCTTAGCTTTTCGTAACTTGAATTTACTACTTCTTCACAGTTCACCTTCCTTCTGCCTCGAAGTTCCAGGTGATCTCTTCAAAGCCTCTCAGGTGGCTACATCTTCCTTATTGCTTTCACCTGCTACTCCAACTCCAAACACATAGTGCAGATGATGAAATCTACTCAGTTTGCTGTTCTTTCCATATGTCTCACAAGTCCTGACTTTCTAAGCTTTCTGCATCATTTCTTTCCTGCCTAATTACCTAGGCTGGTCCTGTGGAGCTGCTCTCCCTGAGCCATTTGGTTGGCTTCCATGTGCCACATGGCGCCTTATCCTGCATTAATATCCACCCTTTTCTCATGGCTGGTAGAACCAAAGTGTATATTTTGACACAAACAATGTTATAGTATTTCCACTTTCTATTTTATTGTGTTGTGCAGACACACAAAGGTTTCAATTAGCCTGTAAGCTTGTCAGGGCAAGGATCTTTCTTGCCTAAACTAGAAAGGACCTTTCAAGCACAAATGCAGAGATTTTGGCACCACCTTATTTCCAGAGGCCTTATTTTGTGGAAAGTAGAGCTCAGTGCTTCCTCTCCTCCCCCATCTTCTCTCTGCTGTCTCTCCGATCCATTTGAGTCTCCAGGCATAAACACGATTTCACCAGAGTTGTTTTGCAGCTCTGTAAAATTGCATCAGACCCAAAGAAATGTAGAGGTTTCTGGGGTGACTGTTTCTGCCTGTTACAGTAATACATCCTGCTGGCTGCTGTGTTGTAGCACACCAAAAATTTAAGTCCATATCTTACCCCAGCTACCTCTACTACAGAGTATAGTTAGTGGAAAAGTAAGGAGAACAAATTAGGAGAAATATATGCCTCGTGTTATCCTTCCACAAATGCTTTTTTATCTTTCCTACAATTAAAATTACATTTTACTGTCTTGACTTATATGTTGGGTTTTTCTCAACTAAATCTTACAAAATCCTCTTTGTATCACAGACCAGAAGAACAATTAAACTGAGTTGTCAGTCATGTTATGAAATGGCACTTTCACTCTGTCTTTCATTCCACTATTCAGTAAAGTCTGTATTTTGCTCTTCTGAATACTGAGAGAAGGAATTCAGTGCAGCATCTACATAAGCAAGGATGAGATCTGTAGTTTGTATAAACATATTACACAGCATTGCAAAATGAAGGCATAATTTAAATAACTTAGAACATTTCTTTCAAGGCGTACATTGCACTTAAACAATCAATTTTTTTCTGCCAATATTTTTGCAAACAAAGTTGAATTGCTTATTATTGCAGGATCAAATGTGGATCAATTGGAATCCCAGTCCTATATTCAGTTTCTCTGGTTTTCCAACAGCACTGCTGCAACATCCCTCCCAATCACATACACGTTACTCCATAAGAACAGATGGAGTTTATGCACAACTGGCTTTTTTTCCCTATAACAAATCGAAACAGGCAGCCAGACAGAAATTTGCTGAAATTCTGAATTCTTTCTGCAAGTTTAAAGATTTTACAAGTTATCATTCGTTGATTATACAACATCCATGCTCACAAACATCTGTTGGTTGCATATGGGAGTTTAAACAAACTCCTTTTCTTACACTGCCGTGGAAAATAAGACACAACTTGATCAAAAGAGAAGTGCTGCAGCAGCTGTTTGCAGGATGAGCTCTCTGTACCCCTCTGAACTGGGGCAGAAGCAACCAGTAAAAGAGGATGTACCATATCATGCACACCAAGAACTCAGGAACAGATATGATAAAGCCAAATTTTCCCATCTGGGCAGAAACAAGGGGAGTTTTGGCTGAGATTGAGCTCTGGCAACTTGCAGGAAGATTATGAGTAGTTGATAAGAAGTTGTTTTTCTGGCACCTGTTTAGTATGTTCATGCAGATAATCCATCCATTTGGAAAAACTGCAGACCAGGTATATTTAAGGCTTCTGAAACTCATGGATTTGTTCCTAATCATTGGAAGACATGCTTATACATCACAGATCTTCATTATCAGAATTTTAGCTTTCAGATTTCTGCCTCCAGCTTCAGCTACTTGCTTCAGTCCATTCAGCTCTGTGAACACTGGAAAAGATGAATAAATCCTGGCTTATATTCTTTCCTTTTCCTGACTATCAAAAGTTCAAACCCAACCATTAAACATGCAGCATTTACTTAATGGCATGCTTTGTTAAGGAGTACTGTTCAGTCCTTTTGAATATGCCAAAAACATAGGAAAACAACTTAAAAAAATTCAGGAAAATTACTCTGACTCATTCAGTTTGTTTCCTTTTTTTTTCTACCACGATGAAACACTGAGCTGTAGGAATGGAGGCTTCCAGGAAGCACTAGAGAATTCTTGTCACCATTAAATATATCACCATGTTGGGCTATTTTTTCCCCCCCGAGGTTAGAATTACCAGTCTTTTAAGTTGCTCTCCCTAAAGGTAGAAGAGAGGAATATGCTAAAGAAATAATAGCAAAGTCAAGAAAATATCTATCACTGAAAAAAAAAAATTAAATCCCACTACTCCAAACAGCAGAAAGAAAGACAGCCATTAATTTAAATCAGTAAAAGAGCTGGGTTCACTTGTCTTCACTCTTTCTAGTTTTCTGTCCTGAGCTGAGAGCACATTCCTGCAGTGCAAAACTTGGCACATTTTTCCCTTTCTCATCTATGCTGCCTCTTTCAGATGTCTTCTAATTTATACTCTTGTCTGAGCCTAGTCCTGGCTTCAAACTTCCTGAGTATCCGAGCTTTATTTATAGAAAGATTTCTTATATGAATTTCAAGCCATCTAATCAATTAACTCAATGAAGTTTAACTCACATAGACTAGTTTTCAACCAGCACTTAAAGTTCACTATTTCTCTTTCAGACCTGAAATTCAAAAACACTTTTTCCAAAAATATCATTTGGTCTAGTAAAAGAGATTTATTTCCTCTCTCTTGAAAGGAGCTATTCTTCTGTGAACACTACCACCAGTGTGCTCTTGGACCCAGATTTTCTGTGTTGCTGTCCTGTGCTTTATATTGTATTTCTCTAATTTACATCATATATTACTGAAAACCAACACCTTGACTATTATAAGAATTTCATCAATGATGCTTCACAAATGCCAGTACTGCAGGAGGTTGGAGTCGTCAGTGCTTTGCTAAAATTCAGTACAGCATTTTGCTTGTCAGTTCTACAATAATGGTTTCTTTAGGACTAGCCTGATCCAAAAAAGCACATTCAGAGTTTGTATCTAGATTTTAGAAAACCCTAAAGTTCAAGGCCAACTCCAAAGTCAGGGTGTACATTTGTGTTTTCACACTTCCCTCAGCACACTGTAGCTCCTACAATGCAGTACGACAGGATTAATGGCTTCATTTCTAGCCAATTTATCTTCTAATTCCATCTGGCTTTGTTTTATACTTTCACAATCCAGTGATTTTATTGACACTGCAAGACAGGAGTAAGTCACATACACAATGTTGTGTTTGGATGCTGCAATACATTACAGAATTCAGACAGAAATAGAAAATGGCAAAGCATGTGCAAAAGTCATCTCAGAACTTTGCCAAGGCACTCTGGTTTTCTCCTAGGCTGGATAGTATTTTACTCAAACAGTTGCAGAATATGCATCAGTATTTTTTTGTTTTAAATAATGAACATGGTCTGCTTAAAATAATATTCCTATTTCAATATAAACAAAGCACAGCCTCTATACCTTCTACGTTTAATCCATTTTAACACATAAGGGGGATGGAGAGAGATTGGAGAAAATTTGCTCAGCTTCTGTTTCTTGACTTCCAAGATCTTCCAAGGTCCTTTACAAATGAATTAGGAAAAAAAAAAAGCCTTTGTATGTAGAATCTGCTGGGTGCTAATTTGACATGGCAATGAGATGAAAGTTGGATTCATGCTAGTTTCAACATCAGAGGATTGGAATGCAGCCTACTTAGCATAGAAGTCAAACAATTCACTGGCAATAGATTGCTTTCCACTTCTAGATCTGCTAAATAAATAGAAAACTAATTAACAGTGTAGTACGGCAGATGTAGCAGGCTAGAATTTCATTAGAGCACTGGCTGAGAACTGAAAGAATCACAAAGTCGTTATATGTCCTAGAGTGTAATGAATCTTTCTCACTGTCTTTTCCATGGGACAGACAAGACACTATTTATGTGCCCCCTGCATAAGAATTTCCTGATACATCTTCACGTGAAATAAGAATCAAAGTATAAGCCTCTGAAATAATGCAAGTATTCTTTTCATTTCCCATAAAATAGCTTTGGTTCCGTAACAGCAGCATCACGTTTCTTTGCCCTGTGCATTTTGGTTTGGCTACTTAGAACTTATTAAATATTTTTTTCACAGAGCATTTTTCTGTTTCATTATCTATGCTTCTTTTTCCCTGATGAAAAGTGATAATAGGTTGTATTTCCTGTAGTGTTAAGAGCAGGGATCACACAAAGGAATAGCTATACGCACATTCTGAAAGGAAAAAAATGTTAAAGCATTTATTTTTAGACTTTTCCCCATAAACACACGTTAAACTGAACTTCCTATATCCAGAATTGCATAACCAGATTTGGCAGTATTAATTAACAATAAAAGTAGTGTTTTTCCCCATAAGAATCAATAAGATAATTATGTTACTTAGGAAATGGTAGTCATATGATTTTGATTTCAGTGCATAATGAATAACAGTAAGTTCTGTGCAACAAAAAGGTTTTACAGATCTAATCATGCTCTAGGACCTGTCTGAAATTCTTCCAGGAAAGCCTGACTGAAGTCCTGTAGCAACTACCTGCTTTTACTGACTCTTAGAGGTATGTATCTATCCTTGCAAACACATACTCATTTAATCAAGTACATGAATTCTTAATCAGTACACTCCCAGGACGTAGTTTTGGGCTGGCATGCAGGAAATACCAAGACCATTTCTGTATTTTAATATTTGGACTTTGGAACACCTTTGCCACACTCCACATAGCTTCATTCCTAGGCAAAAAAATGAATTAAATGTTTTTCAAGTGTCCATTATAAAGCTAAGTGCAGTACATAAATATGCATGAGAGGTCATTATTGCCAAGAGATGATTCTTAAGAAGTTCAAGTGTCTCTTACTGAGATTTTCCTCCTTGCTTTATGGCAGTGAAGTGAGTATCCAAAGGTGTAGTTGCATCTCTAGAATCTGATTTCAGTGTTTTGGCTTCTACCCCTTCTGTTTTCTTCCAGGGTCTCCCAGTGATCACACATATGCTCCCAGATATCCCCGACAGTGGGCTGGAAAATTACAGGGATGGAAATACATCTTAGGGTTTACCTGCACCAGGGGCCTAGCTGGGATCACTACCAGTCTCTGGGAACAGCAATCCTTGCCAGCAGACAGGTGGATCCAACACGCTCCACAGCCTTTGCTGTCAGTCACAGCAGAAGCTGGCTCCAGAGTTAAGATGATGTTGTGGATCCTCCTCCTTTCTGCAGCGTGCAGCTGCCAGCCTGCTGTGCCCCACGGTCCCTGGAGCATGCAGGCATTGTCCATCCTGGCCCCACTGCCCTGCTCACCACCACCTCCCCACACACTGGGAAAGTGCTGTGCAGTGGGCAAGGCGTGGAAAGAGCAACCGTGGGTGTGATAACAAGGCTGACAAATGCAAACACACACCCCAGGTAACTTTGGATTTCAGTCTATTCTTTGGCAAGGTAAAATTCAGAAAAGATCACGCACTGAATGTATTTAGACACGATTATAGCCTGCTGGGGGTTTTTCCAGCATTGCTAAACACTGACATTCCCAGCAATTACTGTGAGAGCTGCATAAAGCCAGCATCTGACTCCAAATCCTGGGCTACACTCCTATCAAACACTATTTTTAGCAGTTCTGTAGCAGGATACCTAAAGTGGCAGCAGCTGCACTTGTCAGATGCCACATTTACTGAGTATTTCCCCCTCCCTTTGTGCTTTGTTCCACAGTTCTTCCAGTGGGGATTTTGGCTCTCTCACATGCATATTTGCTTGGTATTATGTCATTCTTCCAACTGCACAAACCTTTCCAAAATACTTGTCAAACCTGCAAGTGTTTCACTGTTTTGTCATTTTTTTGGTTTGGGGTTGTTCTTTCTGAAAACACATGGGTAGAAGTACAAAACATGTATTCCCAGCCTTTACTCATGTGCAACAGGAAAGCCAGTGCTCTTCTCAGCACAGGGTAGCCTGGAGAAGGTGACTACATGATCCCTGGCTGTCGTTGCTCCTTTTCCATCAAGTCAGTCACATCCTCTGTTACAGATAGCTGGCTTGTAGATAACCCAAAGAGCAAATGTTATTCATTCCTAACCAGAAAGCTAATTTACTCCCATGCATCTCACAAATCTCAGTTTCTACCATATGACATGATTAAAATAAAAACCTGTAATTACTTTTATTTCAGTCTTTTGTTCATGATTTCAATTGCTTTTAGTAACCTGGTGTGTACCCCCTCAGTACATCTAATTCCAGAGTCATGGCTCAACTTTGGGGTACGTTGGTTCTTGCTCTCTGGTTAATGCATCCATTTCTTGAGTTATTGCCTTTGCATTGATCTCTATTGACTCAGTTAAAAGATCTTATCCATGTTCCCATTTCTGTGAGGGAGATGTGCTTGCATTGTGGGACCTTTAATGGCAGGGTTAT
This sequence comes from Irena cyanogastra, assembly GCA_013397155.1. Taxonomy (NCBI): domain Eukaryota; kingdom Metazoa; phylum Chordata; class Aves; order Passeriformes; family Irenidae; genus Irena; species Irena cyanogastra. Next base: position 25,741 of record VWZV01011980.1, on the reverse strand, counting down.
CTCTCCTGTCATAGCCTTCATCTGCAACGTATTTTACTGATTATTTTTCATGAGTAATCCTCAGCAGAGGCTGCATAAGAGATGGAACAACGCACGTGTCTGATGCTCGTCAGTATTTTGCACTTAGCTAATGAACACACCCATGCAACGTGGGGTACTGCTGGCTTGGAACTACTCTTCAGTGCTAGGGAATGCCGTGGCCAAACCACTAAATCTATCCAGGGCATGGAAGGAACAATAAACAAAAGTATGCACGTTAATCCAAGAAAATTAAAGCTGCAGTAAAGATTTGATAACATCGTCTGACAACAGCAAGAGAAAGAGCAGAGGAATGGCTGGCAGAAAGTTCCCTGCTCTCTTACAGCCAGATGTTAAGTGGAGTCTGTGTGCTCAGACGAGAAGCTGTTTGGAAACAAGGGAAATGACATAGTGTCAGGAGGTTCACTTCCTCACACAAAAGCAGCCTGACTTCCAAAAAAAAACCCAGCCCTTTGCTAACGAAAATGTTGCAAATGCAGCAAAAGAACAAATAGATGCTTTTTTTGCTAGCTCAGCAAAAAAGAAAAAAAAAAGAAGGAAAAAATATTGGTTATTTCTCTCATCTAGAATCACCGACATTTGTGTTCTAAGACTGCAGTGTTTGCTTGGCAGGCTATGGGCTACCTGTTAGAGGGGAGGACATAGCCCAGCAAGGTGGCTCTGTTTCCAAAATGATCTTTGGACAGCTTGGGAGCTCATGCCCAAACACTTACTGCATTTTAGGGAAATGATATTCTGACTCCCAAAAATAAAAAAGGAGAAATGAATCTGACCAGCTTTACATCGATTTAGCTCTCTGCCAGTCTGTGGCATGTTTCAAACACCAGCTCAGCTGCCTTTTAAAAAGAAAATTAGAGCTGGGACAAATGATGGCTCAGCAGCTGGGTTTGCCTGATAAATACCCATTAGATGCATCAGCCTCCAAGAACCTCGAAGTCAAAATCTCTGGCATTTTAAGCTTCCTCTTTCCCCACTATCTTCCAGCTTCTCCCTGACAAACAATTAATTTTAAGACAATATGTCCCTAATCTGATCACCGTTCTGTATGGTCACCAAATCACAAGATGAAATAGACCCTCCAGGGAAAATTCATGTCCCTCCATTGTCAGTAATGAATGGAATTATTTCAGGCTTCACAATGCCCTTGAGGAGGAGTTATACCAATTAGCATAACTGGGCTTTTCTTATTACATGATTGAAATTAATGAGAAGAAAGGCAAAAAAAAAAAGAAGGGGGAAAAAAGGAAGATCCTATGGAGCAGTATTTTATAATGCATTTTGATCTATAAGTTGAGGATGCGTGACTGCCTTAACAAAGTCCAGTCCCTCAGTACTAAGAAATTTGGGCTGGTTTTGTCCATGTAAGTCCATCAGGACTAAACCTTATTTCAAAATAATGTTTGTGTAATACTTAAGTGTAGGACTGACCTCGCAATGTGTTATTGCCTGGGTTCACTAGGGGTAAAGATCTCCTACAAGAGCAGTCCACATCTGCTGAAAGTATAAGGTTGTTACTGCAAAGGTCTAGACAGCATGGAAGAGTTTAATGCCAAGGAGGCTTTGCAGCCATGGCAAAGCAGCTCTGGCATTCCTTTATCTCTTGCTATCTACACACAGAAAAACAAAAAAATTTGTTTTGAAGCCAGGTAAAAACCAACAGCAGTTAGGTTAGAAGTTAGGATCCCTTATTTGCTTTGTCACAGCTGGGAGTTAGGAAGGATTTAGCCAGTGTTGTGGGGGCTGGATTTATGGAAATAGGCACAAGAATGCAGCTGGCATCTCATGGTCTCCCTTGTACCTTGGTCTCCATATCACTCAGAGTAACAAGCTGCTCACACCAGCTCACTGTAAGGCTCTACCTGCACAGTCTGACTGGGACTGCCTGACTGCCTCCATTGACACAGAAGCATTCTGTGATCAGCTCAGGGGTACCAGCCTTTCCTCTCTGTTCACACAGGGGGTGCAGAAAATGTCATTACCTCCTTTTTGTACCAAGGTCCTGAAGATGATTCTTCAGAAACTCCTCTGTTAACTGCATTTCATTACCTCCCCTCTGAAACTTACCCACTGTCATTTCCCCACTAGCCAAATCATTTTCTGTCTCAGAGTTCCCTTTTTAATTCTCAGATCATCCAGTTTCACCAGACATCTATCTACATTTCCTAAGCAGGAGAACTAAGCATTTCCTTTATCTAGGACATAAAATTCAATTTAATCAAAGAAAGATATCAGTCAATCTGGCATAATCTACTGCAGTAAGCTGAAATCTAGCATTTTCTTTCAATTTCTCCCACCTCCATGTATCTGAATATTCTTCCCTTCAAAAACTCTTCTAGAGATCTACTTGCCCTCAAGGCTGCCCATTTTCCCTTACTTACTCCTCTTCTGCCTCCCTCCTTCTGCAATGAATGCTGTAACCCAAAACTTTAATATGAACACATTCAATCTTACCCACTTTCCACGTCATGCTGAAATATGAACAGCAGCAGGAGGGCACCTGGGCCATGTAGGTCAGTCTTGCCAGGCCCAGCTCTTGCTCCCTCTGTGGACCAATTGCAACACAAAAATTAGAAGAGCTTTCCTTAGGAGAAATCCAGAAGACCTAATTCAAGAAGGTGTCACAGAGGAGATCAATGGGCTAAGACACCTCCAGGAAGAGAGGGCAAGCTTTGAACTCAATGTCCTCACGTCCCAGCCACATGCTCTGATCACCTTCCTGACAGGAGGTTGCAACAAGTCGGATGAAAGGTGAGCTGCAGCCCAGCTCCAGCTGTGCTCCTGTTCCACAGCAAACACTGCACAGAAAGAGCCACTGAACCCCCTTGTGCCACTGGGGATCTGCAGCACTGCTTGTAGGGCAGTCACAGCTCAGTATGACACAGGCTTTGGGTCCCATTGCTGGGTAGCTCTGTCTCCTCAAGCACTGCAAATGCAAGCATTAAGGTTATGAACTCCATCAAAGTGCATAAAAATTAGATGTTGCAACATTCACGCCTGGTTCTTTCATTCCCTGAACCTTAAAAAGGAACACAAACAGAAACTTGGCTGCTATCCTCAGATACTTTTGCTATGCTGACTTGCCCCAGTTATCTCCTTAAGGCACCTTTACCTTGACTCTCTTTTTTCCAGTCTGCCATTTTTTCAGGTTGAATTCCATCTACCAGTGCAAACATTCTCTGCTTCCAAAAGCCTTCTTCCTCTTTGCTCTCTCTTATGCCTCTTTCTTTGATGTCTTTGCTTCCTTGAGCTCTTTTTTCTGAGTGACAGATGCACAGTGCTAACGGAGTTCAGTATATAAGCACGTCACTCAATTATCCACCCCTACCCTAAATAATTGCTACATATTTATCATCTGGAGTAAGTAATCAAGCCCAGCATCAAGAAACTCCGTCCTATATCTCCCATCTTACTCACTGGTGTCCCATAGAGCACTGAATCCCTGTACTCTTAAAATCTGAGGAAGCTAAAATAAATCTTTTATTCCTCCTAAATCCATTTTTCTTCTTTTATTTAATGAAGTAAAGAGTTAGCATCCAATTTTATCTGTCTAGTAGTGATAGTCAGCTGTCTGAAGTGCTCCCTGGAGCTGATAGATACTTCTTCCTCTATTATTTCCCTTTAAAAGTCTGGGATGCAGCAATGTCTCCTCTTAACTCCTTTGGTACCGCTCCCATAGTCAGCTTAAGTATCCTGGATGACTTAATTCCTTTAACATTTATTTCTTAGGATAAACTGGGGTGTAAACAACCCACTTTTTTAATAGTTCTTTATCTAGGTGGGTTTCAATTGTTTGATTCCCTGGTAGCCTTTAGAGCTAATGATTTTTTTTTCCTGACCTTAGAAAATGTCTAGAATCTGTGACAGACTTCACATCTCTCCCTACTGAAGACTGAGGTACAAGTAGTAATTCACTTTCCAGGCAATATCCCCCTTTTAGTCAAGGTAGCCACCCCGTTGCTCAGGAAGATGATGGCTGTATCCTCAGCTTACCAGCAGCTTCTTATATACCAAATTTATAAAAACTTCTATCGTGTTCACAACTTTTCCCTTCTTATTTTTCTGTCTCAGCTTTTTGGATCATTTTCTTGCATTCTTTCACAATCAGCTCTTCTACCTGTTCCTGCAGCACTGACCCTGCTGATTTATAAGTCTCATATTCTTCTCTCTTTATTGCTCATTTTGTTTCACCCAGTCAATCACAGTGGTCATCCCTACTTCAAGTAGAACTATTTCTCACTAGCTACAGATTTCTTGATTTCCATGGACTATATCTTTGAGTATTTCCCCACTACATCCTACCTCTTCATTGCCTTTTGCTATTTTTTTTTTTAGAAAACATATGCCCCTCTCAGTGTTCTGAGAAGTGTGGAGAACTCTCAGTGTTTTCCAAGAGTTCAAAGCTTTTGCACTTCTAATTTTGGGGAATCACATGTTCCTGATTTCAGAACTCATTAAGTCTGGCCTGTGTTTTTGTACCCTCCTCTCTTGGCTCTTTTGCATGATACATGGCATATCTGGGGAGATGCCAAGTGCCTCAACGCCAGCCCACAGCTTTAGCTGTATATTCATAGTCTTTGCTATACTTCCCATATAGCACAAATGCTTCCCAGAAGTGAATGAACTTGTTTTCACACCACCCTGTGAGTAATGAAAGTGCTATTATTTATATTTTATGGAGAACAAAACCAGGGTACATAAGTTAAGATTTATATTTGTGAATGAACTTAAGTGCTTTGCTCTAATTCAGTTGAAAATAAAAACATTTTCTTATTTCTCTAAGTTATTATTTTTTTCTGTTCTCAGAAGCCCAGCTGCTTTCCTCTGAGAAGCTTGCCATTTTTTAACACTTTCCAGCCCCTTTGTCCCACACACAAGTCCTGCCTCCACCAACACAAATTTGTTCATTCCACCTGCCCACATAATTCCCTCTCATTTTCCCTTTTGCTTTCACACAGAGGCTTAACATATATGTACTTAACACAGCTAGAGCCTGGGCCAGCCTGCAGGCAGCATCACCTCCAGCAAGGCAGCCTCTGGACTCTGATAGCAAGGGATATTCAGCTTGCTTTGTTTTCCCACTGAGAGCATGGAGGACACGGATATGACCCATCTGCTTTGTAGTGGTTTAAAGCATTTAATTCCTCAGTGGTGGGAATTTGCTGCCTACACAGATGCAGAAAACGAAGAGATGAACCTCTCGAATGCTCAGTCCTCAGAGGATGCAAGGGGCAGTCACTGTTGCAAGCCCCAAGCCCCCAGGCCCCTGCCCCATTGCCAGCTGCTCTGGAAGTCTGTAAGAACTGCAGACCCTCATACTTCCCCTGCTGAAACCCCACAGGGCCACTTCTGCAGAGCCAGATACAAAATGATGGTGGATTACAAAATCAATGGCCCCCACAACCCTCCACCCTTTCCCCAGCCTTTGCTCTCCTGCTTGCTCCCTGAAGACACGTGTTATCTCTGCCAAAATGGCCCAAAGGAGAAGCCTGCCCTGGCCATGCCTGCAGGTGATAAGGGTCAAGGCTGCATGCTATACTCACTGACCAAAACCCTGAAGTCAGGGCACAGCCTGTTCTTGGTGGCTTTCTCATCCACAGCTCCACAAAGGATTTATCCAAGAACACGTGGGACAGCACATGAGACAGGTGCTCTGGCTGAGTCTTGAGCTTTGCTGTTGAAGTTGCTCCATACCACAAGCATTTGTCACGTGTTTGAACAGGACCATGGGAACTGGGGATCTGACCACACTTCCCCTTGAGTTAGTGGAGGTCAGTCAGCATGGTCAGTGGAGTCAGGAAAAGATTTGCCTGGCATGGAGATGTCCATCTGAGTGGCTGATGTACTGACCCTTGGTCCACCCAGATCTCCCAGTATAGCAATCCATCCCTTGGGCCACAGGATTTTTCTTGCTGTCTCCCAGGTTATTGGCACAGCCAATGTGAGTCTCACCCACAGAGGGACAGAAATGCAGTGGGGCTCAGGGGGAGGAACTCAGCAGGAGCCTGTGCACAGAACATGGGACAGACAGCAATGCTCTGTCAACAGACAGACCGAGGCAGATAAAGGGAAATAAATGAGGAGAGCAGCAGGAAGTGTCACAGCCCTGCCTTCCTACATCACCAATTGATTACAAATGACCCTGTTTTGTCAGGCACTCAGTAATAGCACAGCAGACCCAACACTGGGCAGTTTATAGCACGAGCCAGTTTGCTGTTACAATGAGATGCTAATATTTTGAACAACCAGGTATTCGCCACCATAAAATAAAGCTAAGCAGTTAAGATCCTGCTTAACAAGCCTGCTAATGCACTATTGAAATCAATGACACATTTGAACAGTAAGAACTGTCCTGAAGCTTTTTAAAGCCTGCTGTCTTTATTTTTCATTTTGTGAGCAGAATTATTCCTTCTGGGAGAGCACCTTCTGTTTGAAAGGCCACAGGACCAAAAACACAAAGATAAGGACATGGATTGGTTGCTAACATGTGCCAGAAAATAGCATCCAAGAAGTTACTTGATCTTGCCCTACCTCAGCTTCTGCAGCTTGCTGAGAGCCAGACATAAACACAGAAATGGCCTTCTCTACTGCTGAAGCGCTTTGTGACTTGTGGAAGGATGGAAATGCAATATTAAAGGTTACAGACAATTATTCTTAAATGGGCTCCAGCGATTTTTGTTTACACAATGCAGACTTGATAAAACAATTTCAGATAAAACATATATCAAAAACATTTAAGCAAGAGCATCTGTCACAAGCTAAAATATGGAATTCTATGAGAGGCAAAGGAGAGAAAATGGGAACTGTATAATCACAGGCAGGAAGGGACAATGGGGAAATAATGACAAATCAAATACAGCAACTTTTTTCTCTTTCAAATGACACTTCTCATCAGCTAGCTTATGTCGAAGGAAAAAGGAAAAAACCTCCAGTGATTTTTATCTATTAGATTTTGCTCCAAATACTCGCTACGCTCCGGAGCTGCGGCTGCGAGGAGGCCCAGCTCTGCCACTCTCAGCTAATAGGTTTGATTGTTCCCTCTGAAATTATACTCACGGAGGCTGACCTGCGAGTCAGCCTGCCAGCCAGCCTTGCAGAGCAAAGGCAGGCCCCAGACAAGGCTGTGGGCGAGTGACCCGTGCAGCCTGGCCGAGCTTGGCCACCCCAGCACTGCCGCCTGTCCCCTCACACCTTGCGGCGCTGCCGGGGAGATAACTCATTGTGATCCACAAAGTGCTGGTGTTTAGTACACAGCATTTATATTTTATGAATGTTAACAAGCAAGAAGCCCTGAACAACTGAGCAGTTACGAGCTCAAAAGGCTTTGTGAGATATTTTCTCTAAGGGCTCATTAATGTGGTCTTTTAATGGAGCGCTTGCATGTCTGAATCTTTAACTGTAGCTATAAATAGAGTTTATAAGCATTTGACAGTGTGTGGCAAAGCTGTGTTAGCAGTGCTTGCCCTGCTTTTTTGCAAGTTCCATTTGCAAAAGATATTTAAGAGGCAGAATATAAATGTTTCTGAAAACACAGAGTTGTATACATCCTAATAATGCTGCACACCCCATTCCCACTGGGTCTAATGCATGTCCACTCATTTAACAGAGCATCACAGCACCTCAACAAAACATCTAATATTCACATGCTATTGGAGGGAAAATTAGAGCATAAAGAGGTCAAACTACAACCCGAATGCCCTGCAGCAATTTAGCAGGGAAGCAGAGGCAGAAAGCAATGAGCTCAATTACCTGCCCTAATGGTCAAACCCCGAGAGACAAGTTCTGCCATTACTGTCCCTGGTATCAAAGCAGAGTCACCCCAGGCCTGCAAGCCACCAGCACTGGCTAACATAGCAAACAGTGGGATTTACCCTCCTGTAGTGGGTTCCCTTGCCCTGAAAAATACTCACACTGTGCTGACCACGTGGCTTTTTCTCCTCTCTTGATGATCCATTTAGAGTGATGGCACTTTTAGCTCACCAGCCTACCCTATGCAATCTTAGTTTTGTCAGCCTTGGTGAAGAACCAACAGAATTACCCAGCTTAATGCACTGTACAGGAGTGTGTTGGTTTATGATGATACAATAAAAGCTGCTGGAGAATCACAGCTTTTAATAAATCACCACATAGTATTATCCATAAAATTGCCATTTCCATGCACTGCAGTGCTTGTAATAGCTCTCCTGTTTTGCCTGGCCACCTAAGGCTGTGCACATGTAACACACCAGCACCACGTACATGCGGCTGTCCCATGCAAAGCAGCAATCACAGCTCCAGCATGACAAATTCAAAGGGCTAGTTTCCAAAATGTCAGTGACTTGAGCCATCCAGCACACCCTAAGGTATCCACAAGGTGTAAATAGACTTTTTGTTTGTTTGTTTTTTTAAAATGCTTTTAAAACCTAGACTTTAAAATATTTCCCTGGTGAAGTGGGCCCTGGAAGCTTTGACAGCCTCACTAGATAAACAGTGGAACGTCCACCTTCATCCATCTTTCCACCATACTCATCCTATCCAGTAGCTGCACTGGCTTACTTCACCAGTAATACAGTGGAGAGTGACATCCAGATGTGTCTAGAAAAGGAAACATCACACAGATCATGAGGCCACACTGGGAGAAGCTTTCTTGCCTGGCTTCAGCACCCAGTTACATGGTATATCTACGTGGACCGAAGTACACGTATTTATGGACCACACAGACATAGCCCTTATAAGGTAACTGCAGGGCATGTGCTATCCTCTCAGGCTGACATCTACTATGGGTCATTACTTGGATTTTTCACTAGCACTTATGAACGCTTCCATTTTTGGTTCATCTCCGATGCGGCTGCAATTGAGTTTTCCGCATGCATACATCCGGAATTTATGTTAAATGTGCTCAGTGTTTAGAAGGTAAGTGAGGATGCTATTAGCTACCAGTCTGCATCTATGAATGATCAATTACTATGTTCTCAGTTTGGTTCAAGATGTGAGAGAATATCTTGTGAGAGAAGATGTTAGTTTGTAATGAGTCTATCACAGGCTGTACTGTTTGAGGGAGCCTGTTGTCAAATGATTGCTTTTGTCTAGAGGGGGAAAAAGAAAATCAACCAGAATAATTTATAGCTTTAAAACACTGATATTTTGTGAGCACATTTTGGATGCCTCAACACTGGTAAACTACTGTAAACCGAAGCACAATTAAATATTTAAGCAGTGTTCTCTTTACTACGCAGGAATAAGTATCAATTTGTCTTGTATCACAATTGCAAGCACTTAGTGTCTTTCCAGCACTGTGGTGTCCCACAGCACATGCTCAGGATCAGTGCCTCCTGGAGAAGCACATGGGCAGCTCCCAAGCATTGTTTGAGCAGATCTAGCAGCTGCATCCTCCTGTTACAGCAATGAAAGCACAGGAGTTCTTTTCTCCTCCTCAGTCACCCATGTCCACCTACTACAGGGATATGTATTTTTCTCTGCTCTTTAGTTAATTTGCATCTTACTCCTTCTTCCCCACCACCAATCTTCCCTGCCTCGACCTTCCTCCTCTGCTGCCTTTTGCCTCCCATACACTACAGGTCTTCTAGAACATTTGTTCCTTTTCTCTTTAGTTTTTTTCACCTTCCTCCTCTCGCTCCATCAGGCCTGTGATGCTGAGCACTTCTTCCTATGCTCATGTTGCCTGCAAACCTTAATTTCTGAGGATCTCAGCTCCATTTCTCCTGCTTGTAGAGGGCTCTGTCCCTGCCCTGAGGGATTTCTGGGCATGTGCTGCTGTGCTGAACTAAAAATTAGAGAAAGAAGGGGAGAAGACAGGCTGGGACCAGGTGGCCAGATCTAGGGAAGCATTTGCTGGGAGAACAGTTTATTTCTGCTGCCTTTCAGTGGCCTGGCATGGAGACCATTCATCAAGGCATAATTTGTTGAGACATTTTTGCCCAGATGCAGGTCAGCTTGGATCCATCCCTTGAAACAACAGCTATATATTTCTCTACTGGCACCATGAAGTGGTCCACAGGAGAACTTTCCACCTAGAGCCCAAACAGGCCATTAGATGGGGGGACAAAGCCCAACATACAGGGTCTATGTACCAGCCACCTTTTCAGCAGCACATATTGCTGCTTCCCTGGTGTCCAAAATGCTGCTGTAATTATTGCCTCAGCCACCAGCAGTAGGTCAGCATTGGGATTGAGGAGAATAGGATCGAAATTCAAACAAACATAGAACTGAGCTAAAAAAAAAGAAAAAAATTTAAAAAGTGTTACCAGCTAGGGAGGCTGATTTTGCCCCCCAGTACACAGCTACAAATCAGGGCAAGGCAGTGGAGAACACAAGAGAGGATGAGCAAGAGAAGAAGACTCTGCCTTTTGACCTTAAGGGGTAAGTTTCATTTTTCTAGAAGAGAAGCCAGAGACAAAAATCTAGAAAACAGCTTGGGACTCAGTCTCTGGCTATAAAGGCAAATATTACGGCACTGTAGGCTGAGCTCTCATTAGCTGGTCACAGGATTTCCACATCCAAAGGGGATATCTCTCCAGTACATCCCACCCCTCCTCATGCTCACTCTCAGCTCATCGAGCAAAGCCTGCAAGAAATCACATTTGGGTGCCTGTATGGGATTTAAAATTTGGGAGTTGACCTATTAATCTTGTTCAGGAGAGTCTACTCTTCCAGCTGGGACTGGAAGGAAAACTGTCTCTGTACCCAGGAAATTTTGGCAGTGTTCTCTTTACTACCCAGGAATAAGTATCAAGCAGTTGTGCCAGCTGGGAAGGTACTGGCACAAATTTGCTCTTGCAGACATAGGGGCTGCTGAGGTGGTTCCTACCATCTCCCAGCCTGTGCAATCACACCTTTCCCCTCACTAAGGGGGATATCACAGATGCAAGGTTACAGTCAGTCCTACAGAAGAGTTATTTTCAGCTTGGTTCAACCTTAATTAATTTATCTGTTGGCTTGTTTGGAATCTTTTTCCTTCCCATTTTTACTATTTTTGTATTGGGTTTTATAGAGGAAAACGAGCAAGACATAAAAATACAGTTTAATTTTTCTCTGTTAAATTCAAGTTCAAAGGCTAATACCTATTTCAGTACCAGCAGCTGTTGACACAAAGTTTAGTCCCGTTTCCCCTCCAGCTTAACTTCTTTCACAAATTCTACATTTGTCTGTGAGTTTACCTGTGGTACTTAGCAGAGCACCACACACCAAAGCTCTCAGCCACTTCCTGTGGGCAAGGCAGCACAGCCCTCACCCCTTCCTCCCCTCTCCCTCCCAGGGGGGCAGTCCCTGCCCTTCTCCCTTCCCATATGCCTTCGGGCATCAGCCACTGCTGGGTTTTGTGATTATGGTACTTTCCTCCCTCTCTCAAGCGTGGCATCAAGTGGGCAGCACATGCTGCAGGCAAGGTGGGTTTTTCCAAGCCTGTGTTGGAAAGGCCCCAAAAGGCAGCCCTTGGCACCACAGGAGGCTGGGTACTGCATGCAGCAGGAAAGCCAGGCAGCTGCAAAGCCTGAAGTACAAACCCTCTACCTGTGCATTTACAGTATTGGATTCATTGCCCTTTTATGGGGCATTTACTGAAATAAGTGAAGAGGTGTAAAGTTCACAATAAAAAGAAATTCCTTTCATAGAATTTTCATTATTCTTATTATTGTCTGATAGCAGCAGTTTTGTGTAAGTTCTTAAACAAATAGATAAGAATCACAGATTTTAACCTTAGCCAGTGTTTAAAGAAAGGTACACACTACTTTTTTAACAAATCACAGTATCATGTAAGTGACAGAGCTCCCCAGCTTCCTGACATTTTCTGTAGAAAGTAATTTAAATAGAAAATTGCAGGTTAAGAGCTAATGAGTAAAACAGTTTAAAATTGCATGAACCAAAGCAACACAGAGAATACAATTGAAAAGCCCCTACAGCTATAACATGGAAATATGGTTACGTGCAAATATAGTCCTTCTAAAGCACTGCTTGGGGGAGAAGAAAAAATGTACTGGAGAAAACCTCCATGCAGCCCACTGTACAGCAACAATATAAGTTTAAGGTAGGCTCAGGAGCTGGCTCCTCGCTCTTCTTTTTCCTGTGAATAGTCCCTTTGACTCCATTAAGGCCAATCTGAAGGCTAAAATGGGCAATATTTAGCAGCAACTGTGGCTCTGTGCAGCTACAGCCAGTTCTGTCCGTGCTGAAGTGAAACCAGAGCAGTCACACGGCCCTGCTTCCGCATTTCACCCACTGAGGGCGAGGCAAGGAGGAGGTCTGGTACCAGAATGGCATCAGCAGTTGTTAGAACAAGTCACTGGGTTTCACCCTCTGCTCCAGCACACATTTTCTGTGTGACTGCAGTTTGCTCAGCTAAAAGCAGAAATAGCAGCACTTTTGACTGCACAGCAGGCACTTTGGGCTTCAGCTGGCTGACCCTGGGGAGCCACCAACCCCCAGGAAGAGGGCTTGTGGTGGCCTGCCCTGGCCACCATAGTGCTCCATCCACTGAGGAACAAGAGAGAGTGCCCTTTGCTGAGCACTAGAAGCAAGCAGTCCCAGCTCTTTCCTGGTCTCCCTAAAATTGCAGCACATAGATTATTCCTGTTCTCGCCTGGAGCAAAGCTAATGCAAAGAAGCAGCACAGGCATCTCCCGTGTAAAAAAACATCACTCTGTTCAACCCCTTGCCCTGCTGCTGCTTCATCCTCCTCCTCCCAGCCACCGAGCCTGGCTGATGCCAATTACCAGCTGCTATTCCCGGCTGCAGCAAGCATCTGCTGTGGCAGGAAGGAAGGAAGCAGATGTGCAGAGACTTTGGCAGCTCAGTGCCCACTGGGCACAGCGAGCATCTGCTTTTGCCAGGAGCAGGCTGGTGGTGCTGCAGGGCTGGGCTCGGCAGGTGCCCGACCACCACCGGGGCCACACGCAGCTGGGTAAGGTGGCCACTGAACACACCCTGTGGCACTGGCAAAGATCCTTTCACTGACCTCCTTGGAGGCCACAGCTTTGAGATCATCTCCCATCCTCGGCTCAAAGCCCAGCTCCATGTTGGGACCAGCACACAGCTCGTTTCACCCTACTCTCAGCCAAGTTTGCAGACATTTCTGCACCTCAGGGGCAGCATCTGCCCTTCAAGGTTTATTTTGTAATGTTTGTGAGGGAAGAGCAGCTTCCCCAAGGCTCCAAGATGGCAGGTGCTTGTGTCTGCATGCGTGCAGCCCAGGAGGGTCAGTGCCACAGCTTCACAGGGGGGAGTGGGAAACAATTGCCACAAAATGTCTCAGGCAGAGCAAATGAAATTGCTCTATATATCTAAAAAAAAATTAAATTTTCATAAGAAAGTTGAAACTGAAATTGGAAATTAAAAACTACTGTTCATACAACTGCCTTCTATTGATTAAATTATAGAAAACAGTCCTGAGTGAGGGCTGTGGAGAAACCAATCACACACTCAGCAGACCATCCATCTCCATTCCCCAAACATAATTATAGCGATATGGGAGACATGAAAATACAATGCAATCCTACACAATAGTAATAAAGAGCTGAAAACATTCGTGGGTTTGAAGGGAAGCTGTTGAGCAAAGGCAATGCAACCATCTTCTCAAGGAGCCAAAAAATGCTCAATGAGTAAAAGGTTTAAAAAAACTCCACTGAAAACAGGGGAGTATTATTTTTCTTTCTTTTAAAAGAAAAAGCCCACCAGTATAAAAATGTTAAAAAAACACTGTAGAGTTTGCAACTGCCCATTTTTTCTACTCCATGTGGTACCAAGGCTGTCTTATAATTAAAAGCTGCTATAACACAGACCACAAAAATCAATTCTGCACTATGGCAGTAGCAAAATTATTGATAGAAAACAGTCTTATCAAGTTAATTTAGGCCCTGTTATTTTCATTACTTGATTTAAACAAGAGGATCCATCCCTTAAGAAGGTTGAAACACTGTTACACAGATTTGTATATGTATATATATATATACACACACACATATATGTAGAATTTAAAAGCAAATGGTCAGAATTCACTAACTTAAATTCTTTTCTGTGATGAGGATTTATTTTTTCCTACTACTGATAAAGAAGAAAAACCTTATTCATGAGGCCTCAGTGGTAGTTACACTGCTGCCACTACACTGTGAGAGATGTACACTTTTTTTTTCCCAAGGAGGGTTTAACTGCTTTGTAGATCCATAACAATATTTCACAGAGAAAGCTTTATTCAACTGGAGCGCTTAAACCTCCTTTGTGAAATGTTGTGGTATTTTGTGAGATAGGTGCCCTTTGCTATGCACGTGATGCTGGTAGGTTTCTAAAGGCATGCAAGTTCAAGAGCTTTATTTTCCAGGTATTTTTTTCAATCAATTAAGCTCACTGGTAAGACTCTATGCACTTCAGAAAGGCAGGAAAAGAAAAATAACCACTAACTCTTTCTTCTGCAGAAGCAGCTGGTTTTGCTGCTGTTGTCTGTGCAGAGCAGCTTGGATGCTGGCTTTGGCTGCCTGCAGGTTCACAGCCCTGGAATGTTTCTGGTGGGCTTTTCCTCTTTCATTAGGAACATTCTTGTGATGCAGGGAATACCTATCAAAACTATCATCATCCTTACAACACAAGTCATTCCCCAGCCTTTGAATACAGACAGCTGCCAAGCTACAGAAAACATAGCTGTGCCTCTACAGAATTCTTCACAGAGGGTTTTTTTTTCCACTTACTGTTGCATTTCAACGTGCTTATAACACCCAGCCCCTATGGGGGAGCGAACAAAAGGCCTTTTAAAGGCAATCTTTCAGAATGCTCCAATTGTGCCCTTAATTGCATCTAAGTACACGTGGGCTCAGCTCTATGCGGACATAGTTTTAGCTGTAGGTTGATTTGAAGCAAGCCACACATTTTATACCAAAGTAATGCATAAAAGCACACACAAGAGAAGAAAGCTTTAATTTAGTCACATTACTACTGTAAGTAATAATGCATAGCAAGCAATAATCAGATGCAAGAAGTTTAGAGCAGATGTTCCCTTTACTTTGATTCTTGAGGCAGTGCAGTAGCAATTTCTTCCTTTGTAAGAGACATAGATGATTCAGTGCTAGTAAAAAAACTGTTAGGCATGAAGTTCTTCCAGTTAATAGCTGAGGAATAATTCACACTGTGAAATGTGGGGCTGAATGACAGCTTCCAGGTATTTCTCCTCCTTGTAATAAGGGAATTTTGAAAGAGACTTGGGGTTTATTTTTGGGCTTACAGTAGTGGTTTAAAGTACTATTTCTGCTAGAGTCTATTCTTCCCCTACCCCTTACACCTGGAAAAATTTAGATGCTTTCCAAAGAGGGAGGTAATTGCAGACCACCCACCTCAGAGTCTCTTGCTCAGCATGTGCTGGGGAAGAGGCTTGCTCCAGCCTGGGAGAACACCACCAACAGCCCATGCAGGAAAAGGGAAAAGAGGCTCGGCAGGTTGTGCCACTGGCTAGGAGGAGCAAGGCTCAGCTCCATGATGCCTGGTGATACCCTAGCTGTGATGGTGCCAACATCCCATCCAGCAAGGCAAGATGTTGCCATGAGTACACTGGGGCAGAGATGGCAGTGCCTGGAGGAGAAGGCAGCAGATGAATGTGTGCTTCCTCCCAGCAGCATCAGCAGCTCCAAGCAGGCCTTGGAAGTCACACAGGAAGCGAGGGGAGAAGTGCCAGACTGCTCCATATCACAACAGTGTGGCCCTGTCTGGTTCTTCTCAGCAGCAGAGCCTAGGAAGGCTCTGCCAAAAAAAATCCAGAAAACTCCCAGCCACACAGAGAACCCAAGTGTAGCTGGGGAGCAAATGGTGGCCCAGAGAGGCAGGGGGTGGTAATGTGCAGCTCTGAAAGGGCCCCCTGTTCAACAAAAAGTTCAACAAATGCAGCCTCTAAGTGCTCACAATGAGACCAAATGGTGGGAAGCCAAGAGCTTCCCACCATTTGCTCTCATTCCTGTCACCCACCTGCAGCAGAGCTAATGTTTCCCACCACAGAGCTCTCCCTGGGCAGTAGCTGAGGCAAAACATCTCTGCAATAAGGCCTCCTCCATAATGCTGCAATGTATTGGGAGAAAGAGATGCAAGTTCCCCAAAACTCACATTTTCCAAAACATAAACTGTCAAAGAAAAGCCTTTGCCGGAATAGCTGCTCACTCCTGGTCTCTTCTCATCAGCTTCCCCGCTACCCACACAGATCCCTCAGCATCTCTTCCAGCTCAGCACAGCACCACAGGGACCCAGGAGAAGCAGGAAGCCAAAACACATGAAGATGAAGTAATGAGACTAATGCACAAGATGGAGATGGCCAGATGCAGGGATGTCATTCCCTACTTCTAGGGTGAGAGTCAGGTAAGCCAAGCTGCTTTTCGGTAATTGCTCCTTAGGGAAGGGCTTAGGAATTACACCCAGAAAACAGAAATTGAAATTTCATACAAAACTGGATGGACCACACATTCAAAGCCAGGCCCCCTGATTAAAGCAATAATGTGCAACACAAGGTAGATGCTTTATGTCAGACATTAATTTTTCCTGCCTATACCCAGTAGGCTTCATCATCCAACACTGCTATATACGTGTTGTTGACAGGTTGTGCTTGTGGAGACCTCCTTGAGATTTCTTTTAATCTTTTGTGTTTTGAAGAGTTTGTGTACGGGGTTTCTTTGATCACTACACCCATAACAGAGAGCAATGTGATTTCATGCAAGATCAGAACAACCCTGTGGCAGTCATAGAGCTGCAGTGGCTGCAACACTTATTGCAGAGGGGTATGCTACCAAAAGCATCCATCCACTTAGCTGCAGTCACATAAAGTATGGCAGGATAAATTAGTTTCTACAAAGTTGTTTATCACATGGCTGCAGAAGCAGCACACAACACAAGCAACATGTTCCCACTCACTGCTGCAGAGCAAGCTACAACAGCAGGCTGGTACACAGCTGATACCATTCTGCCCTCTGATTTTATTTTTTTTCCAAAAGCAATGTGCTGATGTAGATGAACAGAGGAAGTTTGGATTGCTGAGACCATTTAATAAACCAAGGGTATGTCATACAAGACCCAACTCTATGGTGCTCTGTTTAGGTGTTCCCTTTCTTCCTATTACCTCTATGCATTAATCCACCTTGACCAAGGCAGAGTAAGGAGGCCAGGATTTAACTGCTCTCACTATTTGGAAAGCATTGGGATTAGCTCTCATTTCATCCCCTTGCACCCCATGCCCCCAGGGTCACCAGAACATAGCAAATGCAGAAGGCTCCTGTGCATGGATACCCACAGCAGCAGCAGAGAGTGCATGGTCCCAGAAATGCCCCTGGTGACAGCCTTGCCAGCATGGCTGTGCCCTCAGCTTTCTCTTCCATGAAGGTGTCCATTCTTCTGTAGCTTAAGGCTTTTGCACTCTGTGAGAGGCTCTNAAAAAAAAAAAAAAATCTGAGAAGCCTCTCCTTCCCCTTGAGGAAGGGGACCCATTCCTAGTTGGAAAGTGCCACAGCAGGGTGGCCAAGATTAGGTGCTTCTGAAGCCCAGAGAGCAGAGCAGCTTCACCCACTCCTGGGCACAGTGACCCTGTCCTGCTGCACACACAGCCCACACCAAGAGCACAGGGAGTTGTGAGCCAGGGTTCACGAGAGCTGCTCAACTCACCCCTGAGTGACATTAGTAAAAAAAATAACTATTTGTTGATTTGTGGCATCACAAATGGGACATAAAGCACAAAGCTGACTCCCTGCTCTGCAAGAAACATACTTTTTCCTCCCTGAGGCTGCAGTTTGCTGTCTTTGCTCAAACAGGCTTCCACCCACCTCACCAGAAGCCACCAGGCACTGTCCAAAGAGGGGAGAGCTCCCAGCAAGGAGCCCCACAGCCATACCCCGGCTGGATTTGCTAGGCAAGGACAAGCACAGCTCAGATATGCCCCACCGCACACACTCCCCTGCCCTCCCCTCACATGCCGGAAGGATTACGGGGCCAGTGCAGGGAACTTCTTGTCCTGCCAGGGCATAAACCTTCCTCTCCCGGTCTCCAGGAGGCACAAAGCAGCTCTGAGAGGTTGCAAGCAGACAGGCTTTATATGGAGTTCCCACAAACATCACTGCCTTTATTTAAGGCAGAAAACACAGGATGTTACAGATGAGTGGAAAAATGTGATGTGCCCCACTGCCTGCAGAGCCCCTCAGACTGGAGAACACTCTTCTGGAAGTCAGAGGGTCTCCAGACAGGATTAGGAAAGCCCAGTGTCTGCTCTAACGTTTTATTTTTGCCCTGCTTGGCTGCAGCTACACCTCCCTGCACCCCACACGCAAACACCCTCCCAGCTAGGGTCCCGTACCTTCCCTCCCGCTTACAACTTCCCACAGCCCTTTTGTATTTGACTCCTGGGAGGCTCTTTTCAAACTTTTTTGGCAGCTCCATCTCTTTGGAACACTGGAAAGCTACCAGCGAGAAGCCTGGCTCCGGCTCCCTGCCACCAGTGCTGGCAGTGTCTCGCTGTGTCCTCTGCCAGGCTCTGTCCCTCTGCAGGAGCCCACGGGCAGCCCCAGCCCAGGCAGGAGCCCCAGCCACCCCTGCCCCTGCTCACCTTCCCACAGGCAACTCGGAGTGCTCAGTGCATCAGCAGCTTGCACAGAGACTGCTCTGCAGCACCTACCAGCATTCACCACCTGCCAGAGCTCCCTAAATGCTGACACCTGTTACAGAGCTCCCTCACACTGCTTTAGGGACAAATCACCAAAAATACTTTATTGTATGCTTTTTTTTCATGATCATGCATGACAAAGACAGCCAAAGGTACATTTTTTCCCCCTAATGTTACCACATGCTTTTTCTTCAAGCTAAACAGTTGCCAGCCAACCTAACAAAGTTATTAAGATAAAGCAGGGATATTTCAAACAGGTAGTTTCAGAAAACCAGCACTTACAACTTAACTTTCCACACATTCATTCATTGGTGCTCTTTACCTCACCAGCACTGGAGAGCCAGAAAGCAACAGAAGACTCCAAGGCTCCCTGCCACCAGTGTGTGGGCAGGGAGTAAGGCACAAAGCACATCAGTTCTGCAAAGCCAAATTAGCCTTAATGCCTTGACAATTTATACCCCTTGAAACACCTGGCCTAGAGTACCTTTTAATTGATTACAATTAAAAAATGTTGATTGGCTTGCCCCTAGCATCAGTGACCATAATTACATGAGCTGGTCAAATGAGAGGCAGTTACTATTTCTTAACCATATTTTTTGTTGTTTTTTAGCATAGTAAGATAGCCAAGCAGTGTATTGAATGGCATAGTATTACTCATATGCTTAGAGCACCTGAGTCCTTGATCTTGTGCTTTATAAAGTGCTCTGAGCTGTGCAGTAATTGTCTATAAATATGCTGCTGATCATGCTTAAAGGGACATTGTCAAGGTTGGAAGGCCTACAGTTTGACTTAGTAAAATGACATCTTAAAATAGTTTTATTCTTAGTGTTTCTAAATTACCAACCTGTGGGTTTTATCATGCTTCTTTTTATCAGTCCAGCTCCTAGAAATAATAAGGTTATGGGAGAATGTTCACTTTTAAATCAATGGACCAGACATAGGCATAGTACTGATGGAGGCTAATGTTCTCATCCTGAACATGCAAATAAAAGCACTTTTCTATAAAACTTATTTTTCCTGATGTGAATATGCACGACCTCTATTGCCCTAATGGTTTGCCATAGGGTCACCCCTTGTTGAACCTACGTCTTGTGAAAGAAACCTTCAAGAAAGAGCACAAGGCTGAGGGCATCAGGCCCAGGCAAGTCTGCAGCTTCACAAAGTACCCATTTTCCATGGTGGCCCTTTGTCAGTCAGCAGTCTTGTCCTAGTTGAGCTGAAGGGGAAGGGATGCAAAAAGAGGGGGCTGGGGAGAAGAATTACAAAGGCTGGTGAGGAGTCTGAAACTTCTCACCCCCGGCAGAGCTGTTGGGAATGCAGAGGGGTGATGGGATGGGGAAAACCCAGGGCTGAGAGCCCTTTCCTGCACAGTCCCTTCTGCGAGGGCTCTGTGGCTGGAGCCCAGTGCCAGGGGAACTGAAGCCAGCTATTGAGGAGCTTTTTGATCTCAGGCAAAGAGCAGTACTGGACTTTCTCTTAAGGAAAGAATACAAATAGCTGAGGAGTGAAAGGTGGCCTGGGAATTCTCCTTTTCTGAAGGGCTTGGTTTATTTCCGAGCTGAATAACTCAGCTCCCTCTGAGCCGCAGTTTTCCAGCACAGTCTGTACTCATGGGAAACCTGCAATGCCACAGTTACCAAATCCATAGTTGTCACTCCATGAAAAAGTATGGCTTGTTGGTGCCAGGGACAATGCAAGGCAAATGGGGAGAAGCTGTAAGCGAAGGCTGTGTGGATACTGCCAGGGTGGCTGTGTAGAAAGGCATTTTTGGAAGAGGAGACATGGCCTGTGCCCCCCTGCATTATCCAGCTAGCCTCTGTGCTGCAAGGTTTGAAGACAAAGCTCTTGAGTTTCCAGAGGCACGGGCCTACAGCCAGGCTTCACCTCCCTTTCTGCCCAGAAGCTGAAAGATTGGTCGAGACCCTAGACATGAGGCAGAGTTTTGGATGTACTTACCCATCACAGGTGCATGTTGGACATAGGACAGACCTTGTCTCAACTCTAGGGACTTGAGGGTAGCCATGGAAAAATTGCGTAAAACAAAACTCAGGAAGATTAAAAAAAAAAACCAAAAAAACCAACAAAACAGCAAAAATACAAACAGAAAAGAAATGCGTCTGGGGCCTGGAAAAAGGCACACCTCCAGCAGTCATGCCTAAACCAGGGGCTGGTGGCATCACTTGAAGGTGCAGCTCCTCAAAGAGGTGGGAAGAGTAAAAGTCTTATTTTTTTTCTTTTTTTCGTTTACAGGAAAGAGAAGAAAGTAAAAGAAAATCCTCAGGCTGAAGATGCCACACAACAGAAAAAGGCAAGTTCTAATGTCATAGTGACAGATATGGCTCAACGTTTCAGCAGGTGGGAAGGTGCTCCCCACACTTCCAGCAGGCATCCAAGAGAGCAGGGCAGCACAGGGGCTGTGTCTCTCAGTTGTGCAAACCTTGTAAGATGTGAATATGGATATGGATATGGATAAACACTTGGAAAAGTCTCATGTGTCTAATGCCAAAGAGTGCATTTCAGACTCTTAACAGTTACAGTGAAATGCTTGAAAGTGCAACTTGCATACATTTGAAGAGCTCCAGAAAACATAGTAAAAGCCAGATGAGCCCAAAGCCTTTCAAAGTACTTTTAAAAATCTCATGTTTTTAGGCAAAGTTAATATCTCTTGTTTGTTTTGAGCTGACTTAATAATTTTAAATGGTTGTCTTTGAGAATTGTAAGACTGATTTTATTTTTTTTTGGTAGGTTTATTCCACAGAAATGCTTAAAAAAGCAATAAATTCAATCTCAATAGCTTTGCTTAAATCCATGACTGTATCAGCTCTGTGTTATGGCTACGCAGGGAGAAACTAACTGACTAGGAAATTGTAAGGGATTGCTATAGCAATAGTTACATTGTTTGCACACGTACACACCACAATAATAACAACAGAAAAGCAATAGCAACCTTGCAGTTACCAAAATACCAAGTGCCCTTTAAAAATGTACGTGTATATTCTGTGTTTCCCAGATTAACAGTGTGCTAGGGACTGATGTATGCTGTATCTTCCGTCTGATTTATTCAAGTTTTTTTCTGGGCTTCTTTTCTTCAAAACTGTGCTCGTGCCTTATGTTCACCAAGAGGAACCCAAGTTCCGTAAGTAAACACCTGGAAGCTGAGAACAGGAGTGTGTAAGAAACCTGGATTAATTTAATGACAGCGCCTTATAATGGAAAATATAAATTTTCCTGCTGCAATTGGTATATACATTCAACAGTTTTATTGTATGTCAGTGCACATTATTCGGTACAGCTGCTAGAGAGGCATTGCTGAACTGGTGTTTCTCTTCCATGACAAACACCTATTAAGCAGTCAGCATAAACTCTTCTTGTTACAGCCTCTGACATCACCCCCAGGGCAAGCGGACACAGAACAGCGATTGCTGAATCGCGTATGAAAATTATAGTTTTATTGTCTACACAAGTGAAGGTTTAACTCAGATTCCTGTTCGAGTCAGCTCTGTTATAAAGGAGTGATTCTTTCAGGGAACAAACAAGCACAGTACACCATTGTAATCAAAGGAACAGACACTATTTATGTATTGGAAAGCCTTGTTCACAATAGTGCTAACACTCCAATGCCCCAGAAGCCACTATTTTAGCAGCTGTAGAGAAGATAAAGCACGACTAACAAGATGCCATACAGAGTCAGATACAGTTTTTTTAGAGCACAGATGGAATCATCTCATTTAATATAACTCAGTTTACATGCACGACCAATAAGTGGGGATCATGTATTTAATGTTTATATAAGCATTTTCTCCACCGTAGCGTTCAAAGAGTTCCAGTGTCTCCTCAATGAGAACTCCAATATTTTCACGCTTCTGCTGGCTGTATTCTATCCCATCACCTAAATTAACTGGTTCATAAAAGAAAAAAAAAAAGAAAATAATTATATTGAATTTCGTCTTACACCTTGAAATAACAACATAGAAAATTGCAATTGCTGGTCAATTACTGTGCCTCTATTAGAAACTTTGTTCTGTGACAGGAAACAGGGCTAATTTTAAAAACAGAATGGGTTTGGTATCTCTTTAAGTCTTTGCTCAGGCTCCAGCTTCATATGCTTTCAAAATTTGTGTATGCATTACTTCAGTATCTAAGCAAAAATCCTAATGAAAGTAAACACATTCCTTTATAAGATGAATATGGATTCTTTCTTTGACAGTTCACCTCTAAAACTGTTACTTCTTTATCTTTAACATTGCTTATTTAAGACAAAATTCTACTGCCAGATGCATAAACACTTTTCTAAAAAAAATAACTTAATCTATACTTGTTATGGTTTGAAATCTTAAATAGGTATTAGTTTGGGATTGCTCCACATTAGTCATCATATTCACATACTTATGTTGTTCCTGATAGAGGCAACCTGACTAAAAGAGATTTTTGGAGTATAACATGGTGCTCATTCAATTTCAGCTTCCTGAAAAATGTGTAAAATTAAGTCAATGCAAAAGGACGAATTATTGCAGTCCCCAGATAGAGTAACAGTTACTGCTGGTTTCTCTAACATGAGCTAGCAAGGGGGACACATGCTCATAGACATAGACCATAATTCTTTAAAAATCAGTGTGAACAACTGTGACAACAAAATAAGAACAATAAGAAATTACTTCGCCTACAGAGTTGCTGAGAGATTTAAAGGAAAAAATAGTTTTCATTTCATTTTAAAACAATATTCTGAAAAAGTATTTGAAAAAGTATCTAAATATGTATCCCAAGATATGTATAAAAGATAATTTGGGAGGAGCAAAATGTACTCAGACCAGGTTTGGTGTAGTGGGGAGCTGTCACACTGCTGTAGGGTAGCCCACATGCGAGCAGCCAGTGGCCTCACTCTGGCCAGTGCTGACAATGGGCCATGTTAACATCTCAAACAATCAGTGGCACTCTCACTCAGCCACAGAAAGACTCATTTGTCAACAATGCAACTTCTCTGGTAGAGCTGGCCTTTCACATTTGAAACAGGGCAAACACAAAGGCAAGGGTAGATTTTTTCCCCTAGTGTTGCTTCTAGGTCCCCAGGCTGATGCCATTGGTACAACTGCACCAATCCCCACATCCTCTCCTAGATCTAAGCCCAAAGATCTGATTTCAAGCTTGTGGCTTTGTTACCAGCAAAAACAGAAGAACCATGATCATGAAGAAACAGCTGGTGAACCTGGGCAAAAATCATCCTTTTGATGAATTTTTCTGTAAAATATCTGGCTGCTTACACACTTTTATGTCACTTTACTTTTTATGAAAAGGTTATAGAAATACTGATGTGACATACAAGGACTGTGCTTCTTGGGTGGGAAGGAGGTAATTTATTTTTTATGGTGATTACTTTTAAGCACACAGATATTTTCCAATTCATTAACTGTTAATCTCACTGACATGAAGAGCCAGGGTTGTGACATCAACATTTATTACAATGAATTTACTGTAATGTTATGAATAACAGAGTATGAGAATGCATAGAAAACACCAAGAACTATTAGAAAAAGGATTGGCTTATACAAAAAAAGCGCAAAAAGAAAAGCACATCACAATTGGGTGCAATTTAGAGTAAACATGGCTTGCCCTTGCAGAAGGCAACTGAGATAACTGTGCCTCATCACCTGTCTTGCGTGTGCAGTGCAAGCCCTCCCCAGAACACCTGGAGGTATTTCTGATTTCACCAGTTTGAGCAAAGGAAACCCTGAACCTTGACCTAAGTCTTGGCAAATATGTAAAGGAATTACTGACTTTCCAACCATATGTCTATTATCTGTAATTTTAAGCCTACACACATGCTCTGCTAATGAGCTTACACAGCTTTCATCGTTCTTTCAAAGAAGTAGTAAAAAAAATCAGCTGTCTGGAAGTAATGGTGATATATTTCTAAGGAAGTCTGGGGGAGGCCAATGAGAAGCCATGATAATGCTGGTAGCAGAGGTATTTTCCAGAATTGCATGTTACAATCTTTATTATAGAACATTGCCTGTACAAAAAATTATGTCTTAGATGCTTGATTAAAAGGCACCTAAGAGTATGGGGGAATGATAAAGGAAAGAGTCTGCAAAGGAAGACTGAATGTGTGATGTGCAGACCGTCATTACAATTTTTTTTCCTACAGACCATCTGTGTTTTATGAAGGTTTGCACCCTCAAGACAGTCATAATTCACACTAGTGTCACGACACAAGCTACAACCAACAAAACTAGAAAGGTTGTATCAGCACCAATGTCACCCGGTAAGTACTAAAATGGCTATCCTATGTAGTTATAGGAATTAGCAAAGCTTTCATACAAAAATGATTGTAATTAACCCAAGAGGACAATATCCATTGAATGGATGAGTCAGAATGATCTGCCCAATGCACCTAAGGGTAAATATCTACTCGTAGTAATGATGATGATTAGTTGGAAAAAAATAGCCATTGAAGTATAGGGGTCTCAGCGTGCCTTTCTCTGGTTTGACTGTATTTCCAAGTTAGTTTGCCTGACAAGCCAGCTTTGTCAGCCACAAAAATGTTGCATATGTAAAGTGTGAACATGGATCTGATTCAAACTCTTTATGAAGTTGTCCTTTGTGAGGAAGAATAAATCAACATGAAAATGCTAGGAAGCACATTTGTCATATCTTTGACTCAAAGGGAAATGTCTGGTAAGTTCAGCATGCACCAAGAACTCATTTCAGAACAAATGCTATTTCTATGTTTAGAAGAAATGCATTGAAGGACTACTGACAGATCTAGAGGATTACAATCAGGATCCCTGACCCCAGCCCTTCCTGGATCAAAAAGTTAGTTCCCAATCTCCCAAATCACGCACCAAAGGTTTTATGGTGGTTAAAGTGAAAGTCTTTGCACCTGTCAAGACCTGTGTTAGCTGATGAAATCAGCCGGCACACCGAGGCCGGGAGCGGCACTCCCTGCCCTGCCAATGCCAGCTGCTGTAGCCAAGGAAACCCTGCTCAGGCCCTCAGGGACTGAACTCAGCCTTTGGCAGGGAACAGAGGAGGATTTGAATTTTGCTATAAAAGGTGGTTTGTATTTGAGTCTAGACATGCTTCTATTCATGATTTGGGATACTA
>VWZV01011977.1:225063-283981 GCA_013397155.1 Irena cyanogastra | reverse complement strand
GGTCGGCGGAACGGGGCGCTGGCCGGTGAGCGGGGTCGCGGGGAGGTCTGGCAAGGGGCTGCGCGTCCGGGGCGGTGAGGGCAGTTTTCCCGGCTTTTCCTGGTGAAGCTGGGGGGTGTCGGGCAGAAGCAGCGGCGTCTCCCTAGAGGAGGGAGTCGGTGCGGCCGGGTCGCTGAGGACTAAGGGAGGGCGGCCTGCGGCAGTGGTTAGTTCACCGGGCTGGAGGTGCCGGTGTTTCTGAGCCCGGTGGGGAGAGAAATCCCACGCCTGCAAGGCACGGGAAGGAGAAGGGTGTTGTGAGATGAGAAATTTGGCCCGGACTGTGGGGTTGGCACACTGACAGCCCTGAGGTGTAGGGGCGGTATTTTTCGGCAGTAGGATTTGGGGCTTGGTCTCCTACACCCTGTTCTAAGGAGCCCAGGGTCCCGCGCGCCTTGCTTTGCTGCTGAAGTGGTGCTGGCTTGCAAACTACCTGTTTTACCGTCTGTTTTACTCCCAGCTTTGCTGCTTGTCTACTTTTTGGAAGACTCAATCTGTTTGTCAAGCAGGCTGACCCTTCTCTGTGGCTTTACTGATGCCGGGTAGCAAAAACTAGTTGCCGGCTTCCATACCCTTTGGGATGTGTAATTAAGCATGCTGCTTCAACACAAAAGATGAACCTTAAGGCCTTTTCAGACACAGCACTCAACCCAATTGCTGCAGTTGAGAGAGATGTGTGCCACCATGGCTAGAAGAGGGATTTAACCCTTGCAAAAAGAAGTGAGCGTTAGCCCAGGAAGTGGCAGTTGTCCTGCATTGGGTCCTCCCAGGTAATTTCAAAGTAAGTATCTAACTCCTTTAGGGTTACAAAGGGTATAGCATACTACAGTCCAGAGATGTGTTGGTAGCAGTATTTATATCTGATGCTAATTGTTGTCATTTTAGTAGGCATTGCCAATGGATGAACTGGTGCATGACTTGGCCTCAGCTTTAGAGCAGACTTCAGAGCAAAACAAACTGGATGAGCTATGGGAAGAGATGGCCCTAAGCCCACGGCAGCAGCGGCGGCAGCTTCGCAAGAGACGGGGTCGTAAACGGCGCTCAGACTTCACACATCAGGCAGAACATGCCTGCTGCTACAGCGAGGCCTCAGAGTCGAGCTTGGACGAAGCTGTCAAGGATTGCCGTGAGGTGCTGACAGCTAATTTCAGTGACTCTGATGACATGGCGGTGGTCAAACGACATCCAGCTCTTAGTGCCACCCTGAGGAGCAAGCAACACTTGTGGCATGAGTCAGACTCCTTTACAGAGAATGCACCCTGTCGACCTCTCAGGCGCCGACGGAAAGTCAAACGTGTGACATCAGAGGTGGCTGCCAGTCTCCAGCAAAAGCTCAGGGTGTCAGAGTGGAACTATGAGAGGGGCTGCAGGTTCAAGTCAGCCAAGAAACAACGTCTTTCACGCTGGAAAGAGAATGCCCCTTGGACATCATCCAGTCATGGCCTTTGCGAGTCAGGAGAGAACAGGCCCTTCCTCAGCAACGGAGGAAGGAAGGAGCGGATGGAGTGTGAAGCTGATGATCAGAAACAGGGTTCTGATGAAAACATGTCGGAATGGTGAGATCTCAATTTCTTCCCTGTGCTAGTCAGATGCTGCCTTGCTTGCAGCTCCTTGTAAATGCTGTGCCTTGCTTTTTGAAGTTCTTAAAATTATTCAGTGCTGCTCTTTTTTTGAAGATGAGAAATATCTCAGCTGCTTCTAAACTGTAGATTTTTTCCAAGTCTTTCCTGTCAGTACTGTATGATGACCCAGAAAGCTTCCTTGAAAGGTTGGCAAGCTGGTAGGTTTCTGGTTCCTGTTAAACAGCGAGTCCTCTGAAATGCCAGTGGCCTTGCAGCTACAACGTGGCATGCTTGTGGCCTCTGATTTGGGGAGTAAACCCACAGCTGGCACTTGTGTTGCATGATTGATAGGAACTGATCTGAGTTTCTTATTTTCCGCATTTACTATAAGTAGTAGTAGATAACAGATCAGATCTCCCATCATTACTGCTAGCCCTCTGTGCAGGTACTGTGTAAACCTCAGTCTAATCTCGCTTGCGGTTCTACATTTCTGCTCTTGATCTGATCGTCAAAGCCTAGCTATGGGGAGAATGTGGTGAGACGATGAAGAAGTTGAGGGGAACTTATGTTCCTTACAGGATAAGCCTGTGCAAAAAGTGGAGTCTGGTGTCTTGGTGTCCAGTTTTGGAGAACTTTGATGAATTTGTGGCAGAATCACATACAAGGGATTAAAATGAGACATGTAAATGCCATGGTCTAAATTTGCATTGCCCTTGGGAATTTTTTTCCCCAGCTGTGACTTTTATTCTCTGTCTAAGGTTTGGGATCATAAAACTGCTTCTGTCGGAAGAGATTTTTCAGTTTAGAAAAGAGGCAAGAACTAAATGGAGGAAATTTCTTAATGAATGGCATACAAAAAGCAAATATGATTGCTGATTTTCTAATTATTCTGTAAGAACAGCAGACATTGAGGAGACATTTAAAACAAACAAAAAGTATTCTTTTTCATGGAACATGAGGTCTGGAACGCTCTACTGCAGGACATTTTAGAGGTCAAATTTAAATATGTTCGAAAGGGAGATGTGGAGCATAGATATATCAGGGGCTGTCAAACATTACAGCCCAGATGAAAGATCCCACTTGGGAAGTCCTTAAACTGCTGACTTCTAAAAGCTAGAGGAACATACAGACAAGTCTGTGTTTGTCATGTTCTCATGTTCTTTTCTCAAGCAAGCACTGTAGTACTCACTATCAGAGGAGAGTGGATTTGGAAAGTCTGACTCTTTGATACAGTATGATTGCTCATATGTTGAGGTTCAGTTAGGTGTCGTGACAGTCTAGCTCCTGCAGTTTGTCAGAATGGACAAGTGGCACTTCGTTATTACAGCTTTGTGGATAATAGCTGGAATTGCAAACTTCTCAGTGGTGTTTTCTGGGACCCTGTGAAAAGCTTAGGTTATAGTAAGTCCCCACTGTGGTCCAGGGAACCACTATTGCATTTTTACTGGGTCAGTTGTGATTTGTAGCATGTAACTCTTACAGTGTGGTCACTTTTTTCTTTTAAGAGTGGCTGTTGTTGCTAAAAAGTGGGCGTGAAGTGCAGCTTTACAAGAAGCTTGTGGATGGAAACTTGTTACTGTTACTTGTCAAAGTAGTTTTATCTTCTCGGAGCTGTTTGCTAGTAGTCCAGGAAAAAAAGTGCTCAGTATCTCCTGAATAGTGCAATGCAGTGGTGATGTACTGAGAGATACCCTTACTAGATGTGGCAGTGATGGACAGTGTTCCTTGAGTTGGTTTTTTGAACACCAGTCAGAGTCTGTTCCGTCATGTCAAACTTGAACTTAAACCAGCAGGCTTTCATCCAGCCTTTATTTGTGCCAGCCTTGGAAAGAGTAAATAAAGAGCTATGTCCAGACTGTTACTTGAGGAACATGCTGGGAGATGGCTTTGTTCTGTGTCAGTTGTCCCTTGCTCCCAGACTAATTATTGTGCAAGTGTATGCATCAAATGACACTTACCATCTGCTGCCAAATCCTTGGGATTCTCTCTGGAAAGCTAGTGCTTGGAGTATTTGACCTCTCCAGCACCACATGTGTGATCTGTGCTGTGACTCACTAGGGAGGGCCACAGTTGCAGGGAGTAATACATACAGCTCTCTCCACTGCGGAGTATCCCTCACAGCAGTGAAGGATCATGCTTTGGTCGCCGCTGCTCTAAATATAGCACGTTGCTAGCAGCACAGTCAAACTGGCTGTGTTTCCCTCACTCCCACTGTGCTCTAGCTGTTTTTCCTGGTACAGTAAGAGAAGTACTTTTCAAAGATGTATGACAAGGGCATATCCTGAGGAAGGGAGAAGAAAACTGGATGCCTGGGAGAGCAAATGGTGTGGTTGTCATCACAAGCTGATGGGACAAAAGGTGACTGCTGCTTGTGGGACTTGTAAACAATCTGTGGTGATCTGGTGATTTACAAAACTTTCATACTGAACTAGTTCCACTACTGTTTGCTCCTCTAACAGTAGGGAATGTGACAAAATGGGTTTTCAGGCAAACTAAGTTCTGTATTCAGAATTGATTTTTTTTTTAGCCTCCCTTTTCCTCCCCTACACTAGCAATTGCTTTGGTTTGTTATGCAGGAATGAATCTGTAAATGCTGAAATATCCAGTATTTTCTCTGCTTTCCAGAAGGCTTCTTATCCTAAGTCAGGTCAAAGATATTCAGTTTATTCAGTTGATAAACTCCCATTCACTGAGAAAGTCTTGGATATGGGTTCTTACCAAAAATTTTTTTTTTCTAGTTTGCTTGTGGGACTATTCCCAGTCCTTTCCTGGAGGAAGATGAGCTGCAGTATTGTGATTCAAGTGTGCATGTAATGAAGTCTTTGAAATTATTTTCCAAACATGGCAAAAGGTGAACATAAATTGAGAGAAGAATGGATGTGCAGGAACACGATAGGGAAATGATGATGGTTCTGAATTGGGTAATGACACAACCCAATGCCTGATCTATAAATAATTGTGGAAACAACAAAAGAAACAAGCGGTTTTAGTTTAAGCAGTCATTTGTATATTTATACAAAGGTGACAATTAGCTACTAAGACTGTTAGAAGTAACATGCCTTTCTGTTAGTAAATGTTTTGAGATTCCCTGCGGCCATAATAAAGGGAAGCTATATATTGAGTGCTCTTGTTGGTCTAAACTGGGTACTTCCAGAATGGTCTGGAAGGGCAGAACAAACCATAGCACAAGAGCTGTCTAAAAATCACTTTGAGTAGTATGTTTACTTGTGAAAGATATGCAGTTGGTCTCATCTGTTTTCAAGTACCAAAACTCTTACTGTGACCCCAGTAGAACCTGGGGTTCTACTGACCTGCCAATGCTGTAAGATTTCACTGGCTTAATGCAGATGTGTTTGTTGTGTTTTAACCTGGATGGGCAGCTCAGCTCCATAAAGCTGCCTGCTCACTCCCCTGCAGGGATGAGGGAAAAAAATGGAAGAGTAAAAGTGAGAAAACTATCGTCTTTAGATAAAGTTGGTTTAGTAGGTAAATCAAAAGCTATGTGTGCAAGCAAAGCACAATAAGGAATTCACTGCTTTTATCAGCAGGCAGGTGTTCAGCCATCTCCAGGAATGCAGAACTCCATAATTTGTAACATTATTTAGAAGCATAGACAGCACAACTCCAAATGTCCCTGGTTTCATTCTTCTTTTTCCCAGCTTTTATTGCTAAGCATGACCTCATATGATGTAGGATATCACTGTGGTCAGCCAGGGTCAGTTGTCCGTTGTACAGATGGGTGTACCCTCCCATCTTCTTGTGCACCCCCAGCCTGCTCCCTGGCAGAGCAGTGTGGGAAACAGAGAGAGCCTTGGCGCTGTGTGAGCACTGCTCAGCAATAACTAAAACATCCCTGTATTATCAACACTGGTCACAAATCCAAAACATTGAACCAAAGTGCTACTACGAAAAAAATTTAACTCTGTACCAGCCAAAACCAGTACAATGTTCTGGCCTGAGAATGTGACCATTGCTCATCTTGATTGTACAGTTAAGTTGCTTTACCCTTTGGGAGGGAGCTGCTTTGATGGCAGTCTGCAGTTGCATTCATGAGTCTGGCTAAGCTGATGAATTGGAGGCCAGTCTCTCCATTAAAAAAAAAAAAAAAAATCCTCTGTCTTGGAAGGCAAGTGGCAAAGACAGAGTGTTCCGCTTCCCCTCCTTCTGCAGCCCAGCCTGACCTTCTGCAGCCCCTTGGTGCCTCTTGTTTTCTTATTTTTATAGAAAATCAATATCCCTCCTGACACAAACAATAGCTCAGGCAAAAGAATAAATGGGGGAAACCTGAGATCTCTGTCCATCACCTCTCAGTTTAACTCCTCCAAACTATTTAATTATAAGCATGCTTTGCTCCAGGTGTTTGCGACAGTGAAATTGCTAAATGAGGACCATTTTAACCAAAGATTGGGTGATCAATAACACTCTATAGCAGTAGCTTGTCGGATCAATAGCATTCATTATTTCATGGTTAAGGTAAGTAGCCTCCTTTGCAAGTGGAGGTCATTAATCAGTGCTTACTGGACCTGCAGAAAGGCCTGCATAGGAGTCTAGTTTGTGTTCAGCCCTGCAGTGTGAAAGGGGTAGTGAAGAGGGTGAAATCCCTGAAAGTTTGTTCCTGTAAGCGACTGGCAGTGGCACTTATCTGTAAGGAACTAAAGAGCTCTCAGTGCAACAGGATGCTTAAAGTACTGTTAATATGACCTGGATTCTTTGTCAATGATTTTTCCTTTCTCAGGCACCTTTCCTCTGAGGATGCTAAAACTCTTATGAAGCAGTCACTTGGTCCTCACATCTGCAGCTTATGGGGATTGTTTATCCAAGCTATCGAAAGGGGGAGCAGGCACGCTAAGAGATTGGACCAGGGTCATGCAGTGAGTTGGTAGGAGAGCTTGGGATGAAACAATTAATTCATGGTTCTCAGTCCTTGGCCTTAATTGCTGTGATGTATATGTGGGAGGATGAATACATGTCCAAGCTTTGTAATTAATTAATTTGGAATTAACTTACATGCTGGAAGGTGAGAATGTCGTATAAATTGTTCATCCTTTAAGTATAAATGGCCTTTATACAACGATGAGGATGCAGAGTTTTAGAGATCCAGCATGATGAGTTGACTTGGCTGTACTTTAGAGTGTATTTTCTAAGAACAACAATATGCTCACAAAATAGAATTTTAATCTGTGCCTGCAGCTCTTTGGAGTGACGTATTTTGTGGTCCCTCATTATTCAGCCTTGTAAATCAAGGGGTTTCCAGTATGATCTCTAGTATGATCCGGTTTCCCTGGAAAAGAGGCATCCAGGGATACTTTCAAATGGCATTCCCTGATTGGAGACTGAGTCTAGTGCTGACTTACACTTGGTGTTCGCATCTAAGGTCTTAGTGCTCAGGGAATAGGCACTAAGTAGTCTCTGTTCATCCTAGTATCTCTCAGCTAAATTGGAGCAAGTACTGTCTGAAGTGTCCAAGGAATGAGTTCAAGTCAGCATTAAAGGCTTCAGATGCTTGGGACTGATAGGAGCATGTACTTCTGCTACAAATATTCATCTAGCTTTGCAAGTCAACTAATGACTTTCTGCACATTAATTTCTTGCTTTATTCTTTTGTTCAAGAATTAAATCTCCAACTGCTTCAGCAAATGCAAAGCATGCTATAACAAGGTTGCATTCAGCAGCAGAAGTCATGCTGTGCGAAGGTGTTTAGCTGGTTACTCTTTACTCCACATGAAAGTTGTAGGGGGGGAGGCTATTTGTGTGACAGTGTAATATTTTTGATGAAAAGGAATCTGAAATAGAAAACTTATGGGAGTTTTCAGTAGCTGTTAAGTGACCCAAGGACAGAGTTTTTAACTGCGCTTAATTTCCTGGTGAGTGTTCCAAACAATGCCATAGGTTATTAATTCTAGTACTTGAGGCAAATGCCATTTTATTAATTACTTCTTGATAACTTAGAACTAAACTAGATACAGGACTCTACTCTTTTTCAAATGATGCAGCTTTGGTAAGTTTTAACAGAAAGCGGTTACGTTCTGTTCTAGAGCCAGTCATATATCTGAAATTCAATTTTTGTGAGATAGGTGAAGTATTTTGGTCTTGGAGAAGGTAGTAAAATGTAGTAGAGTGGTTTTTTTATTGTTCCTTTTGCAATTGTAACCATGTTTTTTTTTTCTCTGTTTTTGTTCCAGTGAAACCAGCAGTGTTTGCAGCAGCAGTGATGCTGGTCTGTTTACCAATGATGAAGGCCGCCAAGGTAACAAGTGTCCTGTGATTTTCCTCATGTGCTTCTAGGGAGTTCCTTACTTGCTTTACAAATCCGATGAAAGATCTGTGTTGAAGAGAGATAGAGAGGGAATTATGTGAGGAAAAAACAATGGCAGGGGGCAGCTAGAAGTTAAGAAATGAGATGAGGGCTACAAATGTATGATTTTCATAACACTACACTTTTCCTGATGAAATACTTTGTGTATTGGATCTATAATATTTGCAATATAAGAAGCTATTATTGTGGAAGGGCACAGACATATGAGAGGAATTTGAGAGCTCTTCATAATGAAAAAGCACAGCTTATGATTTGTTTCTGCAGGTGTTTTAAGTGTTGTCTACATACCATTAGTGCCTGAAATCTGTTAGTTGTTTTCTCTATGGGCAGGAAGAGAAGATGTGAGAAAAAATTACTTAATACTGACAAGTCACCTAATAGACTGTGCTAAGAAGATGATGGTAATATGTGATAGGTTTTATTTCTTTAAATATGTGTTTCTTCCTTGCTCTTGTGTGCATTAGTTGAACATTGTATTTTCAATGTCTGTTGTTGAAATGGTGTCTGAGGAGTTTGTAGTGTGAAGTGCAATCTGGTTTTATTTATCAGCCACAGCACAGTGTTCAGTTGATGGGGGATACGCCAGAAGTGTGAAATAGTTTGTAGTAGGCACATAGGCATTGAGGACTGTTACGTTTGGAGCATGTGGAATGTGACCCGAGAGACCTGCAATTCTGTGCACTCTGATTCTGTCCCATTTCACAAGCTAAGATTTGGATGAGATCACTTCTGGGAATATATGAGTGCTAAAGGAAGTAGCACCAGTAGCTCAATAGGATATTCTTCTTCCACTAGCTTATTAGTGGCCCAGGTACCTGTGTGAAGCAACACAGTGATAGCAAACATGCTTATGTGTTTTCTGATGGTATTTTAGGCTGTAGGACCAATCTGTGATCTTAGGGGAGTATAATACTTTGCTTAAAAGTAGAGATTTCAAATTTCAGCTTTGACCTTTGCTGAAAAATAACTTTTTCCAGACTCTGGTTCTTCAAAGGCAACAGAAAAGTAGAATATTTTGCCCTCTCTTTTTACTGATGATTGTTTAGAGGAGCTAAAATTAATGAGCACTTGTATATTAGATGACAAAGCAGAGTGGTGATTGAAGTGTTTTACTTCATCACCTGAGACAAGATTGATGGAGACTGGGTAATGTACATATATATACTTGTCTATATGCTTGCCCTATATACTTGCCCTGATTTTATACCCTGTTTTAGACACCAATTTTTGGCTGCTACTAGAAGTAGGATGCTCAATATACAGGAAGATGTAGAAATATGACTTAGATAAATTAATAAAGTCCAATTACACCTTCCCTGTCTGGGTAAGACAAGAGATTTGACATCCTTGTCATCAGGTCTCTCTCTGTTCAAACAGTTGATACTGTGATAGCTTTCTGGCCAAGATGTTTTAGCTTACAGTTACATTAAAAGGATTAAAAATACTATTGCATTTTCAGACTAAATAAAAAATATCTCCCTTTCCTTTTTTTTTCTTGACAATTCTTAGTCATAAAGTAAGTAAAAAAACAACAGCTTTCTATGTCAGTGAGATGGAGAGAGCACAACATTTTTGTTTTGGTCACAGATCATCAACTTATAAATAGTTTTCCAGCGCAATTCTAGGCTGAATAATGGGAAATTTAAGCTGGCAGGATTCTTAAATAAGTGCAGGTTTTTTTCCCTCCTTGTTTTGAGGTTGCATCATGTAATATCTGTGCTGTTGCTAATTAAATAAATCGTCTTTGCAACTGCACATACCAGCACACTTCTGTGAGCAGAGAATAATCCTAGTTCATAGTTTGATTGTAAGGTAGGTTTTTTTGGTTTTATATTTGTTACATGCATTGGGATCTCTCACAGTGAAAATTCCTGAATATTAGCATATGATGCTGACCGTTAAAATTTGTCTTGTGAAAACAGTGATTTGAGGTATGAGAGGGCACAATGCTCATAGATCCAAGTTTCTAGGAGTAGTTTTGCACATATTATGATCTCTTAGTTGAACTATCCAATGTTACTTAGTTTTAATTTGCTATGAAGTGGAGATGGGATTTTTATATTTTAAGATAGAACTGGTAGGTCAACTTGATGCATGACTGAAAAAACAGTCAGAGCTTTGAGATAAAGTATTCTGGCTGTCCTGCTTGTTGCTGATTGGAGTTGGTTTTGTGTGTTGCTTCTTTTGTTATGTGCAAGATTACAGCATTCTTACTAGGATGTGTTCTTTCACTTTCTTATATTCTTTTCTTTTTTTTTTTCTTTTTTCTTTTTTTTTTTTCCCAGTAAGATGTGTGAGTAGGCATAATGGACTTTGGTCAGGAATAATGTAACTCAGTGAGGAAAGGAGAGTAAGTGGGGATGCTTGAGTTGAGACTTAATGGTAGGCAAATGAGAGTTTTCCCTGAGGTAGATGTGTTAGTTTTTTAAGGCAAGATGAAGCACCTTGCAATTACATGGAACTGTTTGTGAGTTGGGCTACTGAAATGCTGCGTGTGTCAGGTTCTTTACTCTCCTTCTGCTGCTTTTTCATACACTGCTCCTGTGCTACTGCTCTTAGGAAATTTCTGGCCAGACAGATTTACTATGAACAGTGTCTGATGCAGTTCAGTTTTAGGTTGCCTTAACTACTGTGACCCAGCTCCGTGGAGACTTTGGTCATGACTTCTGTTGCTGCTGCTTTAGTTTTCCAGAGGGTTTGTAGTTCTGAGAGATTCTAAGAAATTTTGATTGAGAGCAACTCACAACATGGTTAGTACTCACACTCAGAGTAACCATTTCTGATAGTTGCGTGTTTTTGTCTTAGCTGCTGTCTTAGGAGACTAGGGGTCTTTCTAATCAGTATGTTTCTTTTGCTTACTCTGGGAACCTGGTCTTCTCCGCTTGTGAAGTCTCTCCTGTGACAGCCTATAACATGTGCCAAATGATTGGCCTCTACTGGTGTCACAGTAATTACTTCAGAGAAAAAGTTCTGCATAAGACATCACACAACATTGAACTAAGGTTGATGAGATGCAGTAGCAACAGAGTGCTAAACCTGTCCTAGGCAGGTCTATAAAGAAGCTTTGTTCTATAGGGAAATTCTGGAGGCTGATGAGTTGGATAGTTTAAAGCATTTAGTGAGGCCTCATAGTTACTGAGGATCATTGAAACAGAATACAAATATAAGGCTCTAAGAACATTCCTAATGAGACTTCAGCTCCTTCGCATTCAGATATGCCTATTTGTAGTATTTTGAGGGACTGTCGCAGAGTACATTGATGTTATTTGTGGCTAATTCCATCCTATTTCTTTAGGAGATGATGAGCAAAGTGATTGGTTTTATGAAGGAGAATGTGTTCCAGGATTCACTGTCCCCAACCTTCTTCCCAAGTGGGGAGCTGATCACCGATCTGAAGTGGAGAGGATTGACTCAGGCCTGGACAAGCTCTCTGTTTCCACCTTCCTTTTGCCCTCACAGCCAGCTCAGAGAGGTGAGGTCCATAAGGAATTGCGCTTGAGAACTTTCAATATGATGGCAAGAGTAGATTCTCTTCATAGGTGTTGCATTTAAACTGGTATTGGTGATTTTTTATTTTTTTTTAAGATCTAGTTAAGAAAAAGCTGCCCTATTGTCGAGTTTACTGAAATAGTCATACCAGCTGCCCACTGGCAGTCTTCCTTTTTTTAAATGCAAGGATTTTATTTGATTTGTGAATAATTTGGCATATCCACATCTTTGAGACTGAAAAACAAGAGACAGAGGATCTGATTTGATTGCTGAACTAAGGAGTATTCCTGGTGGTTTTGTCAGGAATAATCTTCTGTGTTCATTGCTCAGTGTTTCTGCATTTGGTTTTCAGGATTTCATGCTCGCCTGAATCGCCTTCCAGGAGCTGCTGCCCGTTGTCTCCGTAAAGGTCGGAGGAGGCTGGTTGGCAAGGTATGCCCTTTTGGAAGATGGTAATTTTGTATTTCAAATTCTGGTCAGTCCTGAAGTACTATTCTAAGATACCATGTAAATTGTTTTCTGCAGAAAGGGGTACTGTATATTTTTTGTTTCATGTATTGTTTGATTTGTTTAACTGCTTTGACTGTCAGAAGATGATTGAGTGACTAAGTGAATTTCAAGGCACATTTGGAGTGGCAAAGACAGCTGATCAGTGCTAAAAGCAGTATGAAAGGAGGCCTGGAGAAGAATGACAGCGAGCATAAATATCAAGAAGATTTAGACAGAACGTAGGGGAAAATGATGATGGCATGAGACTTGTGCATGCTCATCTGAGACTACAAAGGCAGAGAGGTGCCTCAAAGGTGAAGGAAGGCCAAATTTTATATAGGGAAGAAGACTGATATGAATGGCAGCAAAGGAAGGTTTTAGCAGTTGCGTTTTTAGTGGGAA
The DNA here is from genome assembly GCA_013397155.1 of Irena cyanogastra. NCBI lineage: Eukaryota > Metazoa > Chordata > Aves > Passeriformes > Irenidae > Irena > Irena cyanogastra. The sequence goes on along the minus strand of VWZV01011977.1, from coordinate 271,684 downwards.
GACGGGAAAGTAAAAAGGTGTATGCAGTAAATGCAGATAAAGCTGCCCAAAGCTATTGACTAGTTTTATTATACATAGGGCAAACACCAAGCAACATATCAGTCCTTTTTCTAATACAACAAACAATTCTTTGCAGATATCTGTCTAAAACAGAGGGGTACACCTGGTTGGGTCTGCATCATGGAGTGTTGAGCACTGCTGTTTATTGTAAAAGATAATTCTGAGAAGGAATGTGTTGGCTGTGTTTGGTTTTTCTTTTTATTGTGATGTGCTCTGTGCTTTTGAAAACATTGGCATAAGTTCTGCGCTGGCTGGCCATAGTCTGCTAACAGAGTGTGTTAGGGGGGCCTGGAGTCTAGAGGAGTGCGACAGCTGCCTTCTGTTCAGTCATACTTGAAAGATCCTTGTCTGCCTCTTCTTTCTTGCACTCACCTTGCTTAATTGTAACCGGCATTTGAAATACGAATCCTCAGCTGGCAAGAAACTGACTTTACATAGGGTTCCTGAGGCCACCTGCAAGTGACTGGGCCTGGCGGCACACCTCTAATGATCCAAATGAGAAGGATAATATTTACTTGTTTAATTCATCTTCATCACCTTAAAGGGATCTTTGTCATTTGCAGCAGAGGTCACTGCTCCCCCTTCCCCATCTCTCTCGAAATTGTAATCATAAATAATGAGTTTCATTCAGAGCTCCCCGCCAGCGAGCTGCTAATTACCAAAAGTATGGCTTGTAATTTACACAGTAATAAACTGTAAATTTAAACGTTATGGCACTTTAAGTTAATAATTTTCTTGCTGTAACAAATAGCCCATCTTTCACCCCTGCTGCTACACCTGCCCCCAAACTTTGAGTGTGTTTTGCCTATATACCTGACACAAACAAACCTTGCCTGTGAAAGACTTTTGCCCTCATCTTCAGCCCCTTGCTGAAAAGTACACTTCTTTCTTGGAGGCAGTTGTAATGTAATGTGAACAGCTGGTGCTTCAGGCTGTGTGTGTACGTGTATGCCAGCATTGAGCACACACACAGGGCAGCTTCTTGCAGGAAGCAACATGCTCCCAGAGCAAGTCCTTTCTCCTAGGACCTACCTTTTCTTTAGTTGCTGGAGGTCCTGCTGCTGAATTGCTGCTTTCAGAAAGGGCAAAAGCATCATGCTTTCGCTCCTTAATTTATTCATTGGTGATTGGTGAATCTCCACTGTTAATGGAACAGTGTAGTGTCCTGTCTCAGCCTGTTTCTAGCCCAGCTGACTCCGGTAACTTGGAAAGAAGCATTTCCCAGCTGTCTACCCTGCTCTCATGCATCCTTGTGCTGCATACTTTGTTCTAGTCCAGCTTATGGTGTGCCCCTCTGCAAGCAAATACCATCACTAAAAGTAAAAAGCAAGCCTCATAAATAAAATTGAATTATTTTCTGCCATTCTAATTAGTTAAATCATCTCAGATGAAGTTCTAAAAGGAAGGAGTGAACATGTTTATCTGAGAGTGGGCTGGTAAGGAAAGGATGTGACCCAGGGCAGTAAGATTTGTTCTCACTGGCAGCAGCAAGCTATTCTCTGCTCACTGTGTGAGAGTTTGCAACCTTTTGCCTGTCTTTGTGTTTCAGGAGACCTCCATGAGCACTCTGGGCACCGAGAGGCTAGGTCATATTGTTAGTGATCCGCGCCAGAAAGAGTAAGGCCCTTAACAGTTGTTGTACAGAACTTTGGGTGGGGAACAAGATCTATAGGATCCTCTTCCCTTCTGGGAGTGAAGGACGTGAACTGGGTGGACACTTAAGCATGACCTCTGGAATGGAAGACAGTATTCTACTGAGGGCGTCTCTGTTTTCTTACTCGTAATTGCTGACTTCCCCTTTGTTATATATATATATATGTTTATATAAGGCTGCCTCAGTGTGTGGATGCTACTCAAATACTCTTTTTTTACAGTTAGCTTTTTTTTCATCCTCCCTTATAATGTGCCATTGCAGTAACTGCAGATCATTTGGACATTAAAAGAAGACTGAGCCCCCATATGTTCGTTTTTTAAAATGCTTCTTTGTGGAGCTGGACTATGGGTGCATACCCAGACTGCAGAAATTATGCTGACAAGGCAGCTGTGAAATTACTTTTTCTTTCTTTGGTGTTATGTCTCCTTCCCCAATTAGTGTATTTAAATTGTAGTCAGCACTGGAAATAGTCTTGGTGCTTATCCTTTGGCATCTCCCTAATGCTGTTCTGACTAATGGGTAGGTAAGGATGGCACGTCTTGACTCTAGGGGAGTGTGTCCAGCCTTCACCAGCTGTTGATACCTAATTTTCTTCCTTGGATCTGAAACTTGTTGTTTTTAATGACTCCTGATGATGTTTAATCTTTTTCCTTCTCCCTCCATCTTTGTTCTTCCCTTCCCCTTCTCTTCTTATCCCCAACCCTCCTTTTTTCCCCCCCACCATGTTTGTTCCTTGGCATTGCACCCACCTGTCCTTTTCGACTCTGCCTCCTTCCAGTTTTTGGTTACCATCCATGGGGAAGAGAGATCGCAGCCAGGTAAGGTGACTCTGCTTTTCTGTTTTTATTTTCTCGGTTTCCTTCTCTCTAGAAAGAGCACAATGCTGGCTTCTGATTTCCCACACACTGTGGCCTGTGCACTTGAGGTAAGGCAGTCCTGTTCCTTCTCATTTTGTTAACTGATGTCTTCTGGACTTTGAACACAACCCATTTCTTGGGTGTTGTATTGTCTATTTGAACTGAATAGCTCAGGAACTCCTTTTATTTATCTCCCTGTTTCAGGTTAGTGTATGCCATCCTTTCTGACAGTGAGTGGGAGGGACAATGCCTCTTGACAGGAGGAGCTTTGGTCTCTCAAAATTCCCTAAGAATTGGAACATTATTCTCTTTTTAAATGCTTTGTTTTGCCTTGTTTGGCTCAGGCTTCTACCTGATAGTCTTATCCACAGAGAAGGGAAAAATGGTGAGCTTAAATTATGTAGTTAGGTAGCAGCTGTAACAGGAAAATGTAAGAGGTGATAAGCAAGAGAAATAGGCATTCTTGTAACTGAAACTCGTGTGTGCACTTTTATATTCTCCAGTAAGCCTTTCTTAGCTTCAGTGCTAGGAGTTTTTTTTACTTTAAGATATAAAAGCTCGGGTTGTTAATGGCAAAGAGCAAAAAAAATATTCTTCCATTTGAGCAGTCATGTTGTAACACTGCTCCTGGCCATGCACACTCCTTTCTATTCCCATGCGAGTTGTTTTATGGTTGGTGAGCAGTAGGACTGAATTTTTTTTTACCTTTCAGGTGACTAAAAATGTGTATATGGCAAGAAATAATTTTCAAGTCTTTGTGCAATTGTGTATTTTCCATTAGTGAGAACATTTTAAAGATTGCTTTTATATTGCTATAATAATACTCTTATCTAAAAGAGTATTATTATCTAAAAGATAAGAGTAACTACGTAAGCTTTGAAATGACCAAGAGTAAGTAACTTTTGTTTTTCTTAAATGAACTTGAATCAGCCATTCCAGTAACAGAGGGTTCCTGGTGATTCTCCGTATTGTGCAGTTGCAGTGTTACTGACAGTAAACGAGCAGTCCCACTTAAGGAGGAGCTCCCTGCTAGTGGCAGCTTTGTGGTGCATCTTCTTTCTCAGAAAGGTGGAGGGTAGAGGCCTAGTACTGAGTTCTGAAGTTGCAGACAGCTTGTGTGAGGAGTTGTGCTACAGAAGTGAATTGTTCCTTTGTCCTTATTTAAAAATGCATCAGTAATCCTAGTAATACAAGAAAAGTGTTCTGGAGATTGGTGTAGCACTTTGCAAAGCAGATGGAAATTAATTTCCTTCTTGAGGTGTGAATTACAAATAAAGAGGAAATGCTGAATGGAAATATAAAGCAGGTACCCCAGAGAAACTACCACTGTAAAGCTTCTATTTACATATTGAGCAAAGGTGTTCCATGCATTGATTGACCAGATTATTCCATTTCTGTCTGGACCATTAAAATCCTGACCTGTTGTAGAATCATCTTCTACAACAAGCTGTCTTGCACGGGTTTGATGCCCTCAAGATTTGTCTAGCGTATGTCTAATGGAGTATCTTAGATTATCCTGACCATGCGTCAGGATTTGTTTTAAGCGGTTTGCAAAGATGGCTTGTGAGGTTGGAGGGGAGTGGAAGGAGCAACTCACTTGCCATAGAATGAATTAAGTGCTCATTGTGAGTTTAACTTGGTAAATCTGAGTCTTCTAGAGGTCTGTTTCAGTGATACACACAACCCTTGGGAATAGAGGAACTGCTCTGTGAAAAGTTCTGTGCTTGCACAATTCATAACAGTGACTTTTTTTTCCTCTGCAATGTGAAGGTAGACAAGAGGCTTTCTGAAAGAAAAGCAGACTTCTGTCTTAGGGCATGCAGCAGTAGAGCACTTATGCTCCCAGTCAAGCAGCATTTTTAATAATGCAAGTCGGAAGAGAAGTGTGCTGAGGCTGTCTGTTGTGAGAAGGTGGTTATGAGATTTGCTGTTTCACCCTTTGTGCTAGCCTTTTGTCTGAACTGAGAGTCTGTTCTCATCTAGTCTTATCCCTTGAGGTGCCAGAAAGGTTTCCTTATACTATGTGAACAGCTGAAGGTCTCCTTATACTGTGTGAACAGAACAGATCTGAGGACCTTTATCTGGACACTATCTCTTTTAATGCTTTGCTTAAATAAAATCTCTTGACTTTCCAGTTCAATCCGTTATCTCCTCTGTACTCTCTGGATGTGCTTGCTGATGCTTCCCACCGAAGATGCTCACCAGCATGCTGCACTGCCAGGTAACTCCCTTGCTCTGCTCTCTTGGGGTTGTCTTACTTGCCTCTCCTGGATGTCTTCAGTAGTACTGTGTCATCTGAACAGTACTCAGGGACCTGTAACTTAACACACTTTTCCCTGGGATGTCCATGTCCAAACTTAGCACAAAACATAGCAATGCAGTTTATTTGAGAATTTCAGTGAACTGAGTGCTTACAGGATATGAAAGAGTGTATGACAGACAGGCAGAACATACTGTTCCTTTAGAAATAACTGCAATGTATTCTGAAATGTGTGATGAGTTGCTGCAAGTCTAGGTACAAATGGGCATAGTATCATTGCCACTATTAAAATTGGAACAAGATGAGAGGGAAAATGCTGACAAACTGGTGTGGATGACATCCTGAAGCCTTTTTTCTATCCTAGGTGTCTAAAATAGACCCTCTGAGCAGATTAAGAATTCACCTGAGGTGACCTCTAATGGCTTGATATCACTCTATAGCAAGAGCTGAAATTTAGATCTGGTTTGGCCAGATGTTCAGTATATTTGAGTCTGCGTAGTTTGGGTTAATATACTATTCAGGCACCTTCTGCTGACTAATCCTAAATTGAATTCAAGTGTTGGCCTTAGAGGTGACTCCTGTTTTTGTGCTGCAGGTGACTATCTAAAGGTAAGGTGCCCTTGAGCTCTTGTCCTATGCAAGTAGACAAGGCCTTGCTTTGGACACAATTCTGCTTATGTGCTTGTACCAGGGGCCCAATCTGAAAGAAATGTCTGGACTTTCAGCTTTCATGGCTTTCTTTCCCTTGTTAATTAGCAAATAGAGCATGAAAAATGTACTAAGGTTGTATGTGTCTGAACAGAAGCTTGGCATCCACCCAACAAAGCCTCTCTTTCCACTGGCTTCTGCAGGGAGTTTTGCAATGTCGCACTATGACCTCATGCTGCTGTAGCCAGCATGTTAAAGCTGGAAAAGGGGAGGGAGGAAGAAATCAGCTCATAAATGTCCAACTGAATGAGAATAAAAGGAATTCAGAAGTTTGTGCATCAGCAAAGTGATTCCTTTCTGTGCTTTTGCCCTACTCTGGGGATGTTTTCTGCCTGTGAAGCAAGAAGATTGAATAGTCTCTTCATTTTCAGCTAGGATAACCTTTCTTTTGCCTCCAGTGTTTTACTTGGTGCTTTTTAGAAGTTTGTTTTCCAGAAAGGTGAGCTGGACAAATTCTGCTTGCAAATTCAAACTGGGCAAAATCTCTACCTTTATGATGGTCAGTGAAGGCCCTTTCCAAAGCCAAGCTCTTTGCAAGGGATTTCTAAACCTGGAGGGATTATGTTTGCTAGGTTTTTCTGGGTGTATAGTCTAGTTAACTAGTTAATATATATGTTTGGTTCCCTCGTCTAATGAGCAGGTGGCTGATGTCCTGACAAACATAATCACTGATGAGTTGTTACTGAGTTGACAGAGAAATTAAATTATACCATCCCAGATGCAATCGTGTTTTTAAATGGCTGGAATTTGAGAAAGTAGTTCCTGTTTTAGTGTGAAATGTGCTCAAGAACCTTTATAGGAGAAAGAATGAATGTGTTTTGTGGCCCTATGTATGTGGCAAGGGTTGAACTCTTTGGTACCAGGAGCTTCCTTTACCTAAAGATGCTGCTAATGGCACAGAAGGAGATTGTTCCTTCAGAGAAACATCTTCTTGATAGTAGTTCTTTACCTTTACATGCCAAGCATACTCGTTAGTACTCAATTTTCTTGCAGGAGGTTTAGCTGATATCTGTAAGCTCAGATAAGCTATTACTCCAGTTAACATCTCCTGCTTTTGCTACGTATGGAATCAATTTCTGTAGTTTGTGCTTTAGGAAGCTTCTAACAGCTTGCACCTCATCCTGGAGTAATTCTGCTCTGAAATTTGCCAGAATGGGATGTGTGCGTGTGGGAAGCAAATCCTCTCAAATAATATGAAACATATTAGAAAATAAATGGTCTTGATGTTGTGGCCATCCAGTTTCTTCAACCTGATGCCTGCTGTGCCATGCAGAATCTCCTTTCTCACCTTTGTTTCTGCTGTCACGGAGTGTGTCCACTGGAGTATATTTACCAAGTGGAATATTTTCTCTGTTATGGATCTGTTTTCTTTGTCTCAGTGGTGGATTTTGGTGCAGTTTATCTGGAAGACTGGTAACCCAGTACTTTTGTTTAAGCAGAGCTGAAGGCCAGAATACTGAGTGCAGCTGAGAATTGAGAAAGGCTTGTCAGTGTCATGGAGGAGGTTCTGTGTGGAAGGTTCCTTGGGAAGTCGTATTTGAAAGGCAGTATAAATCGTACACTACCTTTCTTGATTTATGTCTGTGATGAGAAGAGCTTTCATTCAAAGTGTGTGCACAGCACTGGGAATTTCACACCCATCATTAGAAGCAGTTTTGTGTGTGCGGTGACTGTTATCATTAGTGGTATAATTTTATTTTGTGAAGCAAGGAGAGTTTTCTGCTTTCTTGCAGTCCTCCCAAGGGATGGCTGGTGTATTAATTTGCTGTATTGCCTCCTGGCTGTTCCCAGACTGTTTTTCCTCTTCATCATGGAATTTTTAATGGCCCTGCTGCCTCTTGGGATGCATGCAAGGAAGAGTACCTCAGGGATCTCTTCTTTTTTCACATGCCTATAATTACTCTCCTTTAAGAGCACAAAACGTTTGCTAATCATGTCTTGTCTGTTAAGGTTTTGACTTCACGATGCAGACTGCTAAAAGCAAGCAAGTAGATGGGCAACATCTACAACATTACATGGGCAACTCAGGGGATCCTTCCCTCTCTCCCCTCTGCCTGTTTGCATCTCTGGGAGGAGTGGTCTGAACAGAATTTTATTGTTGAGCTTCTTCTACATAAGAGGATTTTGTATAGGCTGAAGTTGAGTATCTTATTAGATGTTGGTTATTCAATATTCTGTAGCTGAGAAGATGTTGTAGGTTGTTAGTTGATGGACTGCTATTCCCTTGAGGCAGGATAAGAGTTTCAGAAGAGCCTAGAACCAATGTTCTCTTTAATTTGAATAGCAGGCAGAATAAGAGGAAGGTAGAAGATAAATTGTCTCTAATGCTGTTTATTATTTGCCTAGCCTTGAAGATAGGATTATGAGTGGAAAAAAAGCAATTAAGTATTCCCACTGGAGGTTCATAGGAAAAGTGGACCTTGGATGACAAGCAGATGTTGAGGGTAGAGACTTGAAGAATTGTATTAGACTTTTGAACAACACAGGTAAAGAAAATTGCTTTGCATGTACTCTGTTATTACTAACTGTAAATCTAGAGTTTAGTCTGATTTAGAAGAAAGTCTGTCATCTTGCCTGGAACATGGGATAAAGATGTAGAGGCACGAGTGATCTCCTCGTTTACTGCCAGTTGCCCCATACTCTGGGTTTGGTGGTGCTGTTAAATTGAACGGACTTGAATGTCTCAAATTCTAGTTCTGGCTCTAGAAATACTCTTGTGAAAATAAATATTGTTTTTTCACTTCTGTATCTGTACACAGAGATCTTGATATTTCTGCCTCTTACCCAAGCATGTGAAAATACAGGGATTGCCTGCAATGTCAGGCCTTTTCTGAGGCAGCCGCAGGAGTTAACAGATGTCCAGAATTTCATACTTTCCCACTTGAGCAGGACAGTATCCAGTTCATTCTAGGCAACCTTTCTCCCTATTTTTTTACTCTTTTTCTGTTTAGCTGGAGGATTTTCATGTCTTCCTTTGCTAAAGCCTGGCTAATATTCCAGTTGGGAATATAACTGAATTCTTCTGACAGGCATGCCATGAACAGCAGCTATCAACCTAGTGTCACATGCAGTCTACTGGGGCCTGATATTCCCATTTTGATGAATCCTAATTCTCTGGAGTGAAAAATAAATTCCCCTTGGCTTTTTTTTTTTACTTGCTATTTCAAATCTGTGTACTCAGCAGATCTGGCAGAGAGTAGGAATCTTTCTGGCACAGATACAGTGTGATTCAGTGTGAAAATAGGGAATATAATATATGGGATCACATCTTCTCTGCTTAGAGTGCTTACGTGGAAAAGAAGAAGAAAATACATTCACTTGAATTTGCCACATGCAGACTTTTAGGAATGGAATTGCCACATCATTATAATGGTTACTTGAGGAACAGACTGCTGCTGTTGAAGATCTATGAGATTTGGATGATTGAAGAAGTGAGCTGACCTATTAGAAAATTTAGAATCTGAAAATGTTGTCTAGAAGCCTTCCCAAGAGGCTTTTCAGGGGATAGGAGACTGCTGTGCATCAGGAATATCTACACTGGGATGTGATAGCAAGAACCACTTGTGCATGTGGGAGCTTTGCATGCAGATAGGATGAGCAACTTGTATTGATTTACACATGTTATGTGCAGATTAGACTGGTGCCCAGCTGGCTCTGTAGTCAAAGAGGAGGAAGAATTCTGCTTTTACTATTAATTTTGTGAAGCCACCGTCAACAGCCTTAGGTAACACCTCAGGGCTTAGAGAAAGAGCCTTTCATTTGGTTTGTGTTTGCTCTGAATAAAGCATCATGACAGCAACAGCTGGGTTGTGTGGAGTTTTAGTAGCAGTACCTTTGTTAAAAGGCAGTCTATTAACATTCACTTTAACATGAGGATAGTAACATCCCTTGTTTTTATAGTAGTAGACTAATGACTGCCTCTCACTCACTGTATAATCCACATGCTTTGCTTCTTCTGAGGATAGGGTTAGAATAAAGAGTGTAAGCAGACAAGCTGGATGATGTGAGATGACAGCGAGAGTCATACACCCACAAGTGTGCAATGTGCCTCTTGCCTTCAAGAAGGCCACAAGTTGTCGCATTTAGCTCTATATGGCCTTTTCAGAGACCTTTGTTGCAAGACTGAGCTGGTTTTTACCTTGAATTTTAAAGGGGTGGACTTCATGCTACAACTTAGACTTCACAGATAGTGAAGTTTTCAGGGTCCTGATGCTGTTCAGTGAGATTCTTTGTGGGCTGATATCTGCTTGTGCTCTGTATTGTCTCCCACAGATTATATTGCCAGTCCTAATTCTCTGTTGAAATACTGTGGCAGATGTAAAATAGTGGCAAGCTCCAGTGCATGGTCATCTCAAACTGTAGAAGTGAGATGGGAGTCCTGTGTACGCAAGCATTGGTCGTTAAAGAACGTGTAAATGAAGTCATAGAGTAAATATGTGTAAAGGAAATTAAAGGAAACATTACTTCTGACATGTTAGAGACAACCATGAATTTCATCTTTCTGCATAACAAAGCCAGTTTTTTCTCCAGCGTCACCTGCATACAGAACTGGGTATCATAAGTACTATGTTAAAAACAAAAATAAAAGAAAAAAAGTATTTCCTGAATAATTCCTTTAGTTTGTGATCACAAAAAATATTATCACTGTCAAAAAACCACTATAGACTTTTCATATTGTTGAAAGCCGTTTTTCCTATACATGTGTAATTTTTCATTCAGTAACTCCTGGCAGTGACTGCTGTGTGAGTTGAATATATTGCAGCTGACAAAACAGCCACATTTTTGATCCTGATATATTTCTCTAAGTGTGTTCTCTTTTTTCTCTTCCAGGGTTAGAATTTCAGTCATCTCTAGATTGTAAACTACATTTTCATGTTAGTCTCTGGTCACCTGGCAGATCCACCTGTGACTAAGCACTGCAACTTTGTTTTTTCTTATGATAAACCTTTTGTAGTTGAAAAGAAACCAGGGAATTATTTTCTCATTACCGTTTATGCGACATTGAAGAAAGCATGGAGGCCTAGCAGAAGGGATTGAAGGCTTGTAAGGACAAGTGTAAGTCCTATTCTAGTTTGTAAAATTAGGCCCAGATCTTTCATCTCACCAAGTTCTGGTCTCAAACTTCTTCACAGAGAGGGCTGTGACAATGCACAGATATGCATTTTCTGTCAGCCTTTCCCATTCTAGTCTACTTTAGAGTAATTTTTTAACTGTTAAGAAGAGTTCTTAAAATTCAGCTTTGGAAGGAGAACTAATTCATCATTGCAACTTGTGATATTTTCAGGTTTTATAATTCACCCTGTCCACTGCTGTGTCAGGTGCTGTGCATATCCATGACTTGATTTTCCCAGTGGTGGTGTTTGTAGGAGTCTATAGGAGTCTGCTGTTAAACTGGGATTCACTAATTCTGTTATCTCACTGATATAGACGTTCATGCAAGCTAGTGATTAGAAATCTACATTGAAAAGTGTTATATCTACCCAAAATCTGCATATTTCATAAGTTATACACCTCAGACATCCTTTCTGTCCATTCCTTGATGAGGACTGTCGTCCTTGAATGCAGTCTTCTGCTCTTCTCTCTCCCAATGTACTTAACACCTGGAGATTCCCTGCATGCTGATTTATGGTGCCTTTAAAGTGCACCAGCCACTTGAAGTGACACTTTTACCACTGGGTCAGTCAGAGCCAGTGAGTAATCAATAGGTTCCTGATTTACTGACTGAGGTGTGGGTGATCAATAAGGGATAAACCTGAATGAAAAACATGTTACAGGGACAATTTATGACCTCTGATCCTTTGTATCTTAGAGGCAGGGCTACTAGATACAGCATTCTTGCTAGTAGTCTTCAACTGAACTATGATTTGCCTTTACTTTCACTACAAGAAGGGATTTTGAGATTCTTCTGTTTTCATTTTTCTTTTTTTTACCTCTTGATGTAATCATCAGGCAAGGGTAGATGTTTGAGTATGTAGCTGAGAGCCAGGAGCTCTTATACAAAATCTAGCTGTAACATTTGTGAACTGGGAAAAATTGCATAATGTCTCTTTGCAATCATAGTGCATACTCCTTTCCTAGTCCATAGTGATTCTCCACCAAGGATCAACTGGCTGATGTTGGTGTACGTTCATAAAATTAAAAAGGGAAAATTTAAAAATTATTTTTGTTGTTATATTTTTTAAAACTGGTTGGATTATTATATACAATTATGTAGTCTTTCAATTAGTCAGTGATGAAAAATAAAAAAACTGAATATTTTCTTCAGGCTATGTGTGTTTAGATGTTTCAGAATACGTGATTACAGCTATGTTAAAACTGTATAGCCACTATTATAGTCATGTACAAAAGCAGCTTTTAGCATCTGCAAAGTTATTTAGAGGTGAGTCACTTCAGTGTACAAGCATGACATTTGAATGTGCATTTTGTAGATGTGCCAGTATTTTTGAGAGCTTTTCACCTCCTGGAATGGTTTCTCTAACCATCTCCCTGGGCAGCTCATTCCAATGTTTTACAGCCCTTTCCTTGAAGAAAGTCCTCCTGATAGCCAACCCGAACCTCCCTTGGCACAGCATGAGACTGTCTTTTCATTCTTCTGCCAGTTGACTGGGAGAAGAGACCAACCCCCACCTGGCTACCCTCTCCTTTCAGGAAGTTGTAGAGAGAGTAAGATCTTCCCTGAGCTTTCTTTCTCTCAGGCTAAACAACCCCAGCTTCTCAGCTGCTCCTCATAGGGCTTGTGCTCTGGACCCTTCACCCACCAGCTCCATTGCCCTTCTCTGGACATGCTCCAGCACCTCAATGTCCGTCTTGGAGTGAGGGGCCCAAAACTGAGCATAGGACTCGAGGTGGCCTCACTGAGTGCGGGGGAATGATCCCTTCCCAGGTTTAACTGGCCACAATATTCATGATCCAAGCCATGATGCCGCTGGCCCTGGCCACCTGGGCACACGCTGCCTCATGTTCAGCTGCTGTTGGTCAGCACCCCTAGGCCCTTTTCCTCTGGGTCGTTTTCCAACCACCCTTCCCCCAGCCTGCAGCGGTGAATGGGGTTGTTGTGGCCAAAGCGAAGGACCCAGCACTTGGGCTTGGTGAGTTTACTGAGAGTACACTCAATCCCCTCAGGAGACTTCTTTGTCTGGTTGTATTAATATATGCTCCCAGATTTGAAAAACTGGCTGTCTGTAAAATGTAGCACTATTTAAAAATTTTTGAAACTCTTCTTCAATATCAGATTTAGAGGACAGATCTTATAGACTTCTTGTACAACTTTGGAATTTTAGTTGAGAAGATGGAATGGTAGGGTGGTTTTTTTTTGTGGTTGCACTTTTTTTTTTTTCAGGTAAATAGATAGACCCAGCAGCAATCAAACAATTTATAAACTGGACTAGTGCAGGAATTTCTTTGTGGTCCCTGCACCATTCTGTATAGATACAATAGCATAATTTGGTTTTGCATAAATACAGCATCTAAAATTATACATATTGTAAACATGTGGGTTTGGTTTTTTTAATAGATTTTTGTCATGGAAATAAACATCCATGAGGTTTTCCTTTTGTTATATTTCAAAGGCTTTAGTATGTGATAAAAGTTTTCATTAAACTTTCAGGATCTTTTAAAAAAATCAAAGTAACAAGCTTTGAAGACACTGAAGCTTTTCAGCACTTAATCATCAAAATTTATGTGTTTCCAAATTTTACACCATGTAAGCTCCTCGCAGTCTTTAACTGATTTTATTTACACTGTAGTTCTGCATTTTGCACATCCGATCTGATGATAAGAGTGACCAAGGAACTTGCCAAAGGAAGTCTGTTGTATCAGACAAAGAAGGGATTTGAACCCAATGTCATTGCTAAATTATACATTTACATTTGTTATGGATGGTATTTGAGGAAGTTCTCTGGTCTGCTGCAAAGACTGTTATTTCTGAATTAAATTTCTCTGCTTCCTACAGGTATGTGACTTGGAGGAGTTCTCAGCTCAAGTCAGTTCCAACAATACAGATTTCTTCTTAATTGGCAAATGGCTACTTCTTAATTGGCAAATGATTAAACTGAAATGGCCATCAGTAGGCTTCAGAGTTAACAGTTGATATTAACAGAACAGATTATGCCTTTCAGCCAGTTTAGAGATGCAACAAGGCTGCCATAAGTCAGATTCAGCTGTTTGCACGGCACTTTAATAAGGAAATAATGATTTTAAAAACGCATGAGACAGTTTTGCATTCCTAACTTTACAAACTTACTATTGTGATGGAAACAGCATGCATGGACGTCTGGCGTTATAGGTACATTCTAAGATGACTCTACAGTACCAAATAGATTGGAAAATAGTTTCTGACTAAGGAGCAAATATCACACAGTTTACATAAAGAGCAATCTTGCAGACATTTGTTGTTCTTGCATAGAATTAATGGTAAGGCACATCATATCACTGCTTGATTACGTCTTTATGTATGCAAGGAGTTAGTTTGGAGTTAATACAAAACCAGAAGGTGAAAGGCTTTAAAGGCTAAGAGATAGTTATTCTTCTGAGCAGTTTATGTGTGAGCTCTTAAAGGAAGTGGGAGCATAATTTATATTGCCAAAGAACATGAGCAAAACTCCCTGAGAAACTTTTGGGTTGTGCTACTTACTAGTTAAGAAGCTGATGGGAAGGTAAGAGCTGGAGGTGACTGGTCAGTCTTACAGAAATGTGATATTGGAACTGAATTTAATTTGTTTTATTTTCTCCATAGGCAAGCAAATGTCCACTTGGGACCACCATGTTCAAGGGACATCAAGAGGAAACGAAAGCCAGCTGCAGCCTCCATGTCTAGCCCAGCATCAGGTAACCTGCCAGCATTTTTATAGTCATACCCCTTTTGAGCAAAGCGCCATAGGCAAAGGTAGTGTTTGAAACTAATGAAACATGTAAGAGAGCATATCATGATTTTGCATACCATCAAGAGCTGCTTACTAAATAATTTTTTGGCAATGTAGCAATGTTAAGTTAATATAATTTGCAGTGCTTCACCTTACTGTGAATAGTAATCTGCTTCTTCGTAAGGTGTTTTTTCCACTGTCCTAAATTATGCAGTTCATGGTAATAGGTGGTTGATCAGTATGCGCAGTGTGTTCCTTCAGTATTGGGCTGGCAGTAGCTGGTGGCTCTGATGCCCTTTATCAGGGTGCTTGTAGACACTTTCACAGGAGCAAAAATCTGGCAATTTTTGTATAATCACTGGGTGAAACCACTTACTCCCTGAGGGTTGTCTTATTCTTTTGGATGAAAATAGTTTTTTCTTCTTATGGGGATGTAGTCATTAAAATGCTGGTCTATTTTAATGTGGCAGATTTCTGAAAAGTTATTGATTAATCATCAGAATATGAAAAAGCATTAATCTGGTGAACACAGTGGATTTTAGGATGCTCCTTTCTGTCCTTTCACCTTACCCTGTCTTGCGACTATCCACTGATACATGTTCTTCCAACTAGTTTATTAATTGCTATTTTTGCAATCCAGTAACAAGGTAGTGGTTAAGATGATGGAAAAAATGGAGATGTGAAAACAGTGGAGAAGACCAAATAAACTGATGATTAGTAGGAGGAAGTTCGTGTTTCTTCCTTGGGCTGGTGGAGAGACAGAATAATGAAGTAGGGAAGAAAGCTGAGCTTTCTCTCCAGGCCGCTGATCTGGATTGCAAACTGTCAGAAAGGTTCTGTACTAAAAAAAAGAAGAGAAAAGAACATTAATAATCTGTTGTTCAGCAAAAGTCTCATCTGTTATTGATTATTTATTTAGGTTATTCTTTCCTGGCTTTTGAGTATTCCATTTTGGGATGTTTGAAATTCTGTAGTAAAAGGGATAGTATCTGAAACCACAGAATCTTAGCACTGGAATGCTAGATTTTCTTGGTATGAGTGCTAATGTCTCGCTGTCCCCTGTTACGTGTCCATTTATTTATATTTTATATTCAGAATGTATTCTGTACTGCATTGCTCGTCACTTATAGAGAGCTTCTGTTTCCATGCCTACATGTTTCAAAATACTATTTAAGTTGTACTTACTGGATAAGGCAAATTGTATAGTGAACACTTTTTGAAGAGTTGAGAGTGCATCTGGAGTGGAACTTAGCTCTGGAAATAGCACAGGAGTTTGGAAAGCTTTCTTACTATGGATGAGGGAGAGAGGATTATTATGTATGACAAAATAAGGAAGAAGTGTAGTTAGTAGAGTATGGGCAGCATGCTTATGCTGATCATCAAGAGACAAGGTCTGCAAAGTCTTTAATGGTCAGAAATGGTAAAGATCTCTTCCTGAGATACTGTTTAGAGGTATCCTCAGCCAAGTGAACAGCTGTGGGCGGGTTTGCTGCAATATTGACTTATGGAAAGAAACTTGTATGGTTGGGTAACTGAAGTTGTGTCCTAAATGATGTTCTACTACGTCCCAATTACAACTGAAGCACAACCTGGACATGTAACTTGGAAAATTCTGGAATCTGATGTTATTCTGTCAAAGGAAATTTTGCTATGGAATTACTAATGCCTAAAAAGATACGTAGTATTATTCTGCAGTATTGTAGAATTAATTGGACACTCTTAAGTTTGTTGGATATTGATGAGATATTTTTCTCCCTTGCCATGCATCTACTCACCTCCATATAAATGCCGTGTACTGGGGTTCCCATGTGCCTGAGGAGTTGTGGCAGTCTAATTTTTTTCACTTCTGAGGTTTTTTATGTTTGTGGTGTTTTACTTCTGCAAAAGGTGAAGCATAGGTAAATCAGAATGCAGGCCCGTGCCTGTCATGCAGACACAGAGTGCTGCATTTCTTCACCTTTAAATGGCTCCTTTGCTGAGTCCAACTGCTCTCGTCTCACTTGTTGACCAGGTCCTGCTTCAGTGATCTCCTTTTTTGCAACCTGAGTGCCCCGTGGAGGTGAAGGACACAGCCTGAGCTGGCTTCATCAGTCAGCAGAACAAATGGGCTTGCTCTGCCGAACATCGGGCCATCTCGGATTCCACCTCTTTTATAGAGATGAGTGATGAAGAGGGGCTCGTTCCGCTTTGCCGCTGTATTAATACACATCAGGGGCCAGCTCCCGGCACTAAATCACGCTACTGCATACATCTGTTATCGGACTCCTCACCAGTGTGATGAACAAGACTGCAGATAGAGGCTTCCTCGTGTCATTCTTTATAGGATTTTCCTAAAAGAATAAATAGCTCAAATCTCTGCCAACACTATCCCCTGTCATTGTGATGAATTTAGCTTCTTTCTTAAACATGCAGCTACAAATCTTCCCCTGTCGCCTCACCCCCCCCACCATCCACAGAAAGTTTTGAGTTGAATTTGGCTGAAATCAGAAGATGCTAATAAAAGGCAGATGAGATGTGGGTGCTATTTCCCTCCACAGTGCAGGAATGAGAAAAGGCAGCTAGAGATAATGTTTATTTGGGAACCAAGCAACTAAATTTATTCCTTGTCTTCTCACATACTTTCATGACTGTGAGTATTTATGCGTTCTGGTAAAGTATCTTTTCCCAGAGACCCTTTCATGAACATCAAAAAACTGCATTACTGTAGAAGTGCCTTGGGTCTCTATTGTATTGCTATAGTATTAAAGTTCTGGTATTAATCCTGCTCTTTGAGGCTAACTGGCCTAAATACCATAACTGAGTTGCTGAGAACAACAAAAAGTGTGTAGAAAATTCAGAATAAATTTGCACTTCAGGAAATTACTTTTATCAAAATTAAGTTGGGCAAACATATGTAAATATTCAGAGAGACTGGAAACTAATGTTTTCCACACTACACAATCGAACAGTGTGAGCCCTAAAGCATGAGGCCTTCATCTGATAAGAGCAAAAATCTGGCTGGTGTAGTTTGGCAGTAGAATAAGAAAATCTGGAGGAAGTTAAGGCTGACTGTACTAGATTAGACCAGCGATTCAGTGACCAACAGCCAATGCCTAGGGAGGAAGAAGGTCTGTGGTGGTAAAGGTCCTTTACCTTTCAGTGACCTTAGTCTTGGAAGGCATGGATAGTGTCCTTGTGTTTAGTTACTTTCCATTGCAGTACAGTAGATTTGGAATAATATCCCCAGTGGTGCAGTAGAGCTTGTCTGAGAAATACTGCATAAAATGTTATTCTCATGGAAGTTATTCTCTGCTTTGAAAGGAATCTGATGACGACTGTCACGTCTGTCTTCATTTTGTCAGAAGAGGCCACAAGTACAGATGGTTGTGTAATAGATGGTGAACAACTACCCATCTTTACACGGATGTGTTTTAATGTTTATGTGGTTCAATCCTCTATGTATGTAGCAGTGCACATGATAACTGGCATCCTAAACAGCTATTACAGTGAGTCCGGGGTAAAAATCTGCATAAATAGATTGTTGTCTCCCTTGGCATGTATTCACACTTAGCTTGTAAAAAAGGTGACAGTTAGCAGCCTGTGAAACTGCTTATCAGAGAACAGTGTGATGAGTAGTAGCAATTTGGTGAATTTTCCCTCTCCTACTTCTTGATAGTTATTCACTCTTTGTCATACCCAGAAACAAGCAGCCAGTTTCAGTCCTTTTCTTTTCCTCTTTTTATGAGGAAAGATGGAGAGCCTGAGTTTGGAGGCTGCTAGCAAGGGGCACATAGTGTAGTATTGGTGGTGATTTTGAGTTTAAGGACTGACTTAGTTGTTGGGGGTGTTTTTATGTTTCATATTACCTTCAGATGGAGGAAGATGATGGGATGTTAAATTGCAAGGTACTTTAATCAGCTGTGTTGTAGCTGTATGGGAATGACTCACGGTTTTAGATTTACAGAAGCAACGTTGTTGGGGTTCCAGATCTACTGAATGTGGAACCTCAAGTATTGAATCAACTTTTTATTTAAACTTCAAAGCAATCTGTCCTCTAGTTGAGGCTTGCTGTGGTCTCTTTATCCTTCATCCACTACAGAGCAGCAGATGCAACTTGTAATTAAAAAACATAAACAACTATTATCTGTTGTGAGACTACAGTGAAGAAATGTATTTTGTATTGAAGTAGTTACTTGTTAAAAAAATACTGTTTGCCCCAGAGACTCCTATGGCAATTACTGTTCTTTACTTGGCCCTGTTCTGCTTGCGAGGATTGAGTGGTTCAGGATACCGAGAATTGAAGTAAACTCTCATATCTCTAGGTTTTTGACAATCCTTCTGGAAATTTGGGTGACTGTTGGGTTGAGCTGTGGATCCGCACATCTTTCTGGCTATTATAGCCTGTCCTGTTTTGAAGCAGTGGTTGTTTTGAGAAAATGAGAATGGATTTCAACCTAGTTTGGCAAGTAGTTTCTTGTCCTAATATGCTGATTTAACATGTTGGATATATGTGGAGGTTCATGGTACTGCCCTTACTGGGTGAGAACAGGTATGTTTTCCTCTTTAGATGAGCTTAGCAACCTGAAATTCGCCATGCTTTCAGAGACTTTGAAAGTCTCAAGTAGAAAGTTGAGTCTTTGCAAGGAGTCCAAGTTATTTTAAGATGAATGATTGTGAACTTTAAATATGGGACAGCTAAAACTTTCGATTTTCAACAGGAACTCTGACTAAGGAACTAGTTAGTGGACTGGGAACTTAGAGTTTTGAATGTGTGAATGGTTAGAGCAAAATTGGAATGCTATGAAGAACTTCTATTTCAGAGGAATTTGGATGGACAAGTTTTAGAAATTCAATAAATAAAAACCTCATAAGTGAAATTATATATATGAGGGGTTTGCCATGAAGTCAGTTGTTCTAACTTTTTTTATTGCTGTTTCTTACTGTCTTCCTCTGTTCTCCCTTTCCTGCAATTTTATATTCCAGCAACTTTATCTGTCCACATGGATGCAGCAGAATCAGAGCTACCAGCAACACCATCCTTGAGATCCCAGAACTCTGAGTGGACTGGGAAAACACCAGCAGCTGAGAAATCTGCTATTGCTGCCTCCAGTAACTTTTTTAAAATGCCACCAGAGAAGAGCCCTGGATACAGCTAAAAGGAAGCATTGCAACTGTAAAAGCTTGCTTGATTTTGGAAGTGTTTGATTCTGGTGTTTGTCTGCACCAAACATCTTGTTTGGCAGTAGTAGTATCTTCAGTACTGGTGTGTGATGCGTGCCATCATCCAGGCTGGTCTGTGTGCCTCACACACCTAAATCATGTTTGTGAATCTGTGTTTAAGAAAAGGTAATCAGTGTTGGGACTGCAGTGGCTTTTAGGAATTTTCCTGGTGTCACTGTATTTATTATGAATTCATCTCTTTCCCTGATTCCAGCTCATATGTAATGAGTCATATACAGGTTCTTTTGGGTTTTCAGATCTTTATTCACCCCCTGGACATGTTGCTTGTTTGTGTATTTGGCATTTTCAGGGTGAAAGTCTCACTGCCATTCAGGAAGGCAGGAGTCTCCCTCTGCTTCCTTCCAGGTCAGAAAAATTTCTTGGCTGGGGAATGAGGAGGGAATACTAACACACTGAAACATGGAACCTGAATCCTCTATTACCAGAATGTTTTCTGGCCATGTGCTAACGGACTCAAATCATATTGCTTCTGGCAAAGCAAATATGGTGTTTGTCTATGTAGAAATTGCCATTAGCTCACTGGCAGCATTGTCCATTTGACCTTTTCCTTCTCTCTTGTTCTGAATGATTTTAGTCTTTATTGTTTATTGCATGTTCATTCCTACAACTCCTACTGGGTAAGGATTTGGGAGAACTACTTGGACGTAAATGTGCAAGCTGATGTCCTGGATAGAAATCTGGATCCTTGAATATTGTTGCAGTATGGCAGAAGATTATACAAAACATCCGTATCTCAGTGTACAAATTAAAAAATGTCTGTTAGTGTTTCTAAAGAATGCTTGTTGAAGTTAACATGCCATTGAACAAAAAAGACATTTAAAGTGACACCTGAGTTCAGAGCGTTATAGGTATAGATCAGACTCCTTCTGTATCATGCTTCCTCCCCTTTCAAAAGTATTGTCTGCTATACCTACTGGAGGCGTCTCCACCTGCTGATGATTGCACATTACACTGCAGTGTACACTAAAGAGATTGTCTTCATAGAACTTCCACTTGGTCTGCTGTTACCGTCTGTGTTGCAGAATATATGGACAGGGATTTCTTCCCTCTCTTTAATAACTCTGGAGCTTATCTTGGACTATGTTTTCAGAATATGTACCTGTACAGCATGTGCCAAGGAACAGGTGGCCTCAGAGCTTCTTAAGTCCTTTAAAAATAGGATCTATTTGTATGAATAGAACTTTTTGCTTTCCTCGTGTGGAGCTTTCAGACAGGACTGTTTAAACTTGTAAAATCTGCTTTAATTATGGCAGTGCATCTAGCACTTTTAAGCCGACAGCAAAATTTGCATGATTTTAGTGATTTTGCAGTGTTTTGCTCTCTTATGAATCAAATGTCTGAGGGACAGATTGGATTGGGGGAACATGAAGCAGTGATTTGTATTAGCTGTATATTAAAATGGGAAATGGTCAGATATATATACACAAAACAAACTGAATGACTTGCTAAATCATGATTGACAAATATAGTTAGTTATACTACATGCAAACTGTCTGATCCTCTAATACCTGCTTATTCTTGGGGAGACATCCAAATTGGATTTATATTTTGCAGCACAAGCAAACTGTCAGATCTGTCACTATAAATCCTTCTCAAAACTTTTTTTTTTTAAATTTGGGTGGTACATTTTAAAAGTAATTAGAACAGGTAAACCCTTTTTACCTTAATGAAGGAATACAGAAGTCCATTTGGTTTACATGACAGGCTGTAACAGTTTGTAAAGGAAGAAGTGTTCCTGTTTTAAAGTTGTCATGACTTTGTCTTATTTGTAGCTATTTTGAACAATGGTGCCTGAGGGGTAACACAGGAAGTTTCAGCACATATGGGCCTGTGTTCTAAAATATCTGAAGAGAAGGTAAACCTGAAGAGTAATAGCTTGACTATCTAGTACTCATGAATACAGTGAACGGGAAAGGTGGTCATGTTCTCCTGACAACATGCAGATAAAATTTAGGATTTGAAGCCTTGTAATCTAAACTGCATGCTGCTCCAATGATAGGGAGTAGTTCCCTAAAAGAGCACTTGTGAAATTTAGTGGTTTTGATCTCATGGAGTGTCCTCCACAACCTCTCTTAGTTTGAGTCTGTTCAACAGACTTATTCAGATTACTGATTGTTCAGCTAAAATTTTATATCTTAGCCATTGTATTCCCTTTTTAAAATAAATTGTGATATATCTTGCTACATTCTGAGTATTGTCCAAATAGTTTTTTCTCTTCCATGATGTCAGGATGCTTTAAAAACTTTTTCAAGGAAGGTGTTAGGGAATCAAGAGCCTTCATTTCATTGTGGTGGTGGAGGGATGGGTTGCAATGCTTCATATGATTTTTCTTTGGGTGCAGGGCAAGAGAATTTATCAGATTTTCCTATTGAGGTCAGTAGCAGTGTTATCTGGTTAAGCCCTTACTTAAGTTGTAAGCTCCTAGGAGGTATTTCTTGCCTTTAAAGGCTGATTGTACCCGTGGCAGTACTGAAGAGCAACTGTGGCAGGTCTTGTCTTGACAAGCCATACTTCCTGCCATGGCAACTTTCTGGAAGTTGCAGGAGATTCCAATTATTGCAGTTGCCCTGTCTTTTCTATTTCTAGGTTAGAATCCATTTACAAGTCAGTGAGGTTCTCAACCAAATTTGATTCTCCTGAGTGGTAGGCAAGCTAAATGGATCATATATCTTGTTACTCCAGGGTATTTATCAAAATGTATCTTCAGACTCCAGTAACTTGATACAGATTTTAGTATCTACAGTATTGTTAGATGAATAAAATAAGTTCATTGTTTTGCCTTTTTTTTTTATCTAAGGTAGATTTCTTAGAACTCACTCTACTCACACAGTACTCGGTGTGAAGGATACTGCTTCCCATGTGGATTACTTGAGTAGAAAGGAGTAATAACATGCCTTGATTTAGTAGCTGTGCTTCTGCAAAGATGGTCCAGTATGTGATTATTGCTTTGAAGACACACAGCTCACTCATATTCCACTTTTTGTCTACCAGGACTCCCCAGTCTTTTTTCAGTTTCGTCTTCTCTCTAGCTGTCTTTCTCCTTGTCCTTATGGGACACTTCAACTTTGCAGACATGACCTGGGAGTACCATACTGCTGTGACAAGCAAGTTTGGGAAATTCCTGAAGTATGTTGAAGATAATTTGTAGTCACAAGTACTCAACCAACGAGGAAAGATCCCCTCCTAAACTTGTTATTTATTAATAAAGAAGGACTTTTGAGAGATATGATGGTAGGTGGCTGCCTTTGCCACAGGATCTTGAAATGGGTGATTTTTAAAATTTTTGATGTAATGGGAAAAACAGTCAGCAAGGTTGCTACCCTGCATTTCAACAGAGCTAACTTTAGGCAACTCAGTGAGCTAGTTACTAGTGTGCTGTTCCTTGAGTCTGATCAGTTTTTAGGAATCACCTTTTAAAAGCACAAGAGCAGGTGATCTCTCTGTTGAAAGTCAAACAAGCCATGCAGAAGACCAGCTTAACAAGGAATTCCTCTTGAATCTCAGGAAGAGAAAGAGAATGTATGATCTCTGGAAGCAAGGTCAAGCTTCATAGAAAAATTACAGAGCTGTAGTTCACATATGCAGGGAGAAGATCTGAAAGACCAAAACTTAGAGCTGAAACTGGCCAGTGCTGTGTCAGACAAGCAAGGCTTTTTGAAGTACGCAAATAGCAAATGGAGGTCTGAGGAAAACACTGGACTGTTATTTCTTGTAGGTGATCACCTGACAATTGCAGTGAAGAAAAAGTGGGGGCATTCAGTGCTTTTTTTTTGCCTTGGTCTCGTATAATACTGACAGGCCTTGGGCTGCCCTGTCTTCTGATTTGGAGGACCGTTACTGTGGGAATAGTGCCTTTCTGTTTGTGTACATGGAGATTATAAGGGGCCAGTTGAATGTTTGTAAGTCTATGAAGCCAGGTGGGATTCATCCCAGAGTACTGAAGGAGCTAGTGGTTGCTGTAGCATGACCTCTCTCAATCCCTACCAAAGGTTTTGGGAGTCTGGGAAAGGTCCATGCTGACTAGAAGCTACTCAGCATTATTCTAGTTTACAAGAAGGGCATGAAACAAGACCCAAGAAACACAGACCTGCTAGTCTAGCCCTACTACCTGGAAAAATTGTAGAGGAGATTATACTGGGTGTCACTGAAAGGCATTTAAAGTCCTTTAAATAATAGAATCATAGAATATCCTGAGTTGGAAGGGACCCACAGGGATCATCAAGTCCAACCAAACAGGTCCAGTGGGTGATGTGGTGGCTGTCTTGGGCATAGTGACCATGAAATGTTAGGGTTTTCAGTACTGGGTGAAACAAGGAAGAGCACCATCAGAACTTCCACCATGGATCTCCAGTGAGTGGACTTCGGGTGCTTCAGGAGATTGACAGGATCCCTTGGGAGTCAGTCCCAAAAGCCAAAGGAATCTAGGAAGGCTGGAGGTGCTTTAAAAAGGAGTTCTTATATGTATTCAAGAGCAGCACCATCTTCTTAGTACTCCTTTGGGTGCTCTGTAATAGCTTTATATCCTTCCTATATTGTGACACCCCAAACTGCACACAGAGACATTTGGACAATGCCCTTACTTTAATTTCTGTCCAGTCCTGAAATGGTCAGTCAGTTGCACTAGTTACTAATTTTAGGTCCCTTCCAATTGAACTATTCTATTTTAATCGTTAACTTCATGATGTTTCTGTCTTTTCATTCCTCCAACGTGTCTAAGTCCCTCTTGGTGGTACCCCCTCCCTCCAGCATATCGGTGGCTCCCTTCCTCAACATGCCATTATTTCTGATCTTGTTGAGAGTATGTTCTGTCTTTTTCCACCATATCACTAATGATCTCTGAACACTGTCAGTCCCAGTATTTTCTTCCAAGGCATGCTTTTCATAAATGGCCATCATGCAGATTGCAAACCATTGATTGCTTAACCTGGCCAGCTTCTTCTCTGATCTTTCTTACTGGATGCTGTCCAGTCCATACCTCCCCATCTGGCTGTAAGGGTGCACTGAGAGACTGCATCAAGAGGCGTACTGAAGTCGTGGAGACATCATTCTTTGCCTTCTGTGCATCCTCAGAGCCTATCATTCTGTCAGGGAAGACAGGTTCCTAGGCCTGACTTTCCATGATTTAATCAGTCTGTCTGTTCCTAGTCACCTCTTTGCCTTTCGGTGCCTAGAAATGGCTTCCAAAACTTGCTTCAGAAAGCTACAGGGGTCTGAGGTAGGGCTGACTAGCCTATCACTCCACCAATACTCCTTCCTGTCTTTTTAGAAAGGTGATGTATGTATACATACCCTTCTTGTCTCTGGGGACCTCATGCAATTGCAAGTTTTTCATAGATGGCAGTGACCAATCTCCAAATGACATACTTCCGTGTATAGGGAGAAAGTGGACATTCAGTGAAAAAGAAATCAAGAGCTGAGAAAAGCATGTTTTCTAGTTGTTCTTAGCACATTTCCAGTAGTTCCAGTGAGCTCTAGTCAGGATTAATTCCCAGTTTAGTAAGTACTGGAGAAGACTGAATTAAAAGACTGTACTTTCTGTCCTGATGGATTTATGATTTTTAAGCTACAGTAACAAGTGAAGAAAGCAAAACAGGAGCTGGAGGGAAACTTGTTAGAGACTGGGACTAGTGCTATTGAATGATAGATTAGCTTTGTGATTGTGGTATGCAGAGGTGTGTCTTGCCAGCATCATTCTTGAATAATGACATTGAGTAGGTTAGTGCTGTCCTTCAGACTAGATGCTCTTGCTGTTATTTTGTGGATGTTGCAGAGACCTGCTCAGTGGGCAGAGGATGAGAAGAGAAATTGTAGGAAGGGCAACAAGAACCGTGATGGAGTGCCTCTTTTATTGTAACCCCTTCAGTACTGAAGAAGGAAGATGCTACAAAAAGCAGTATGCCTAGATATTGAAGAGAAATTATGTGGAATGGGTAAGAACTTTGCCTCATTGTCTTGAGGAACAGTAACCAGAGAGCTTTTCAATAAAGCAAAAGTGAAGGATGCTACATTTGTTCAGAGAATGTATTTTAATAGTCTGTTAGGAGACTATCAAAGAAAGATGAACTTCTGTTCTCATTGTGATACTTCATCTGTCTCTTTGTTTCTGTCTCTGTTTTGTTTGTATTCTGTTCCAGTTTGTGTTTTGTGATTGTGACATCCTTTTGTACAATCAAATGCAGGAAAAATACTTTACAGTGATGCTTCTTAAGTATAAAGCATCAGGAGACACTTGCTATACAGGAGGTAAAACCAAGATTATCTTAGGCCATTGACTTTACCCAGTACAAGGCTTGAACTCAGCACAGAGGACATAATGTCTTAATTATATCAAAGCATCTCTTTGTAAAGAAAGTGAATACTGCCACAGACAAGTGTAGGGAAAGTAAACTGGCACCAGTGCCTGGAGACCCATGTGTGGCTGGGCCTCAGTCACATGACATAAAATACAGATTTATATTGCAGACAGAAGGAACTTTCAACATCCTTCTCAACTTTAATGTGGCTAGAATGCCTTCCCATGCAAATGTAGCTGTTGCTGTGAGTCCAGTGAGTTGAAAAGATTTGCTCACTGGCATACTATGTAAAGAGAATTCTTGTACCAACTTAAAGAATTGGTAAAACTGGAAAATGGACTGGTACAGCATGTTGTATCAGAGAAAGAAGCAAAATATATGTATTTGCAGACAATAATCTAGGAAAGTATTACTGAGCCCTGTGTGCTATGAGCTAGAGTATTCAATGTCCTAAAACAGAGATGCCAGTATTATGAGGATGATCAGGGTTTTGCAAAGCTGCCTTCTTGTCCTTGTAATCTGTGAAGGAAATGGAGTGAACAGCATGAAAAAGGCTGTACTGTGTGAGACCAAAGGTCTGCTTCTCATGGTAGTCTGTCTCTCACAGTGACCTGGTTTGGATACCTGGGGGGTACTGTAAAGATAAAGCAGTAATATAGTGATACTTTTTCTTAGTCTTCTCTTAGCCCAGTGTCCTGCCTCAAAAAGATGTGCAAACTTCCTTCAAGGCTGGAGAAAACATTTTTGAACTTTTACAGTTTTTATTGTGCAACGGGATTTAAATATATTTTTACAAGGACACATCTTGATGATGAAACATCAAGTAAAGATTAGCATATCTTTGTAATCAGTTTCCTTATTAATTACCCTCTTTATAAGTAAATAGCATCTTCTCTTGGATTTTTTTTTTGTAATATCAACATCTTGACATTGTTTCTTACAATGCTTTTTTCCCAGCAAGGTGGAAAAGTCTTGTTTTTTCTTTACAATGAGGCTTTTTTGACATGTATTTGTATGCCCAATCAGCAAATCCTATGTAATCCACTAACTCATATAAATAATTTTTCATAAGCTTCATACTGTAAAATTTGTCATTTAAACTTTAATTGTGCTCCTGCATGAAAATCCCCGGTATTCCACATCCGTATGCATTCTGTTCTAGTGTTTACACTTAAAAGTATTCTTCAGAGTTACAGAGTAGCTGTTAAGAGTCACTTGCAGTGCTCCTTATAGAATGTTCTAATATTGCTATTCAGGCTTCATATACTCATATAGCCAAATACACTGCTAGTCTTTGCTGCCCAAATGCTGCTGTAACACTACTGTAGGAGGTGGCATTCAGGCAGTTGAGTCTGAACCTAAAGTTCTTACCACTGCTTTTCAATGTGCAAGGTCCTAGAAAGTAAGAATTTTGTTTTTAATTCAAAATTTTATTGCTTTTCCTGTAGCAGTATTATAACACAATTTTGTACCAATCATATTTATAATTTGCAGTACTGAAGAGCTCAGTCTGTTTAGTTTTATCAGAAGAAGATCAGAGGTGTCATGTCTGTGTGGTAGAAAACCCTTTATGGCATTGGAAATACTAAGTAATAAAGCATCTTTTGTCCTGCAGATGGGCATAAAAATGAACTCAGAGCTAAAGCCTAGGCTGCCTAGATTGGTGCATGTGAGATTTCATGGCTGGAGGCATTTCTAAGAGGGCCACGGTCTGAGACTGGTCTGGCCTGACCAGAGCCTTTGGGCACTGCTGAAGTCCTTGAATTTTCCCTCAGGTTTTGACGACACCAGATAGTGAACCAAAGCTACCATCAGTTGCATTTTAGCTTCCTCCTGCTGTCAAAGAAGGCTTTCCGAGAGATAGCTCACAAATAGGTCTATTCAACATCTGTGAAGAGCTGCCTTGTGCATGTCCCAAATATTTTATGAGGTCATAAGATTTAGCTATTTGATAAGGGTTGGACTGTGGGTTCTTGGGACTCTATTTTAAGGGTAACATGTAAATAAGAAAGATTCCTGCTTGTATTGCTCTGTTTTAAAGAAGATGTGTATTCTCTGAATGAGGCTCTTGCAGAATCTCTGTTCTGATTATAGAAACTGGAAATAAATCAATATATGAAAGAAGTGTTTTATCTGATATAAAGTGAACTGAGTCGAGAGTGGGGGAAGAGAGGTTTTGCTGACATCTGACTAGATTTACAGTATTGGGCTCTCCATTAATCTGCATGCTTCCTTGACCGTTTCCGTAAGTATAAAGTATAAACTGTAATCTGAAGGTCTGTAGGGAGTTACTATGCTTTTCTTGCTTTGAATTGCAAACCTGAGTGAAAGATTTGAGGTAATTTATCATGTCTGTTCTTTGGAGTTTTTTTGGTAATGATTTTGTTTTCCAGTTTGTCAGGACATTGTCTGTAGACAAGTGAAATGGTCCCTGTTTGGAATTTGAAACAATTCCAGAGTTTCTTAAATAGCCTTTCATTTCTAAGCCACTGCTTCAGATCTGCCCAGTCCCAAATGGGATGTAATTTAAATGAGCAGGTCAGTTTCAGTTGATAGCTTAATGGATATCAATTCATTTTGCTAACACTAACATCCTTTTAAGATAGACTGGCATCATTCTTTTTTACCATGATAACACTGACTTCAAAGATCAAATTAACAGAGGACTTAGAATTTTGCCTATGCTTGTGTCTCACTATTAATAGCTATGCATATTTGTAGTAGGAGCAACACAGGAATCCCTTTACCTTAACTGTTCCAATGAATAAACCAAAAAAATAAGATCCCAAGTGGATGGAATGTTTTTAAACAAAAAGATCAAGATCCTTTGGAAATGACTTCAAGTTTTTAACACCATATTGGGAGGAGAGGGTTGTCCAGTTTTTAAAAGTGATTCTTTTCCTCTCTCATCTATAGGTCACATCTTCTCTTGGATGGAAGTGTTCCCAGTGATATATGCTGATTTTTGTTAGGTATAAGTAGTTGGAACAAGGAGCAGTAGATTGTTATATGGGAAGGGCTCAGATTTGGCAAACTACTGGTAATGTAAAACGTTTCAGATATCTAAACATTAGCTGTTTCAGTCTTACACCTACTTACAATTTCGTATTTTTTTAATTTTGAGTAATGAAGCATTTGATTTTATAATTGGATTAATTTCTGTTTAAAAAGGAAAAGCTGAATAGTGCTTTTTTACATGTCCGTAATTTTACATCCCAGGACTGAGAATTTTCTCAGTTCAGTTTGAATAACTGGTAGTAAGTCTGATAACAGGGCTGGCTATGATGGCATTTATCAATTTTTATATTCTTCAAACCATGAAACCTTGCTTTGTGCTTTTCCAGCTCATAAAAATCAATTGAAACTACAGATGAATACAAGTAGACTTGCTATGTGTTAATGGAGATCTTCTCACATATAAATAAAAGGGTATTTCAAATCTTGGGTACAAATTTTGTTCTCTACTGGCATAAAGCAATTTCCCAGTAAGAACAGATACTTAGTTTTTTAATGAAATACAGTATAGGGTTTCAAAGTAGTAAACTACAGTAATTTAATTCATTTTTGGTGAGGGAGGGACAAGGAGGTGTCTAAATAGGAGAATGTGAGCAGATCTTAGGAGCTGCTGCAATAGGGCAGATGTAGCACACAGTTTTCAAAACACACTTGAAAAATTATACCTGGAGACTGGAGAATTGTACCTAAAGGCTGGAGAAATCATCCTCTGAGAAGTGTCATCGCTCACAGACTGCCTGCAGGTGCAGTGATGGCAGACCAGTGGTTCTGATAAACTAATGCCAGCACTGACACTGATGTTTCCCTACTAATTTTGACACCAGCTTCCTGAGAGGTTCACCAGTGTTGCCTGAGGGCTCTTCTTCATCCTGCTCCACAAAATAATTTGCAAATGCTTGGACTCACCTAGCCCTCTTCCATGAGGAAACACATGTTCCCATTTTTGAGCCAGACACTCCTACTGCTGAATGTTGCATGGTGAGTGAAAGAAGTCCTGTGTTTTCTTTCTTGGTTGTCCAGTGAGCAGCAAGGGGAGCTTTCGTGGATCTTTTTTCTCTTGCTGATCCTTTCAGATACTGTGGAGACAGGAAGGAGGGAATTAGACATGGAGGGTTTGATTCCTGGTTGGGGAGAGGGGGCTGTGAGGTATGGTTGTTGTCCTGCACTCAAACAATGCAGGGGCTACCTGGGGAAGGTGACATTTCACCCTCCTCCCCACACTGAGGATTGCACGACTCTAAACCATGGGCTTCATCTGCTTACATATGTATTTAGACATTTAAACAAGAATCTTCTTCAACACCCCCACCCACTCCTCAAGTAACAAATAAAACCAGAAAATTTGTGCTCTGATGACAAAGCTGCGATTTGAGTGGCCCGTGTTGCTGTAATCAGTGCCCTTCTGTGTGTGCAGTGCAATGCAATCAGGCACTTGCATGATTTGTTGTTGGGTTTGAGAGTTGTGTGTCTCAGTCTGTCCATCTGCCCCGTTTCACACGAGGTTCCTGCCTTAGTATAGGACAGTTGAGACTCTCTGAATGTACAGCTGCTGGCTTGGATTTTTTTTTTCTCCCATACTTAGGCTGACTTCAAGCTTTATTTACTGGACAGCATCCAGACTCCACTCTGAAGAGGAAAGAAGTAATTTCCTTGTTAGTACCTTTGGGGTACCTCCTTCTATGACAGCTTAGAACGGTAATGAATTTGTGTGCTGAGCATTTGGATGTTATTGTCACCCTTACTTCGTAAGTGAGGAGTTTGAGTCTGAAGCAAAACTCAGGAGTTATCTCTGCATTTGAGGGGCCTAAGGTGAGATACACAGACACTGGCAATTTGCAAGGACTAACTTTGTACCCTTTTGTAGGTTCAAATCACATTTCATCAAACTTCCTTAGCACCTGTAAGTGCTCAGAGCTTCTGCACATCCAGCATAGTTACTGATGAGGTGAGGAGCACTGTCCTTGTTGCTAAAGTCCTTCTATGGCTTCTCAGCTAAGAGAGAGATGGCAGCAGGCAGGCATCTCACCAGGGCTGATGGTCGGTTGCTTTCACCGTGAGAACCTGGACAGCTTCCTGCTTTGTCCTTTCTGTCATTGGGTCTGACTCATTTGTGGTTATCTCCTTCACTTCTTGCCCTTAACCTCTCTGGAGGCATGCCTTCTGTGCTCTGTATAAAGTTAGAGTCTCAAAAATAAACTCTGTAATCATTTGATTTAGCATTATTGTGTAGTGTTTGGACCAAGGGACAGCTTAGGATGGCAGAAAAGGGATTTCTTCCTTTTTGAGTATTTTTATCTGTAACCAGGTATATGTATATCTGTGGGTGTATATATTATTTATTTTTGGGCTAGGACTTAGTATGTATTCACTTTGTATTGGAGTTTCCTTATAAAGGTATTTTAATTTCCCCAAATACATTTTGTCTCTGGAAATACTATGATTCCTGGACTTCAAAGGAATTGAAAGAGCAGCCCCAAATGCATAGTATCATAGAGAATATGTTGTGAAATAACTTGTCTACTACATCTCAAGAAAGAGCAATAGGTAGATGAAAACTTGCTATGGAACAATCACACTTCATATACTTTTACCTGAACATCATAGGATAACATGAATTTTGACTCATGCCTTGCAGTGATATTTCAAGTATCTTGATTCTTTTTCTCTAAACTACAGAGTAATGACTGTCTAGTGAAGTAAACCTGACTATTGTTTAACAAATGATAGGCTGTCTTCTAATGCCCAATTCAGCAAACTTTTGAAATATCAGAAGTCTTAGTGTATGTTTTGGGAAGAATGCCCTTGGAACCAGAATCAATCATCTGACTGAGCTGTATTGAAAAAAAAGGAGAAGGGTACAAAGAGAAAATGACACTAACTATTGTCTTTATTATGCCAAGTCTTGTTCTGTTCTCTCCATGGACTCTTGGTTTACATCTTCTAGGGAAATTAGTGCATCTTTAAAAAACCAAAAGGACAAACACAAACAACCTCCCTCTACAAGCTTTTTTGTCTTCGTTTGTTAGATGTGGGTTGGCAGGCTCTGTTTGCAAGCTGAATATTCATTTTCTCATGTAAACAGATTCCATTATGCTGAAAGATGAAAATCAAAATTGTTGCTGTAAGGCATAGAAGGAGGAGAGAAGACTCCGAATTCCAGAGAATCAGAAGGCTATCCTTTATTGTAACAATGCAATCCCTTTTATAGGAGCCTTCACCAATGGTTATTTGATTGGCTAAATGACACAACGCCTCTCTACCACCATTGGCTGAGATAGAGAGAGCATGTTTTGAGAACACACACAAGGATAGAATAAACTAAAGTGAAAAACAGCACCTGTTATTTCGAGAAGGCGAGATGCTTACAAAACCTCTATCAGTCCTTCCCTGAGAACATGAAATCATTCACAGAGCTGTTCCTTAGGAAGGAAAGCTTCTTTCTCTTGGGAAACTCAGGGCTTGGTGCTGAATCTCTCTAAGTCCCACTGAAAGTCAGCCCCACAAAAATGTTTAAATTTCCATTAATACCGTTTTGGGACTGGACAGATAGCTGCAATTGTGATTTTCTTACCCTTGCAGTAAAGTACTGCAGTCCACATCATTCCTTGCTCACACATTACACCTCACACCTGTGCTAAGTGGGCATTTTCTGAGGAAAGTGCATTGTTTGCTCAACAGAAGCATAAAAGATGACACATGGTAAGTTGCTGTACACCTTATCTTCTCTCTGCTAATCACTGTGGATAAAGTGATGATGGTGCACTACCATATGACTCAGAAACAACTTTGCTGAAAACCACAAATTTATTTCAGGTAAGTTACATCCCATGTGTATGTATACTTAAATGCAACTGTGTATTTGTTCCTGGGAAGAGCCCAAATGCTTGTCGTGAATAACTGGCAATGGAACTCATCAGAGCTGGTCTATTTAGAATATGTCTGCTCTCTGTCATTTTGCAAGTACCTCAAGTGTTTAGGATATGGATGAGTACAACTTCTACTGCTTGTCACTGAACTACTGCTGGTAATTGAAAATTGGAATACAGTGTTCCCTGGAGAGTTTGTCATGGAGCTCAAGAGGTTAATATGTCGTTATGTGATGATACTATAATTTTATATGCATCTGCAGATACTGCTAATAGACATTAAAGTGGGCATTTACATCCTTATTATGGGTCAGTACTTGATGTCATAATAAAAAAGTCACATCAGAAAAGTACAGGATAAAAATCTGATTATGCACATTTTGGAATGTAAATGGCTTTAAAATTCAAATTGTCACCTGGTGGGAGGATCAGGAAGGAGTCAGAACAAGGGCAAAGGGGCAAAGCTGTGAAACACAAGGGGCAAGATAAAGGAGGAAGAAGAGACAGGCAGGAGTAGGCCTTTGCTTTGATAGTTTATATCCATATGAATACTATATCCCATTACTTAAGCGCTTCATGTCATCTCATTAAACATAAGCTTGAGTGAAAGGTGGACTTTGTAATGGGGTGTGAAGGTCAGTAAACTACAGATCTTCTGTCTTTCCACAGATTTCCAATCTGCTCAGTGTTGTTAGGGCTAAACCATCATGTAGGTTAATGCAGGGTGTTCACTTGGAAAGCAACATCAAAGCTAATGCAGTTTTCAAGGCAATACAACAGCTGAATACAACAGCTGAATACAACAGCTGAAACTCTCTCCTAAGTCTGCCCTAAGTAAATATACTAGTAAAGCTGCAACTACTGGTCCCAGAGCCTGAGGAGGGGAGGCTACTGAGGAGACAGACTTTGAATTCTGAAGGGCTGTGTAGCTTAAAATCAGTGGAGGTTCCATGAGGAGTAGAGCAGCGTGTGTGATGCATGTGCAGCTGGAT
The DNA here is from genome assembly GCA_013397155.1 of Irena cyanogastra. NCBI lineage: Eukaryota > Metazoa > Chordata > Aves > Passeriformes > Irenidae > Irena > Irena cyanogastra. Next base: position 237,898 of record VWZV01011977.1, on the reverse strand, counting down.
ACATCAGGATACAGTGAGCTCAGTTGCAGATGCACTCAAACGCTTTCCAGCTTCACCTTGAGTGTCTGTGGGAGCTGAAACCCTAAAGCATGTAGAAATTTGGAAGAGTGTTTACTTTCTATTTCTGCACTACTTTTTCATCCAAGCATGTCCTATAGCACTCTAAAAAGTCTGCAGTTAGCTGAAATTTTAGTGATTTTTTTTTTGTTTGAAATACAGGATGCAAGGCCATGAAGTGAGGTAACGGTTTAAGACTGATGGAAGGAAAAGCCTCGTCCTTCTATCTCCACTACATTGTTTCTTCGTGCTTGGCTGTAAGCTCCTGCTGCTTACCTTTCCCTCCTTTGACTCCTCTGAGTCACATCAACCACTTTAACTGCAAAAAATGACTTGGTTTCTGCTGGATTAGTCAGTTGATTTGGCTTGATTGATGTGCACGATGAGTGCTAGGGGCAGCCCAAGGCATGATGGCAGGACTGGGACTGGGGAGTTGGGTGAGCTGGGAGAAAGTCCTGGGAGTAATGAGGGAGACTTACATAACTGACAAGCACCAAAGTTTTAACTTTGGCTCAGTTGTTTACAGATCTGTGCCCACCGCCCCACGGTCTCCAGGGATTCAGCAGCTCATAGGAAATCCACACAGTGCAAGGCTGCAAGAGGGGCTTTGAGGGGATGCTAAAGTCACATGGCCAAGAACTGTGTATGCCTCTTCTCCCAGGTGCTCCTTACGGGTTTTGACACCATCTTCAGCTGGGGAGAGAAGGGACATTTCCTGTGACATAACTGCATATGCTTCCTAAATAGGGATTATGGCTGAAAGGGACTTGCCTGCTCTGGAGAACTCAAAGTGTTGTTTACATGGGTGTCTTCTCATTTGAGGTTGGATTCGTTTATCTATGGAGCACAATGAATGTTGAGCAAAATTATTGAAAATACTTGGTCTCTCTACCTCATGTTGCTTGTGATGAGAACCAGCTTTTCTAGTAAATGAGAATGTTATTAAAAATGCCATCTATTGTTTGCAACAGCTTTCAGTTAAATACTGAAATGTTGAAGCCCACAAACAGCCTGCTCTGCAGGTTTTTGGGCTCTGATATAAGGCAATTTTGTCAGGAAAACAGGAGGCACAGAGAGAAGTTAAAATTTTGCAAGGAATATTGGGCAGATCTGTAGCATACCTGAAAGGCTTTTGAAACTGCATCACTAGAGGCCTTATATTTCTGTGTCGCTACACTAATGAGATACAGATACAACTCCAAGATCCACTCCATTCAGTGGATCAGTGAGACACCAGGCAGGATGGTGGCAATCAGTCAGCTACTGAGTCATTTAGTGATTAATGGATCCTTCTTTGTGAATGGGCACGTCCCTTGGCTGAGATCACTTTAGGCTGCTGAGAGAACAGGAATGGAGAAGTCCATCCCTGTTTGCAATTAGTGTTTGTTATTAAATGCTGACAGTGTGTTCTCTCCTCTCATGTATCTCATCTTTGTTTATGCACTGGATGTTGGCACAGGCTTCTGTGTTGTAATGTCTTGAATTAGCTGCTGTTGAAAGGAGTCCAAGGAGCAGTGTGCTCTGAGGAGGACAGGAGGGTGGGAGAGTGGCTTGGCTCCAAAAGAGCAGGAGCAATTCTGAGGGAAGGATGAAAATGGGTTTAGTTAAGTGGGAGGCTGGCAAGGAGCAAGCAGCAGTGAGTCCGTGCACGTCTCTGCTCTCATATGTGAGGCCAAACACTTTGATGGGAATAAGGAGCTGGATGGGAAGTGTGACCCATGGCAGGAAGGGGAGATAGCCTTGGAAATGATTTGGTAGAAGGTGATTTTGGCAGACATGATATCTTCAGGGAGATAGATGGTGCTTGAGTTGGAAGCATGGGACCTAAGAAGAGGAGACTGCAGTCACTGGAGATCACCATAGGGATAGAAATATATGGAGAAGTGATAACAGAACTCAAGCTGTCTGTGGAGGATGAGTTGGCCATTTTGTAGGTCAGTCTTTCATCTGTTTGTGTGATAAGAAAAAAATGTGCCAGGATCTACAAGGAACAGGTATTGTTTGGTTATAAGAGGCCAGGACTTTGAGCTCTGTCTCCCGCACCCTATCTGCTCAGAATCGCTACAACATGTTATTTTAAGATGAGAAATAAACCCAAAGTGAGTTGATTTTTCTTTCTCTAGGAGCTAGATACCATCTCTGCCGCTCCTCTCCTGCTTTCTTCAATAGGGAGATGAAATGTTAAGTAGGAATTAACAATTCATCTTGTTGGAGTGCTACTTGATTATAAGACTTAACATGTTTCTTTGCACAATGGGAATAGATAGGGAAGGGTAGCATGAGGCCAGGTTTGCCTCCATTGGATGCATTCACTCTCTGTGTCAACCTGTGACCTGACTGGTTATAGATTTGTTTGGTCCATCTGAGTCACATTCCTAAAATCCAGGTGGCTTTGGCAGTTGTGCCAACTGGAGCCTTGGTGTTCACTGGTCACCTGGAGTGGAGGGGTACAAACAGCAGTATCAGGTACTGTTTATTGATCACCAGGTGATCTGTGTGTAACTGCCCCTCTGTGTTTCGTGGTTTTGTCCTGTGAATATTTTGCTCTAGTCTCTGCAAACTTTGTTCCAGAGTATCTTTGACAGTGCAACTGACTGCTTCTAGTTACTTCAGATATTTTGGATGTACAGCACTGTTAATCCAGAGCTCATTTGTTGGAGCAAATTGAGGTCCACATCACCAGCAGGATACCTTGCTCCAGTCAGTACTCACCTAGCCCAAGTGGAGTGAGCACCTTTATCTTTTCCCATCTCTCACTTAGTCTTTCCTGATCTTCCTATCCCTCTGATGCTGCTCTGCCACTGCTTCTCCCTCATAGCCCACATTCAAGTGTGGTTCTTTAAAAGCAATCTCTGTCAATATTTGTCATTAATCTGTTTCCATTTTTATTTATAAAAGAAAGAGAGAGAGTGAGAACAGAACAGCAGCAGGAGCAGGGCAATTGCAGATGAATAATGAAAGGATTCATCACAGCCATACCAGGATATATATATTTTTTGCAGCCAAGCGAGACGGATTCCCATCACAGCTCGGGGACTCGTTCCACACAACCACTCATCTTTCAAGCTGGGGGGAAGGGAAAGGTGGAGACAGTATCATTATGGATGTAACGGGCCTCTGAAGTGACTGGTCAAGGTTGCTGCTTCAGTCACAAGGAATCTGCTTACAGGAATTTTCTTTCCAGCAGGTGTTATTGCCTGCTAAAGTGGCCTTCTACAGCAGTCTGCCCCTTGTGAAAGGGAGGGTTTGCTAATGGGGATGCTTACTAAATGTTGGAGTCACCAAGGAAGGACAGAATGTCCAAGTGAGGATTTCACAGGGGTGACAGACTTGTCTGAGATGGAATGAGGGACACACTGGGCTATGCAGGGCTCTTTCTCACATTTTTGTCATTTGAGCCCACTCTCAAGTCCTCTGTCATATCAACAAACATCTCTCAGCTTGCCCTGCACCATCTAACTTTACAAACTCATCTGCCCTGTTGTACACAAATGTTTTGTTCTTCTTGTTCCTTTTTAGTAGGTTAGGTAGATGCAAATTTGTCAGATGGGAGTGTTGAAGCATTCTGGGGTCTGGAAGGACTCTGTGAAGCCAGAAGGGAAAGAACTGCCGTTTATAAATTATGGAAAAAGCCCCAACAACAACCAACCAAACAAAAAAAACCTACCCCACAAGCACACACAAACAAACAAAAAATGCCTGAAATATGTCTGATTGATTGAGATGTGCACTAAAATCCAGAAAGATCTCTGTTTTCTCCTGTCTTCTAGGTCCAGGGTAGCAGTGTCACTGCTTCAATGCTGTTTGACCTCTGTGTGCACACAGATGTATGGTTATATTCCTCCACAGCTGAAGAGATGGTCTGACTCTCCAGCCCTCCTGTGCTTGTAGTGAGGCGATCCAGGCAAAGCAATTGCTATTCTGAGGCAGAGATGAACTGTGCTGAATTCTCAGATGCAGAAGTGCAGTTACTGTCTGCTCCTGGGGCTTGGAGGGTCTGAGTTTAGGGAAAGAGCACAACATGTGACTATATTTTTCCATCTAGGAAAGCATAAAGCAGGTTGATTTAAAGGGCAGAATGGCCTTATTTTCAGGTGCTGCAGTGACATGTATTGGTGGTTATCAGTTCCACTTCCACCTCTGGAGAGGCACCAGCCCATAAAAAGCACCAAAGACCTTGTGCCAAGGGACTGTATATTTGTCAGGCCTCTTGGCATCCTGGAGTACTTCATGCATCTCTGACAAGGCATTAACATCAGGTATTCCTGTATTAAATACTTCTTCCTCTTAATTAAAGCTGTTGGAGGCAATCACAGTTGGATGGGAGGGTCCAATGCGATGCTACAGCTGAAGTGATCCTTGAAAGAGTAAGACAAGCAAATATGTTGCTTTGGTGGACCCTTAGGACTGTCATCTTGGCAGGGTGAAAAAGAGCTGTGACCTGTTCTGTTCCAGACCCTGCTAGTGCTCAGTTTTTCCTGTATAAAATCACAGCTTTGCCAGCAGTAGGGGAATCAAGGAAAAGTGATCTCTTTCTCAACCAGCCCCTCCATTTCTCTTTTGTACCCAGGGAATGCAATGCAGTGCTTAGAAGCTTAGACTCAGTCTATATTTTTTACTATTCTGGCTCTAACATATGTCTCCTTTTGGGAAACCATTTGGTCCATTTCCCCATATTCCACAGGTTTATGACATGTCATTATGACCTGGATGTCATCCAGTTTGCCTACATGATCTAGCTCTATTTACACATCCTACTAGGTCTCCATTTCTCTCCCTAGATAAGGAGTCTCAGTTGTTCAGCATCGAGAAGGATTTTCTGTTGAATATGGAAATTCTCAGGATATACAAAAGGAGGAAGCTTCTATAGGGGGTGTTTGCTTATTAAAAAAAAAAAAAAAGGGCAAAAAGAATGCTTCAGCCATGATAGATCTCATTGTTGTACAGCTGCAGAAATTGATTCTTATATAGCCTGTGGCTACTGGCTTCTTACTTCTTTCCTGAAGGTACTTTTTTTTTTTTGTATCCCCATAGGATCAAGTCCCTGAAAGTGGTTAAGAAACTGTTATTGCTCATGGTCACCTCTTGACCGTGGCTGGATATAGCCAAGTGTTTGGACATTAAGGGAAAACAAAAAACCCATCAGCTTACTTGTGTTTACAAAAGTGGGTTTCATCGGCAGGTGAGAATCTTGAGTAGTTCTGATAATGCTGTGCTCTTTCTGTTTTTCTTGGTGGCATTACGGATTATTACTGGAAATCTTGCTTTGTCACAGCCCAGGAGATTGCCTTGCTTCTAACTGGTGCTTTCCAGGTAGATATAAACTCGATGTATAATAAATGAGTAGTAACATGTTTGTGGAGGAGAAGGTTCTCTTCTGACTCCTACCAGTGGATGGTTTATGACATCTCATCCCTCCGGTCACCTTTGTCCTGGTGATACCCTGACTGAATTCTTTTGTTTCAAGCTTTTAGTGGCTCCATGCAGTGACTAACTTAGGGCATTCATTATTTGGTCTCCATATCTGCTCTGTCTAGACCCCTCCTCTTCCTCCAAACACTCCCAACCAAACCAGTAGCTGGTGATTGCATTCTGTTGAAGGTCCCAGTTTCTAGGGCTCCTTGCTGTGTACCCACTGACACAGGCAGTAGCACCATGGCACAAGGCGGTGACCAACTCTCTATCACAGGGTATCACTGAGATGTTTTGCACTTAAGTAAAAAAGACAGATTTTCTTTAGCCTTGAACAATCTGAAATACTACACGTAAGAAAATTATTTGTCTTGCCAAAGGCCTGTGATGCAGCAGCACACAGTTTTTTTACTGGAGATGTCTCCTCCCAGACATGTAGGCTCTTCTCAATTGGAAATATTTAACACCCTATTAGTTTCTGATGTGTGCTTTAATATATTGGTGATCTCAATGTTCCCTGAGAGGCTTCAAATTATGAGGCTATAACAGGTGCAGGTTTGCATAACCTTCTTTGAAATGCTTCACTCCATCTGATCCAAACTTAGGTTATTTTAGCGTGAGTGTGTTGAAAAATCTGCAGGGTATCAGGTGAGTGGTGGATGAAGAGCTCTAAACTCCTCCAACAAAGCTTGTATGAAAAAAATTGACCAGGTGGGCTTCTGGAAAAGTAGTTCTTCAAAGAATCTGAGGACCAAGATGCCCTGAGCTACTGCTGTAGCCTGTGGGATCAATATAAACTCAGTCTTTCCTTTCTTTCTGTACTCCTATAGTCCCTAGAAGGTTTCAGTCAATATTGAAGTCCATCTGCCCCTAAGGCTTTGCAGACTTTGAATAGGATCATTTACTAGAGAACATACTGTCCAAGCAGAGCAGGATGTGGGTGTAGGTCACAAGTAGTAAAGGTGAGGAAGGGCAGGATGATACATGATCTGTTATGACATCAGTGTGAAATGAAATGGCAGAAAAGAGATGCTGCTGAACTGTTGATTGCTGAATTAATTTTCTTTAACCTTCAGGACCTGAGCCAGGGCATCTCAGGATGTTAGCTAAAGCACACTGAAAGTCGTCAGGGAAGATACATGTATGAAGGTATGTGCAGGCGGGAAGAAGAACCAAGATAAAAGGTAGATGTGTTTTAAATAGAGGTCTAGCGGGAGAACAGAGCTCATATTTTGGAGATGTTAACAGAGAAATGTGGTTTGGGTTGAAAGCTGAGCAATTTTTTCTTCCATATATCTTAACCTATTGTCCACCTTCTTTGGGTTTTTTAATTTTGAAAGGCAGACTACTCTGCTGACTGTGTGCATGCATTTCATTTTGTGTATGCCCTACCAACGCAGTGGGAATCAGAATGGTGTTTGCCTGTCCCTAGGCTTCCTCCTTTGTCTTCTTTCTTTCTGGTGAAGGAGGCATAAGGGGAGACCCAGGCTCAGTATAGATCCACCTCAGGTTTGAGGCATGAGCTGGGGACGTGCTTAGCTGGTGACAGTGGCATGCTGAAAAGTGTTGTTCTGTTTTCTGCGGTCTCCCTTGTATGCATTTCAAAACTGCTTTCAATGAAAAGGTCCCTCTTTCTAAGAGCAAGGTAAGAGGCCAAACTATTACCTGTGGGAATAGTATTTTCTGGGCCTGTGCTATTGAGTGGCAGCAGTTCAGCAGTGTCTTCCCTGGAGAGGTCGCCCCAGCTGCTTCATCAGGGTTGCTCAAGAAAGTGATTCCTTCTTGTATCTAATGGTGTGAAGGCAAAGCAAATCTTCTCTTGCTGATTCGTGCAGCAGTGAGAAGAATTGAGGAGCTGTAATGATTTCAGCCAGTTTCTACAGTATATTTTTGGTTAAGAACCTAAAGGCAGTGCTAGTATCAGGGGCATGGAGCTGTTAAATCCTACTCTGCCTGGGTCTGAAAAGTTGTAAAACAATGAAAAGAGCTGCTTCAGCTTGTCTGCAACAGCTATGGTGGCTGATGGGCTCAGCTTAGCTAGGACAGAGACTCTGGGTCCTATCTGAGGAAGCATTTGAACTCAAGAAGCTTTATAAGGACTGAAAGTCTGGCAAATGGGCCAGGCCCTCCACTGTTTTATGTCTTTTTCAAGAACAGATATTCCAGGTGCAGAGATAGTTTTTTTTCGAACAAGTTACCAAGAAAACACAGACAACTTTTCTAATACTTTTAAAGTGAATACACAACATCAAAGCAATATTAGCACCTCAATTCAGAAAGTTAAGGAGAGATCAAAAGCTGTTTTTCCTACTTGCTATTAATGGAAGCTACCTTCCTTCACTACCCCTTTCCTCTTGCAAATCACTGGAGTGAAGAAAATGATTCAGTGGCAGGGTTCTGGATGTCTCATCAAAAGCCAAGGCATGACCGGGACAGTGAGACAGGATCATCCTAGCACAAAGTGTAGAGCTACTTAAAGGTGTCTGATCTGTGTCTGTTTTGAGGCTAGGTAGAGTTCCACCCTTTGTATTTGGAATTTTTCAGAGGTGCTGAATTTCCATTGAAATTGCAGGGAACACAGGTGTCTTTTGTAGGCTCAACTGCCTTACCAAATACTCCAACTCTACTAAATAAGGCTGCTGTCTTGCTGATCTGTGCCCAGAACCAGAGGCTGCAAGGAGCATGTGTAAACAAGGTATCCCAATGTGTTACCTGTCAGTCCCTGAATTTCTATGTTTGCCTCAGGAGAGTGATGAGGAGAAGCTGGGCTGCTCAGTTTGACCTTACTTTTTAGTTTTTTTTCCCTGTTTTTTGGTTTGTTTGTGTGTGTGTGTGGTTTTGGTTTTTGTTTGATTTTCTCTTTGCACGTGCCTCTAATTGATCTTGAAAAGAAGGGACAGTTAAAGAAGACATTAAGGTGAAATGAAGCCATAACTGTGACTGGAGGCTTTTATTAAGTGTGGCAAAATTCCCTGGGCTGCGTATAAATTGTTTATTGATTTTGGTATGGCTGGATGCTCTGGAGTAATCGCCTGCAGAACCACTAGAGAGCGAGCAGAGAGGAGAGGGCTTTGCCAGGTCGCTGCTGCTTCCTGCCCCTGTCTGCTCTTCCTCCTGCCTGTGCTGGTGGTCTCCTCTTTAACCTGTAAATGAGCAGCCCCAGCTGGATGACTCCTGTGGCCAGCTTCTGCAGCCCAGAGTGGGGCTCTGCTCTGCTGTTCCAGAAATGGCTGGTGAAAGAATGTAGAAGAGATGGCTTTGGAGCATGTATCATACAAGTAATGGTTTTGCTGAGACTTAAACTGCCCTTTGGCTCTTCCACCTGCTGGTTGTTACAGAGAGAAACCTGCCTGTGACAGTCAGCAAGGTCAGTCATCTCTGAGCCTGCCTAGCCATGGGGTAGGTCGATTTTGTGACAGGGCAGAGATGAACATGTTCATGGTTTTCAGTAGTGTCGGTGCTGTCAAGTTTTGCCTCAGGATCCCCTGCTTGCTCTCACATGCCCTTCTCCTCTGCCAAAGCTGCAGGATGCTGTGTGCAGTGAGGCAGCCTGCCTCCCCTGGGCCAGTCTGTAAGCCCAGGAAAACTACAGCCCCTCCTGACTTTTCCTTTGCTTTTTTGTTACAGCATTAGGGTGGTTTTATTGCTCTATTTCAGTGAACTCCATTATACAGAGATTTTTCTCATCCCATCTGAGGAGCTGTCCTGGCAGAACTGGAGTTTCTGTTTTATTCACTTCCCATGGAGGTGCTGCACACTTTCTATGCTACTTTAGCACAAGGGCAAGGAAATCCTTAATTGTTTCTTATCCAGAGTGCTATGTATAATGTATATTCCTAAATGTATATTCCTAAAATATACTGTCTCTTCAGGTCCAAGGATGATATAGCAAGGGAAGCAATATTTTTTTGACATTTGATTGGGAGAAAGTGACTGAATTTTCTAACACTTGTTGCACAGTTGATATCCCTTCTTCTTCTACAGGTGAGGTGCTGGTAGTTGGTGGGAGGTTTTATTTTCTGTCTCTGTCATCCAGAGTCCATATTTTTATCCCCTGGTAGCATAGATGGGTTGAATTTCCTTTCTTTTGTGGAGGACTTCCGAGGCCTGTAGTAGTGTGGCCATTAAGTGAATGATACTCAGATGTAAGTCTCTCTGTGGAGAGAAGAAGAAGACTTGTCCACCTGTTAGGCCCCTTAAAGTCGGCTGAGATTTAGTGCAAGTGTCAGAAATTCTGTTTTTAGAAGATGCAGTAACAAACTCTGTTCCTTTCTTAATCATCTAATCTATATGTGAGGGTGGGAATATGAAGCCATAGTAAAGGTAAGATCCTCTTTTGCATCACTGGGCAAAATTTTCATGAGATCATGTAGATTTGATAAAGAAATGTTTTTTTCTTTGCATGTACTTAATGTTTCTTTAATGAAAAAGAAGGGTAAATGTGTATTAGTTTAAAATTTCATTTTCTGGAGGGCATAATGTTAATAGAAGGGAAAATATCTCTAAAGTGTTAGCAATTTAACTCCAAGGTTTTGAAATGGGATAAAATAATCTAAATAAAAATTTGCATCTACCTAGAGAGTTCTTTTGCAAAAATGGCATGTGAATGTTAGTGCTAGGAACAGCAGTAACTGCTTCAATTCTGATGCTTTTGGGGGTTTCTTTTACCCCTGTAAGAAAGGTCAAAATTTTAACTTAATGTCGAATAAGGACAGTGAATTATGCTGATGTTGGTCAGTGTACTTTGGCTAGGAGATGTGAATGCTGTAACAGCATCTGCATTAATCTGCACTGGTATTTCAAAGCATTTACTGTGTATGTACATCACGTAAACTTTTGTAATGCTTAGTTGCTTGAATGAACTAAGATGATTGATTTATTCCTTCTCACAGAAAAAAAAAATCTCATAGTTAAAGCTGCAAAACTTTTTGCCATGGCTTGTGTTCCCTGACTACAAGGTCTTGCTCACAACTGCTGCAGATTTCTGATTCAGTTTCTTGTCTTGGCGATTTTTGAACCCCCACCCTTGGGAAGAGCAGCCTGGCTTTAAATTCCTCAGTCCTCCACTTCAGACTGAAGGAGTTATTTTTAACCTGTCTTGACCTCTGCCTGAGCAAGAATAAAATAGGGATTGGGCAGAATATGACACAAATCAATAGGTTATCCCAACAGATATGATCTTTGGCACCGTTTTGCCTTGGACACTTGCTGCAGTAACAAAGATAAATGGTGATTTGTTAACATTGTGATCTAGGGACTGGGTGGCTCAGTGGATCGTGTGCTGGCCTCTGACCTCTGGGTCTCCAAGCTCTGAACATCAAGATGAAATCTCATTCTGATAGTAGGAAGGCAAAAAGGTCCACAAGGGTTGGACAGTTTTGGTTCAGTGCTGATCACAGTGCTCCAAAAACCATCCCATTGAATAGACAATACTTCTTGACAAAAGGGAGTATGGGGAAATAGGATGGGAACTGTTGCAATAGAGAGCTAGTGATTGGTTACTGCAGGTAAGACTTCCAGTGCTTTTATGGAGTGATACTAGAACACTCAGAGCTTCTTTGTCTCTTTGTCTACCTGTCAAAGAGGACTTGCATCGCAGACAATTTGTGGTGGCTTCAAGTAAAAATTAGATTTATTTTATGAAACAGCTTTGATTTAATTTTCTGGGACAGTATCTGCATGTCCTTTGATTACTGAAAGCTAGTGAGGAGGAGTCTTTTGGGGAGCTGAAGTATCGGAAACCTCAGATACAGTTGTGATCCAGTCATGTCTCTACGGGATCTGTTCCATATCTCTAGAGTCCTGTTGCAGGTCCTCTGTAGATAGCTGGCTTTTGATATGTTCTCAGATGCACGTAGTTTGTCTTTCAGCAGTCCAAGATGATATATTCTCATCAGGTGAAAATAGAGCCCTGCAACAGAATTTCTTCCAAGACATCTGCAAGGATTGGCAGGCAGTGTTTGAAGACAAATCTGTGTTGTAACTCATCTCATGTACACAGGTGTAAGCCACAGAAAAGTGAGTTCTCTTCTCCCTTGGCTGGTGTATCATTCCCCCTGCCATTAGGAGGCAGTATGGCAATATTTCATTCTTAACTGAATCCAGCAACTTCAGTCTTTTGGCTCTATATCTCTTTACAGTTCTTTCTACAAGAGTGGCACTGAGCTCTCAGGTGCTTTGCCATGGTAAGCACATTCTCTCAGTCTTGACAAGTCAAAGGGACAAAAATCTTACACCTGTGAGGGACAAGAGCTCTAGCAACTGCCTCATTGATGTAAGCAAGATGTTTGTATAGTGTTTTTAATCTTTCCCATGTTGTAGATCTTAGGGTTACATGAGAGCTCATGTTGTGCTTGTGAACCCCAGATTTATCTCTATGATAATCCCCTGCAGCATCTGTCCCTCCAACTTTGTATTTTGCATTGGGCTGTGCATTGCTGGGTTATAGAGAATGACATGGGTCTTGTCACTGAGAGCAGCCTCTTTTCCATATTTTAACTCATCTCATCCATCTGTAGGTAATACCAATACCAGCAATGAGCTGGAATTGCAATGGGTCAGTGCAGACTTCTGCTTGTGTCTGTGTGTAATGTCATCTTTTTGTTGACAATTGCTCTTGAATCTCAAATGGGGAGCCTGTTTTTAATCCATGGATTACATGCCCTATGGGTTGCTCACAGCACACATTCATTACTTGACATGTCACAGAAGGAAGTTTGAGCCAAAGAATCTGGTCCTACATGTTCCTCTCCTCATGAGGTTCCTGACAACTCAGCTCAATGTCTTCCTTGTGCCAGACCGAGGCACATTTTTGTATCCTGCCCAGGTGCCTGTTCTGTGTCACATTGCTCCAAGTCTGTCTTGACACTTGTTTCTCCAGAGACAGGGGCTGCAGCCTGCCCATAACCAGAAACCTCCAATTCTATCCCTTTTCTTCCAGGGGAGCGTAGATTGTCCTGCCATTCTTGTGTGTCAGTGCTTTGACTGAATGCTCTGTTCCTGTCTCCTGCAGCCCAGCCCAGAGCTTGTCATGGCTCCAGGACGTGCAGAGCAAAGTGCACTGAGCAGACTGAGTGAAAGCAGCATGTCCAGTGCTTTCTCCTGCAGCCAGCATGCCACTGTCATCAGTGGCACTGCCACTACTGCCTTCCTATGTACAGAGGACAGCTGAGGCTGAACTTGGTGCCTGCACTGAACGGGGTGGTTTTTGGGCCAGGAATATGTTGGGACCTGCACAGTGCATGTGAAATGACACCTAAAGTGGCTGTGGCTGTAGCCTTGCTGTAGATGTCCAGGTATGCTGCATTAGCACAGCTGTCTTTGCCTACCAGACCTGCATTCATATTTAAAAAAAAAAAAAAAAAAA
>VWZV01011977.1:199862-225035 GCA_013397155.1 Irena cyanogastra | reverse complement strand
AAAAGTGGGAAAAAAACCCAACCAACAAAAAAAGAAAGAACTGGAGAGAGAGGCTAACAGCCTAGCAAGACCTACTTTTCACTATATTTTTAGCCTCTGATTTTATTTTTCCCAGTATAATTCTGGATTAACTGTTTCATTGTTTGATGAGGTTGAGATCAAGTTTAACCAATCTAGAATTCTCTGCCAACATTCCCTTTGTCCTTTTCCAATGACAGGATTTTCCCTATCATTACTTCAGTCATGTTTCATGTTGGGTGGGTTTCTTGCCTTTGTTTTTTAAAATGTGTTAAGTGACATCACTGGTGAGTTCTTTGGAGTTCTCTGAGTTGTTCCAATTGAAAGTTTTACTTTTGAAAGATATTTCCTCATGTCTTGAATATAAAAAACAAAGGATGGCATGAGCCATCTTGTGGTTTTTGGGTTTTAGAGAGAATTAGTAGCTACAGATTTCTGCCATCTCTCCAGCTATCTAGGCCTAGACAAGGATATTCTTTCTACTGCAATATCTAGTTTTATAAGGAGACAGATCTATGTGTGTGTTGCTGGGAAATAACATTTTTTTAAAGATGTGAACATAAGAAATAAACTTCTCAAACTTCTTTGTGATGCAGCTCTGCCCAAGGCCCAGTTTATTTTGCTCTCATGGAAATAGCTTTGCATATTTCTTGATACAAATAGCCTTTTAGGAGTTTTCTTCTGAAAGATTTTTATTCTTATGGAGAGACATACTGGAGAAGTTGGTACTTGTACAGCATGCTGCTTTCAGAACTCTGCTGTTGCTGGAAGAGTGGTCAGTGGTACCTCTGATAAGGCATGAGCCATTCCCTCAGTGGTACTAGAAAAGATGGCTGTAGTTTGATGGATTTGGAATTGGCCAGGGTGGAGTCATCATCTTAGAGCAGCTGTTTTTCTCTCTGCTCCTGGCCCATCTGTTTGTAGGTGCCATGAGAAGAGATGTTGTCCAGAGGCAGTATTTGCAGAGCTGGTGGGAAGTAGCAGGCAGGTCATGTTGCTTCCTCACCTGCTCCTACTCCAGAAATACCTCTGCAAAAAATTAATGTCTCCTGCAATCTGTTTGTAGAATAATTGAATTACAAAATAATTCAGGTTAGAAGAGATTTCAGGAGGTTTCTGATACAGTCCCTTGCTTAAGGCAGGATCAACACTGAATTCAGACTTGGTTGCTCAGGTCTTTATGGAGTTAGATCATGAAAGCCTACAAAAATTAAGGTTGTACAGCCTGTCTGTGCAGCTCATTTCAATGCTTAGTTGACCTCATGCTGGAAAAGCTTTTTCTTCTGTTGAGTTTGAACCTCTCTTGTTTCCATTTGTACCTGTTGTGTACTGCCAGTGCATGACCCACTGTAAAGAGCCTGTCTCCATGTTCTCAATAAGGTGCTTAATGAAAGCCTGCTGTTAGGTCCCTCTAAAACCTTCTCCAGGCTCAACAAACCTGGGTCCTTCAGTCTCTTATCACAGGGCAAATGCTCCAAACTGCCGATCCCCTCACTCACCCTCCATTTCTTACACCAGTTTATCAATTCTTCTCTTGTAATGGGGTATCTAATCTAGACAACATATTCTAGATGGAATTTGGCAAGTGCCAGGTGAAGTGGAATAACTGCATCCCTTGAACCTGTGTGGCTATGGTCCCATGAGTACCATGCAGCACACTGCCAGCTGTTTTTGCTGCCAGGGTGCACTGATGGCTCATATTCAGCTTAAGACCCATCAGGCCCCCAGGTCCTCTTCAGCAGAGCTGCTACCCAGGCAGGCAGACCCTAGTATGTACTGTCACAGTGGATTATTTCTTCCAAGGTGTAGGGCTTTTGCATTTGTCCTTCATGAATTTTGTAAGGTTCATGTTAGCCCTGCAGCCTCTCTAGGGCATTTTGGATGGCAACCTTGCCTTAAGCATATCAACTGGTCTCCCCAGTTTGTTGTCAAGTGCAAGCTTGATAAGAGTGTGCTTTGTTGTGTTCTCTAGGTCATGGATACAGATGTTAAACAGGACAGGTCCCCTTCATGTATCTTGTTACTGGCCTACAGGTAGGGTGCAAACATGGCCCTCTGAGCTTCATCATCCAACCTGGTTTTAGCTCATCTGATAGTCCACTCATAATGGTTTACTATCAGTCTTGAAGCGTTCTGGGAAACAGTGCTGAAGTCAAGGCAAATGCCTTCCGTGCCTCTCCCCTTGTCCACAAGTACTAACATTTTATCATAGGAGAGAATCAGGTTGGTCAGGCATGATTTATTCTTGGAATATCCACACTGACTGTTCCTAATCACCTTCTTCTCCTTTGTATGCCCAAAATACATTCTAAGGGGACTCACTACATGGTTTTCCCAAGGACACAGGTGAGGGTGATTGACCCTAATTTATTGGATTTTGAACCTCTTGAAAATGGATCAGAAGGAACTTATAGGTCAGAGAGAAACCCATAGTGTGTAAAGTCAGCTACTTTCAGCTGCTTTTTCCTTAGTCAGCTCACAGCACAGAGTTGCTGGTAGTGTGCATGGAGGAGGTAAGAGAGCTTTCTGGCTGCCTCAGGTTTGTTACCAAGGGATATGAGAAGCCAGGAAGGAAGGGCTAAATTGCAGGTTGGAGCATGTGGTGGGTCTTCTCATGAACTGGACTTTCGGCAGCAACTGATGAAGCTAAGGGTTTGCTACTTGGGCAAACCTAATCACAGTCTCTGGTCAAATACATTTATTTCATAGAAATTAAGATCTCTGAGGGATTCAGTTTAGGGGCCTTAAAGGCCTTTCCCTGCAACTCCATGCAGTGTCACTCTGTCTCTCACTGAGGAATGTCTGCTTTCATGCTTGGGCATCTGCCTTCATCTCTGTTCTGTATCTCTCCCCTTCCTTGAGGAGGAAAATGGGCCTCTACTCCAACCCCAGAAAATGTTGTGCACATTGGAAAGACACATTTTCCCCGCTCTTTTCCTTGATAAAAGTTCAGACAAAAATAAATGCATGTTTTTTTGCAAACTCCAGTGAGACAGTTGGGGCATTGGTGTAATTTCTCTCAATGTGTACCTGTCATCATTGTCTTAGTGTTTCACAGCTTAAATGCAGCAGTTATGATCAAGCTGCAAAGTTCCACTGTATATTGAGAGGTTTTCTGTGTTCACTTCCTTCTTGTAAGAAATCTAGAGAGAGAATCCCTCTGTTGGCAGGCCAGGAAGAAGGTTGAGAGAGGAGAAGAGGTGGTTATTGGGAGCACCCCTTTGACCTCCTGCTGGCCTCAGGGCAAGAGGGCAGGTTTCAGCCCAGTGTCAGATGTTGCTTTGTTTTTGTCAGCTCACCTGCAGTTGTCTCAGGTGAGAGAAGTAGCTCTGCTGAGAAGCTGTCCTGTTACTAGCACTTTGCCAGAAGGGAATAGAGATTTCCATGTGCTTCTAAATGGATGTGTTTGCAGTGAGAGGCTTTCTGGGGCAAAATGTGACCCTTACATCCACAGGCATGCCCACAGGCATGCAAAATGCAAGTATTTTCAGCTAACATTTTCCAGATACCTTTATACAAATTCTTGAATTCTTCAGCATGTACATTTGTTCTCCCTACCCTAGCTTTTCATAAAATCATAGAATATCCTGAGGGGATATTGGAATCCACAGGGATTATCAAAATCCAATTCCTGGTCCTGCACAGTACAGCTGCAAGAATCACATAATGTACATGAGAGCATTGTCCAAACCCTTCTTCAACTCTGTCTGGCTTGGTGCTGTGACCGCTTTCCCTGGGGAGCCTGTTCTAGTGCCCAATCACCCTCTGGGTGAAGAACCTCTTCCCAATATCCAACCTAAAGCTCCCCTGACACAGCTTCAGGCCATTCCCTCAGGTCCTGCCACTGGTCACCAGAGAGAAGAGATCAGTGTCTGTCCCTCCCCTTGTCCTCATGAGGAAGTTGTAACTGCAATGAGGTTTCCCCTCAGTGTCCTGTTCTCCAGGCCGAACAGACCAAGTGACCTTAGCTGCTCCTTATATGGTTTCTTCTTCAGATCCTTCACCATATCCAGCGTCTAATTTTGGATATTTTTTGGCTTTTCTCCAAGAAGGTGAGTCCAGCTGGTGGCACATTGGCAAGCTCAGGGGACAGCTTTGTATGTTCTCATCTCTTTTTGTAAGAACTTAGATATAGAAACAGCTATTGTCAGTACACAGGCCCTAAAAACAAATCACCACTTAAGCCCAAGAGCTGCCACCCAATTTATCTGTAAAGGATGTGGAATATTCCCTGAGGTGGCATCCAGTCACTGATGTAGGCTTGGGTGCAGCGTTACTCACTGATGTTCAGAGTTTTACCAGCTTATGAGTTTTAACTGAATCTCTGACTGTCCTGATGATAATTTTATGTGAAGAGGCAGACTTTTCTAAACTACTGTGATATTCTTGCAGCAAGTTTTGGCTGCTGTCAGTGAGGAGGACTGCAGAACCTGTATAGATCACACTATAATTCAAATATCTATCTGATACAATTTTTTATCCTGCTTAAGCTGTGCTACTTAACTCAGTGCTACTTGGTGGGGTAAGTCCCATGAGTTAATGTGGTTTCATATGTTCTATATTCTCCAGAAACTTTTCTTTCTCAGCTTTGCATTCCTGTTTCTGCTCTCTTCCAGAAGATACTCAGTGCTAACTGGTTATTATGGGTCTCTCTGAGGGCATGGTTTCCTTTTGCTCTTTATTGTGGTGTGTAGGGAAGGAAAAAGATGGAGAACAGCAACGATTCTCCTGAGAGATTCCCCTGGCATACTACTGGAGACAGTGCTACTGTAGTGCACAGAACACAGGGACAAAAATTCCTGTCTATTATCACTTAGTGTTTCCCTCCTGGTGTACCTGACTAAGTGGTGGGATTTTTCCCTGCTCTTTTTTTTTCTCCCTTACCGCCATGGTGGAGTGAAAGGTCATTTCCACTTAACTGTCTATGTTTCCTGTATTCCTTTGGAAATTCTAGGCATATTGAAGTGCTCTCTGAGGGCAGTCAGCATTGCCTGGCTTTGGCTGATGCTGAATTTCACCAGCAGTTTTTTCCTTTCTATCCAGTTTTGTCACTCTGAGGTTCTTCTTGGTCCACTTTTATCTTGATTAATTTAAATGAAGCTGTCATCTGCGTTTTTTCTACCGCCTGTTCTTCTCAGTTTCCAGGTCACTCACAATATACCTCAGTAGCCCTAGCACAGACCCTGGTGTGACTAAGTTTTTGAGCTGTACACATTCTGAAGAGTAGCTGTTCATTCTATACTAACATTTTCAGTTTAATCCACTTTCTCATTTGTGAGATGGTGGTTTTCCAAAAATGTCTCTGAAAAAAGTGTTACCTGGAGGTCTAGATTGTCAGCTCAATTGTTACCTCTCAAAGCTGTTGTAGAGGTACTTTTAAAGAAGTCCACTAAACAAAGGACCAACTCTTCTTCAGGAGTGAGAGCACTGACTAAATTAGTACTGTAAGTTAATTATTTGTATATTGTTGTATATAGTTTATACAGTTTTAATTCTTTAAACTCATAATTCTAACTCCAATTTCCATGGGCATAGGGATCAGACCACTGAGTCAGGGAATTGAGGAGCTTCCCTTCAATGTGGATTTACTCTTCCCCCACATCCTTCATGGGTGAGCTCAGTAATTTGTTGTGGAGAGCCATTCAGGGACTCACTGGGAAAGGTGTGACACACAGAGAAATGGCAAATTCTTCTTGAGCATTAAGTCATGTTTAGATGCTCTGACACCAGTCATAGCATAGTCAGAGATTGATATAGTCCTCACTGATGGGATGTGAAAAATGGCACTGGGTGGTTATTGAAGAGAATTACCTTTGCAGTCTTTCCCCTTAAGAGTCTCCTTTGGGCTAATTTCTAAGAGAGGAAATGAGCACCAAGGAGCTAGTAGAAGGCTGGTTTTGTGGGACACTTCACCCCTGAGAAGTCATTGTGGAACTCAGGTTTTCTCAGGACTTATGGATGGATGCCCTTGGTCTATTTCATTATCCAATTCTTGACTCTCCCTTCATTCTGGTGTTCCTGGTTTCCTGCAGTACTGAGCCTTACAATACTGCTGCTATTCTCTGCTCACTGGCATGTGCTTCCCAGGTGCTCATAGCCTCCTGCTTCTGAGGCTGACCCTGTGATGACAGGTGCCTGGCTGCCTATCAAAGGTTCCATTTAGAGTTAGCCCAAGAGCAGACAGAAGGCTGCAGTGTTACACCCCGAAATCCGACACAGTGTGGCTTGCCTGCTTTTCAGTGGGTCCTTGACAGCCTTTCAGCTCATGTCTGTCAGACCCCTGCCAGGCACACAAGTTCACTTCCATCTTGGAAGAAGGGGAGAGAGAAGTGACATTTCACCGAGTGGTGGGCACGCCGGGGGATGTAGGGAGATAAGGCAGGATCACAGAAGCAACTGAAATCCCCAGCGGATATTGCGTTGCTGGCTGGATTGACAGGTTAAATGTGTTGCTGGGACAAGTATCCCTGCTCCCTCTGGCCCAGAGGACTGTGCAGGGAGAACAGCACTCAATCCTAATGAATCTTGTCCTGCACTGGGACCGGTTCTGTCGTAGCAGGAGGATGTTCATGGAGAATTTGTTTGCAAATTTCAACAGGAGCTACCAATAGTATGGCTTTTTAAATAAAAAAGTTCACTTAGCAAACAGCAGCAGTAAATGAACAGAAACACTAATGTGGCCAGGGATGAAATTTTAGCATTTTTCAAATCCGTTTAGTGAAGACAGCCCCTGGGCACTGGTTCAGGTCCTTGTGTTAGGGGGCTGTTTGCAAAGCACTAAGCTAACTTACAGCCAAAACCTGTCAGCTTCTTCCTGGAGCTCAGGAGGGCAAATCTTGTCTGACTTATTGACAAACTAAGTCTGGTCTAAAAACTTAATAGCTTTGCATTTCTTTCATCTCAAGGTACTTAGGATATACCAGTCAAGAGCACAAGCTTCAGGTAGTGTTTTGGCTGCTCCAGACTACAGGCAAGGAAAAGGAAACAGTTTTGTTCAAGAGCAAAGTGAGGTGACTTGTTTGAAGAGCACCACTTCAGTGACTACAGATGACTGTAGTGTACTGAAAGACCTCCCTGTTGCATCACAGCAGTGAGCAGCAGGCTTAAACAGTCCTGGCTCAGAGAACCTTCCTGCACATTTATGAACTGCCTCTGCCCATGGCTGAATTTTCTGGGGAAGTTATTTTTTCCAATGCTAATCTAGCATTGACTACTTCACCAGCTCTGGTGGATTGCTGCACAGGATGGCATGGCTGGAGGCTATTGTCAAGCAGAAGTTTTCCACTCTTGGAAAGATATGACTCTATCCTTGGGTAAGGTGAAAGTTGTATGGGAAGCCTTTTCTTTGTGGTTATTTGTTCCTACCTAATCTCTACCAGTAAAGCTGTGCCAGCTGTGTCATGTGAGTGGTAGTTCCAGCCCAGCACCCACTACAGAAAATCCCTTGTACAGAAGCTAAGTGTAGGGCTCCTGAACTGGGGAATGTGGTGTCAGCTCTCAGGAAATGGATGTCAGAAAGGAATGAGGGTCTTCCCAAGGAATTTTCTGTGTAGTCAGTGGGAAAATGCTGGTGACTGACCAGTGTGTGACCCAAGCTCCTACCTGTAGGTCCCAGTCCAGGGCACTGTCCTAGGCAAGTGAGTGTGTTTCAGGAGAGGGGGAGAGTGCTGGGAGGTGCAGAGGGGCATCGGTCCTGCTGGGTCAGCAGTAGTGAACTAAGCCAATACAGTGGAGTCAGGGGACCAAAGGGCTGTGAGAAAGATGCCTAAGGTCAGGTGGTTTGCAAGGGCAGGGAGAGGAGGTGCACAGTGCCTGGGGTTTAAATACTAGGCAGACCAGTTGATACAGCAGTGGGGCAGTGACATGCTGTCATCCTGCTGCCAGTGTGGCAAAATTGCAACAAGGCACTGTGTGCCCTGCTAGCTGGCCTCTCCACATCACTCTCCATTCCCTGCCCATTCCTATACTTGGCAATGGAGGCACTACCTTTGTTTTGTGCTGTGATCTGTGTCCTTTCTTCTAGGTATCATGATGACTCTGCAGTACCTCCTGCCTGTTGTTAATGTCCAGACTATTTAGCCTCATATCTAGGGTGTATTGTCCACTTCCTTCCCTCCCTTGTTTCACAACCACAGTCCCATTCTGCAGCCCTATTGCTCAGTTCTGTGTGCAGCAGTGCCCCTTGCAGTGCCTACCAAGAGTTTAATAAAGATCTACTGCCTGAGTTACCTTTAGCTTTTATAAAGCAAAAAATGCAAACAGCTTGTAAGCAGCATTCATTACCTTGCACGCCTTCAGCTGCTTATTGGATACACATCCACCTCCCTCCAGCATCTCTCTCTTCTTTTAATATGTTTTTTTTTAATTTGTTTTGATGAATGAGTGACAACCCTGACACCCGATTCGCTGAGATTAATAGAAACGACACAATATTTACGTCGCGCCGACGAGCAATTATCCTGCCATCTATCTTTGAGATTATCTTTCTGATTGAAAACTACTCATCCATGTAATCGGAATTATTTGGAATTAGAAGGGAATTTATGGCCCCTCTCACTCTCCCTCCTATTTGCCTCTGTCTCCATCCTTCTTCCCCCTTCTTTAAGAGGGATCCTTTCTTCCTTCATTCCTTCCATCCTTCCTTCTTTCAGCCTTGTGGATGCACACACGTGCTTTGCTGTACAAGGATGGCTGTTTCTGGAGATGGGGGAGACTGGCCACACCCCAGTGGCCAAGTAAGCACTGGGAACAGTGAGAATGCACTGAAGCTTGGCCAGCAGCTGAGGGATGAAAAGCTCTTCAGAAGAAGGCTGGCATGGCAAGTGAATACGTAGAGGATGTGACGCTGCGAAGGCTGAGCAGGCAGCACTGCTGTGACAGAATGACTGGGGGCACCTCACTTATCTTCATTTTCTCTGTTTTACTCTTTTATTACTCTGTTTTGAACATGCCTTTCATTGGCCCACTGCTTCGTAAATGTGCTCCTTGTACATTTCTTTTATCTAAGTATTTTTCTGGAAGTATTTTTCCAGGTCACTCTGTACAAGAGAAGGACCTGTTCTTGTGGGCATCTTCCTGCTTAGTGTGAACCTTTCTGTAGCTGATGCTGGTGTTTCTGCTTCTTCAGCAGTCCCTGGAGACAGCCTGTTGTCCTCCAGCATATGTGATGGAGAATGGCAGCCTTGCTTCAATACTGTGTCCCCTAACACAAAGCTGTCTATACAGGGCTTCTAGGAAATACTCTTGCTTATTTGTCATAGCTTTAGGAGCTGATAGATGGTAAAGGACCTGTATTGTTTTTTCTTACTGGGAAGAGCTCTGTCTTTTGCCATTTTTTTCAGAAGGACTAGTGTTTCTCACACTTTATTTGATTTTCATTTTTTTTCTGACCTGTCATGCAGAAGAAGCAAGTAATCATGTTGTGTCAGGTCACCTCTAGAGGCAGAAGACACATCTCTCCCTTGTTGGTGATTCCAAGACAGGACAGTAAAATTCTCATATGCTTCCTTTCTTCTCTGGAAGCCCATTTCTGAGCACAGTCCTTAATGAAGCATTTAGTACCTTTCCCCTCTCCTGAGTGAAGACAGGAGAGGGACTGTCCTACTACATCTGGAGAAAAACATCTCTGCTGTAACTCAGTCAGCACTGAGAACTACTCCTTCTCTGTAGAATACTTCAAAAACAGAGCTTGATTTTTTTTTTTTTTGCAAGTGGTTGCGGGAGAAACAGAGACAGGGAAGTGCATGTCAGGGGAAGTCAAGCAGCGAAGACATTTTAAATGGATACAGTAGCATCTGTGTCCTTTGAGAACCAGAGCATGCAAAGGGCTGTTGTTAATGTCCTCTTGTGAATCCTGATGGAGAAGAGAGAAGGAAGCACTGTAGGTTTCTGAACAAGTGCCATGTGCTAAATGAGAGACACAGTCTGAGTGCTGAAGGAATTCGGCCTGAACTCAGTTGCAGAGATACCAGCTAACATAGAAGCCAGGCTAAAGGTGTTTGATACCAAGAACAATGTAAACAGTTAATAACATAAGGATTTGGAAAAGGAAATGTGCTCTGAGGTACAGTTGCTCCTTCAGCTCGAGAGATCTAGGCCCAGATGGGAATCCCAGATCCTTCCGCCCAGAACTACCCGATGTTGTTATTAATTAGTATGGAAATATTTTCCTTTCT
Source organism: Irena cyanogastra (assembly GCA_013397155.1). NCBI lineage: Eukaryota > Metazoa > Chordata > Aves > Passeriformes > Irenidae > Irena > Irena cyanogastra. The sequence goes on along the minus strand of VWZV01011977.1, from coordinate 214,842 downwards.
TGAGAGAGGGCTGTTGAATTGCCAGTGGGATACTGGGGGGATGGGTGTGTGCATGTGTGGGGTAGCCTATCAAGAAACTATTAATTAGGTTACTTCCCACTGCTGTTGACATGCAGGGAAGGAGGCTGTTTGTGGGCCAAAATAAAAAGAAAAGAGAAACTGAAAGACTGGGATCGAGAATGGAAAGCATGAGAAAAAAAGGACATGGGTAGGACAAAGCACACACGCTGAAAGAGGTGTGTGTAAAAAGACATTCCTAAGATTCCCAAAGCAGAAGATGAGAAAAAATGAAAAACCAGGGTATGGTTAGAATCAAAGGGGGAGCTCCTTTGAGACCACAGCAGCATGGGTTGGACATAGCCACAAAAGGACTGACTGATGCTCTCTTGCCTTGTTACTGGTTTTGTTGTTCATGCTTCCACAAACTTGGCGCCAAGGCTTCTGCGTGTCAGAGCAGTGATATTTTATGCCAACTGTCAGTATGAAACAGGAGAGAATTTAGATGAGAAACTTCTTTGGTTGTAGATTACCTTCCTTTGCTGGCTGGGTCTTTTACCCCCCTTCCTTTGGAATGGGATCTTTATCAGCTTTGATGAATAATCATAAAAATATTCATTGCATTTTTTGCTTGGCTTTCTGTATAATATTCAACCACTTACTACTTTTATCAAGGTCTTTTTGCAGTCTCTAGCTCTGTACTTTTGGTCATGTACTTCTGGTTCAGCCCTGGGAGAGGGCTGATTGCAAGAAAACCCCAGCAGAAAGCAATAGTGTAGCCCTGTATGTAAGCAGTAGGTGCTGCATTTGCAGTTCTGAGACAGTGCCAGAACAAGAAAGATGAGAAATGTATGTGAGATTATGGGTTAGAATAAGGGAGGGATCTATTCACAGAGGGGAAAGAAAACAGAGCAAGTGGGTTACCTAAAAATATCAGTGCAGGCTCCTGGCTCCCTTGCAGAGGAGGGGAATCAGTGCAGTTGTGATTATTCAGATAAAGTGTTTTGGGTTTGCAAAGTGGGAGGAATGGAGTGATATGACAAAGACATAGAATTGATACCTCATATGGGACCAACACAATCCAGATCTATTTATCCTGTGATCTGCCTCTAGAGAATGTAGCTGTCTGCTGCATTTTCTTCCAAGAAACCTGTCTACTATTGGAACATGCAGAGGATCTACCCACTCTCCTTGAAGTAATAGAGCACAGAAGGAAAACAGCTATCCAGATTGCAGCCTACCATCACCACTTCAAATCCTCAAGTTCCTTAAGAGATCTAGAGAGAACAGGGATGGTTTGAAACAGAGGAAACTGGTGAAAAGAGGCACTAAATCTGGAAGAATAATTTGGCTTTCAGTTTCAGAGGTTTGTGCACAATAGTGACAATTTATCAGCATGTGAAAGATTGTTGTTAGTCCATGCACATCTCAGGGGCCAAGGAAACTGTTAGCCCTAAATCTGCCACCAATTACAGAATTCCAGGAGCCCTCATGAAGCCCTTGTCTGCTGTCTTCCTGTGCTCCATGTAAGGCAGATTAGGGTTGAGGTGGGATGGTGCTCCTCAGCAAGGAGGGATATGGCAGCACAAGAAGAGTGAAGCAGGAAGAAGCTGAGCACTGCACAGGTGAGGGCTACTGATCCCACATCCAGCTCTTTTTGGCCTTGGCTCCTTGTGGGTGTCACTTGTCTGTCTGGTTTTGTTTTGCTTTTAAAGAAAATTAAATACAGATAATTGTGTTCCTTAGAAAAATCCCCTGTCAGTTTAATTTGAATTTATTGTTAGGCCTGCTTTTCTAAGGGAATACTGAGTATGTGATTACACTGGTTAAGTCTGTGTAGCTTTTTAATCTGTTATCTAATTTCAGATGCATTTTGCACCCAGTCAGAGTCTGAAAGGTATTAAGATCAGACAAGTTTCATGAAATAGGTGACAGGTAGAGACCTTATTATTATACCTTGGGGAAAGACTGCAGGATGAACTCATGCTTATTAGAGTCCAGGAAATCCATACGGGACAGAGACTGTCCAAATGCCCCAATTACAGAAGAGTTCAGTTGAGGCTCACATCTTACTGTGAGTTCATCAGAAGATCCATTGTTTGGTCAGTGTCTTGCAGATTCTCTAGTGAATAGTAAGGCATGAGCTTCTTTCTTTTTGGACATTCATAATCCTGCTAATTCACATGGATTCCCTGGAATTTAGTAAGAGGTGAGTAACAGTGCAGCCTCAGTGGAACAGAGTTAGAAAGCCAGTCAAACAGAACAGAGAAAGCTATTGCATACAAAGCATCTTTGTTTCAGATTGAAGATTCTTAAGTTAAGTGCAGATATAAAATTGCTGATATCTGTACTGACTCTGTCTTCAGGCCTCAGCTTATGTGTGCCCCAGTTTTCATCAAACTCTTTGAGTACTGGTTTCACTGTGATTTTGGATCCCAGTATAGTCAACCTGGTCTGGTTCTAGCATAAATATTACTTTGGTATGACATACTTCGTTCAGCATAGGTTCTTTGGAGATCTAAGCTAGACTAACATAAATGTGGTTATAGTTACCTAACTTTTTTCAGTGAAATATTCTTGTAAAATCATTCCTGTGAAGTGGGATAGTTACATTTGCACAAAAAATGATGCAGGTCAGGCCTCAAATTACAAAGTAAAGACCATATTTGCATACTTACATATGCATGGTGCTCTGTGTCAAAGGACCACAGGTTCTGAATGTTGCTTACAATAATAATAGTAATAATAATACCAATAACCTAAAAGTCTGTCTGAGGAGTCACCACAGCATGGCTGTAATTAGTTGAAGTAAAAATTATCATTTATGAGGCATCTGGAAACATTAAGTCTCAGAGATGAACAGTACCTATGTAGTCATCTCTGTCATGGCACAACCTTAATGACATTTTTGTCCGTGAACTTCCTTACTTTTGCCTGCTCTGAACACTAAATAAAGGTGGTGACTGAAGAGCTTTTCTTTGCAATTTTGCTGTTGGGTAGACCACTGAGGCTGTCCATGACTCATTTAACAATGTTTGCAAGAGTAACAGGTAACGTTTTGCCAACATAGTGTAGCAATGCAGAAGCAGTTTCTCTGCAGTCTCACACATTCTTGAAGAAGGAGCTGAATAAGAGTTTGCATTTATGGAGAACCTGGCTGAAGAAATCACCTTTGAAGGAGGGAATCAATGAGCAGTTCAGGGCAAGGAACTGCTTCCTTGTGGCTTTGGGCGTTGAGCCTTGTTTGCTCGTTTGCTCTTTGATTAAGCTTTTCTAGAGTGAGTAACAATTCCTTCAAGTTACTGACACCACTCAAAACAATAGTAGTTAACACAGAAGACTTGAAAATAATTCTTAATAAAATTGGAGTGTTTTGTTAAATTCCATAAGAGAACCACAGAGATTTAGGAAAATATTTTCTTGAGGAATTTGCTAATGCTGTCAAGAAATGTGAAATGCCCCATGATTACAGAGAGCAGTCCACATGCCTCTAGAGTCTTGTTTTCTGCCTAATGGCCAGTGAGAAAATGAAAAATAAATTAACTTTTTTTTTCCAAACATGAATTGTTTTCTTTGAAAACTTAAGAAGGAGACATGAAAACATTTCCACAGGCTGGATGTTCTCTAACATCCCATTTTTACAAATTTAAAAATGTGAATTGTGTTATCTGATAAAGTGACAAAAAGAAATTTCTTTGGGAGAATGACACATATGTAGCTCAACAGCTTTGGAGAACAGGCTTCCAAAGAGAAGAAGGTAGTATGTCCCTCAAGTTTTGTGGTGTTCCACCAGGTAAATGAATCCCATGATCTCATGGCAAGACACATAATATATTCAAAAAAGAGATTCTGTTCTTGTCTGTATTACTTAAGGTATATTAACTCAGTGATAACTCAGGCTACGTATAATCTCATGGTGCTTTGCATTTGAATTAATATAGCCTGGATCTCATCTGGATATAAAGTCCAAATGAATGAGGCTCTTTCTGCTGAAATCCAAACCAGGTTGTTAGGAGCATGCTCAAATAGCCCGTTATAGCTTTGTTTTGTTAATGTACCTTTATTTGCTGTGTGGCATAAAAAAGAGACTTCTCCTGGAGTTGCTGTTACCTGGCTGCAGAGGGATGCTGCAGCCCAGCCTGGAAAGCATGCACAGGGCAGAGTCCAACACTTCTGGCACAAAGCTTATTGCTGCACAGAGGTGATAAAGGAGGGTTGTGGTTTCATGGTGGGGCTTTTTCCCCAAGCTTGTCAGCACAGGACAGTTGTGTGGTACATGATGTGTCAGGGAAGAAGCTACTATGAGTGCTTCAGCTCTTCCTCCCTGCTCAGTGGGCAGTCACAGCAAGGTGGTGTGTGAGTGTGTGAGGCCGTGCCTGTGACACATTCCTTAAGGGAGGGAACAGAAGAGGAGCTGGGCCTCACCTCCCAACAGCAGCAGGGCCCTAGGCAGAAGGGATGGAAGGGACTGGTTATTCCAGGTGAGGACAGGTCCAGGTGTGGCCGGAGCACAGACTAAAGCAACAGCAAGGGACTGAACAACCAAATGTCTACATCTGGAACACGGGCTCCACAGAAACCTTCCTCAAGCAGCTGTTTCCAAGGGGCTTTGGGTAAATCCACTTGAAGTTAAGAATTTGACAGATGCTTTCCTCCCCCTTCTCACTCTTAAGCCTTGGTGAATGTGACATTTTTTACAGGGGGTAGGTGGGGATGGGGAGGAGGAGGGGAGTATGGAGGGCAATATAGTTTGCTATGGACTGTGCTATACCTGATCTCCAGCTCGGGTTCCAGCAGCTTTGAATACCTGTGATGAACTGCAGAACAGCTTTGTGCCCAGAAGTGGCCCATAGCATTTCCAGGAGCACAGAAGGGAAGGAGGAGGGGGAAGAAGGCCACAGAGACATTACAAGGGGAGTGCTCTCTGTGGCACATGACAAGATTGTCTGCAGAGAAAGTGTTGGTGTTTTGGCTCTTTCTCAGCCTTGCATTCTGTGGCTGGCAGGGGAACAGCTGTGGCCTTTTGGGCTGTGGGGACAGCTGTGGTGCGCTTGTCTGAGCATCTGGCACCTTACCCTGGTGCCCCCGGCATTGCCACCTCTCTGCTGGGCCCATGTGTGTGTCCCTTCCTTCACGTTCTCTCAGTGCAAAGCATCTTCAGACCAAATCCTGAGTGACTGATTTACAAGCAGTAAAGCTCTGCAGCTGCACCGACTTCCACTGCAGCTTGTCCCCTCTGTGTGCTGGAGCCTTGCTCCTTCATGTGGGATGAACTCCACGCTGAGTAGCTGAGTTTCTGGCTGCCTGGAAAACAGAGGAAAGGAACGCTAAATCCTTTTGTGAAACTCTTCTTTCTTGCACATATGGGTAACTACATTTAAAGAAAAGGCTCTTGCCATTTCCCCTTCTCTCTCTCCACTCTCTTAAAGAGGAAATGCTCTGAGTTTTGAGGTGCTTCAGGCTGCAAAGCAGGAGGGGTCCAGGTTGGAAGAGCTTTCAGAGGTGACTGGCAACACTGAGATGAAAAATGACTTGAGGTGATGGAATGAGGGGGCAAAGGAGACTGCAACAGAATTGCAGTGAAGAGGAAGAAACCACCTCACTTACTGCTAAGAGGAAGCTGAGCCAAAGTTCAGCAGAACTTGCTATGGTTAGCCTAAAGAAAGAAAGAGAGACAAGGGAGAGAAGGATGCTACCTGGGTCTGTACCTGTTCAACATTTTAAAAGAGCTTAGAGCTCTCTGCCAAAGGTGTGGCAGCCGTATAGTGGGCTCAGAAGTGATTTTAGATGGCACAGAGAAGCTGAGAGGCTTTAGTTGGAAACGTAGATTCCTGTTCCCCTAGAGGTGCAAGGGTAGATTGTAGATTTGTTGTAGATTTATGTGCTAGGGAAATTTCTGTGGGGGTAATGCTTAGCCAGCCATTTTGTGTTTGATTTACCCATAGTGAGGGAGTATATTATGGTGGCAGAACTTCATTGCCAGCAAGGGAATTGAGGCAGGCATCTGCATACACTTTGCTGTGTCTGTGGAAGTCGTGTGTGCCCTCAAGTGTGTGCCTCCCAAACACAATTGCTTCATTTCCTCATCAGTCAGGAGTTGTAGGAGGGGTTTGGTGTGATCTGTGTGGGAGAACAGTCTCTCCTACAATATAAAGACAGTTTCTAGTACTCTTCAGGGTTATTTTTCATTGCCTATCTTCTCCTACCCGTCCCTGTGGCATATCCAGCCTGGCACAAAAGCCCTAGCAATATCACCCAGAGATCACCTGGTCAGGAGCACTTGTTTGACCGGGTCTGGGGTACAGAGAGAGAGCTACTGAAGGAAGCAGATTTTTTTCTGTCTATTGTGACACACTGTGGTGGGCTGACCTTGGCCAGCTGTGAGCTGCAGTTCCTTCAGGAAATATCCACCTGCTGCACCATGCCCTCAGCAGGGGCATGGGGGGACTGTCTGCTTCAGCACCTCAGTTTCCTCCTCCCCTCCTGCTCTGACCTGAGTGCCTGTGGGGCTGTCTCTCACTCCTCACTGTGCAGTGTTTTCTGCCCTTTCTTAAACCTGTTTTCCCCTGGCACCGCCGTCTTGGCCAAGGGCCTCAGCTGTGCCCTGTGGTGGGCGGGTTGGAGCCATTTGGAGCAGGCCATGTCAGGCCTGTCCTCACTAAGGCTGCCCTGCAGCCACCCCACAGCCAACAGCTGCCCACAGACACCTGGTGTGGATGTGCTGAGTGACACTTGGCTGATGGCATTTTGACAGGGTAAGGGCTGCACCTTCTCCTTAGGCTAGTGAGAGTCCCACCCCTAGGGCAGGGATAAGGGCTCTTTCTGACACAGTTAATGTGGCTGGCAGGTCAGGCAGGACTGAGATCAATCACGTTGCTTTGGAGTGGACTCATGTAGGCCCCACTGCAGAATGGGTCTTTCCTCACTTTAGAAGGTGCAGAATTTGCATGGCACCTCACTTTCTTTTGAGAGCTCTGCTGAGTTGTGCCAGCCTGCCCAAATGTCCTCAGTGGTAATGGGGGCAGGTGAAATGCCTCAGCTTGCATGCAGAGAGCTTCTCCTGGAAAAGCTTATTCCTCAGCCAGGTGTCTGCAGGCAGAATATCCTCTTCCTCTGAGGAACTTCATCAGTTATTTCCCATCATTTTTATTTTTAAAAATTTACCTTTTAATCAAGTAAGACACACAAAAAGTATGGAGCCTTTCCCCAGAGAGAAGAAGAGAGAGCACTAACAGTGCCTCTGATGCACAAATTTGGAAAATGGTGATGCTTTTTCAAGGGAGCTGAGCTAACAGTCTGGCTGTAAGGAGTTTAGATCTGGAGCCAGACATCATGGTTAGGCCTGTCTGTGGTTATAATGTAGTTGTTTGGGTTTTGTAGAAGTTGTCTGATGGAATCTGAACTAAGAACAAAATGAAAACCCAAGGGGAAGCTGTTTCTGGCAATCCTGGTCTCTATTTGATCTGGCACCAGAGCTGGCTTAAATCTCACTTTGTCCTCCTTATCCTGATATCAAAATTGGTCCCAGCTCTACTATGACCGTTACCATGCTTCCTCTCCCTCCTCACCAGGCCAAGGTCACCGAGAACATGAAACAGCATCTCTTGCCTGAAGCCGACAATAGAGGCTGCCAGGCTGCTTTGAGCTTTGTCTGCGTGCACACCTAATGCCCTGCCAGCACAGGTGTGGACTTGCTGGTGCTAAACAAGGTTCTGAGCAAGTGGTACAACAACAGTGGTGAGTTTCTGCAAAGCATCTAGAGCAAATGGAAAGTGCAGAAGGTGCTTGCTCCAAATGATGCAGTTGACAGCCCAGCGCCGTAGGAATGCATTGCAGCGTGCTGCTGGAAGAGGATGGTGGTGGTTTCCAGTGAGTGAATATCGTGGTTGCATAATTTAGGCAGGAGTACATCCAAGAATTCTTATTCTGTTTTTTGTTTTTTTGAGGTTTTTTTCATGGATGTGAACACAGAAGCCCTTTTAGGCAAAGCCTGTGTAGTAGGAGTGATAGTTTGGAATGGATCTAAGTGAGGTAAGGGTAGAAGAGACTGTATTATCATACTGTGTGTGATAGACTGACAAAGGCTGTGTATTTAAAAGTAATGCAGCATATGATTGTCCTAGTGCTTGCAGGCTTTAGTTATCCTTAAATCCTTAAGATTTTATTTCTGTGTGTACATGTAGAACTGAATGCTTGCTCTGGATAGTTTCTGAACACACTCTGGTATGTGTTTTGTTGCTCAGGCCAAGCAATTTTTCATTAGTGCATTGTTATTACTGGTGGACTCAGAAAAACGAGGGAGAGGAGCCTTCTTCTGTGCTTGCTCTTGTTCTTCTTCAAGCCAATGGCATAACCTCTGCTTGAGCAGGCACAGATGGTGCCTCTTCACAGTCTTAATTCTACAAATAGCTGTGCCAGGTGAAGACTTTTCTCTGCCCACAGGTACGAAAATGAAAGAATAGATTTGGGTGCTGCCTAATCCAGGAAATTCCTTAGTCCTAGCCTGACGTGCTTTACTGGTATCTCTTGGGAAAGTTTGCATATGCCTTTCTGCCAAGGAACTGTTAGAGTCCTGATCTCCAGCTGGCCAGCAGCTAAACGGTGCTAACACCTCCAGCTTCATCTGGTAGGAGGCTTGTGTTAAAATCTTAGCCATTTTTACATTCTTGAAAAATAGCTAAATATATAGGAACTAAAGAAGGAGCAAAGAGTATTAACAGAACAGTGTGACTTTCCCTGCTGAAGACAAAGACTTGACATGGCAACATGGCATGAACCATCCTGGAGGGTACATGAAAAACTGGATGCAAACATATGAACTTTGTGTTCACTGTGTGCAAGAAAAATGCCCTGCTATGGGTATTGGTTGCACAGAAAAAAATATTGAAGCAGTATGAAGTTTATGGCATTAAAATCAAATAGGGAATTAAAAAACACTAATCTTGTAATAATATCAGCACTTCCCTCTTAAGCAATTGCTGTTTTTCAGACTATTTTGTATCAAAATGCATAGCATATTTAACTTCCTGTTAGATCTAAGAGTCATATGTGCCAAGTGTCCAGAAGAGAGTTGCTACTCAAACCTTTTCATTCTTTTATCTTTTACTTCTTCTCTTGTAGTTTTCACAGTCTTGGAGCAGGTTTGTTGGTTTGGGGTTTTTTACTTTCATTTCCATTATGTAAAAAAAAAATAAAATTAAAAAATCATTTTTAGAAGGTAATTTTTGGTAAGTAGTGTAAGTAGTGTAAGTTGGTGTAAGTAGTCCCTATTTGAAATCTGTGCAATTCACACCTCACTAAATCCAGCAGGGCACTAATGTAGCTGTTTAGAAATTTTGGGTTTGTGAGGCTCTTTCAAAGTAAGGTGAGTCTGATGAAGAAACTTTTTATTGTGTGTTATAATTATTCTTCATGGTTTGTGGCTAGCCTTGGAAACTGCAAAGCTGACTTTCAGTTTATGTTTTAATACTTGCATTCATACCTGCATTTCCTGATATAAAAGCAGCAGTGACTCTGAGCTCTAAACTTACAACAGGAAAATCAGATTTGCACCAAAGCATCTTGGGGCACACAGGAAAAGGGACAAAGATTATCTGTATAGTTTAACCTAAGGGTGGAGGCAATTGGAAGATTACATTGATTGGACAAGCATTTTCAAGCTTCAACTGTTTTTGCTTTCGCCCTATCTAAAAAAAAGGTATATGTGAATTTTTGTTTGTTTTGGTCTTTAAAAGGAAAGTATATTTTGCATTCCTCTATAATAGCTTGCATGCAGCTGAGCAAATTCTGCCCAGATTTATATGTACAAGACTCAAACTCTGTGTCTGAAGGAAAATAAGCACTGAAATTTTACCTCCACTGTAAAATTGAGGATCTGAGAATGAAATACAGGTGCATGATCAAAGTGGTCCTAGCAAGAAGCATTTTAAAAAATACGTTCCCAAGCAACAAGTAGAAAATACTGCAAAACTGCACTTCAATTTACAATGGGTAAAGGGTACCTCAAGAATACCTTGTACTTGGCACCTCAAGGGAAGGGATAAGCCTTTCTAGAGTCTACAAGTCAATAATGTTTATCTTTGTAAATTTTTTTGGTTTTAATGTTTCTGCTTTTGAAATCTTCTGGCTTTCTTTTTGCAGTGTTTTGAGTGGGCATTCAGTCTTATGGCCTCCACTCTTGGATTCATTCCCTGCCTTGCCCTGAGTCTGGAGTCTGGAATTAAATGGTGTTTATGCACAAAGGTGCTGGCAGTGGGGGTGGGGAAGTTGTGTTTGAAGTTTTATCTAAAGCAGATCTTCTCTGGATTGCTGGGTACCCCACTGGGGTGCAATTAAAGTCATAGATCCTGCTGTCCAAAGGCAGAGAGGAAAGATGGAGGAATTCTGACTCCATGCAAAGTCCATTCATGCTAGTTAACTGTGGCATGCTCTCAAGACCTTCTCCCTTCACCCTTCAAGCAGAAAGTGGAAGAATGGAGTACTAGTGTATGCCCAGGACTTCTTCTGCTGTGTAGGTATGGGATGCTAGTGATAACACTGGACATGGACCTAAGAACTGAATAGAACTCCCTAGCTACCTGCTTGAGATGTACCCAAAAAGTTCTTGTGATTTAGACTACATCATGGGTATTCCCACACGAGCATCAGTTTAGCCCATGACAATGTAAGGGGGCAGGGATGATGCTTTTCCATTCTTCACAAAGCTTGACAGAGTAGTATTTGAAGAACTTTAGATGTCAGTAATATATAACAGCAAAGAACAATCTGACAGTTATAGGTGAGTTTTTCAAAAGTGACTTTTGGATTTAGGTTTTGGGACCTTCATCTGCCATGCCTCAGCCTGATTATTCTGTGTACTGAGCGTGTAAAATTCCTTTTGATGACAATGGGTAGTGTAAAAGGTTTACAGCTCTCAGTATTAAATCCCAAAATATCTCGTACTAGCCAGCCCAAATGACAGGGCAAAAATAAAATTTTTCATTGTTTATCAGGTAATTTTAATTCAACTGGGTGAAGGACCAAAATCCAGCAGGCAATTGAGGGTGTGCTTCCATGCTGGAGCTCAGCCTGTCAGATACCTTTTTTCCTCCCTCTTCATTTGTAGGTCTTCATCTGTAGATATCAAAGTGCTTTAAGGCACAGTGTTAAGTATTGTTATCTCAGTTTTTTTAAAGCTGAGGGATATGCAGCTGTGGTAAAGTGACAAGCCAGACTTCGCACAGGACAGTAGCTCAACTGAGGAAAATGGCTAATCATCATGAGCCTTTGCCCAGTGCTTCATCAGAGCCCTCTCTAGCAAACAGTGGTTTTTTTGTAAAACTCCTTGACTAAATCCTACCAGCTTAGACACAAAGGACACTGACACAAGGTGAATTAAGCATGCAGTAGGATTTGGCCAAAAAAGAGGAAATTACTGTATCTTCCTATATAATCAATAGCTGAAATTGAATGAGACCTTGGCTCTGATATGGTGGGTCCTTGCCTTGATTTGGGATAGCTGCTCTTGTTGAACTAACTTTCTTTACTCCAGTAACAGCAGCAGCTGCAGCGTGGTGTAAACATGCCTAAACTAGCTTAAATAGTTCAGGTACTGCTAGCCACTGAGCCAAAGAAACATGGAGTTCAGCATGGGCTTGGTGCCTGAGGATTTTATCCTGCTCTCTGAGCTTAGCAATTCTTTACCATCTCAGCTCAAGCAAGCCTAGCAATATGTTGCAAAGAAGGCTGCTGGGTCTGTACCCTCTCTGCACCAGTACTTTTTCCACCAGAAGTGAGCGTGGTGCTAGGGTTGATGTAGGAGATGTTGCCAAAGACAGCATTGTCATGAAGGCTGTTTTGCCTCTCTCTGCCTACTATTCTCCCTCTTCTTCCCCACTCTTCCACTGCTCTTCATCGTTAGCTGCCTTGCCTTTGATTCACTTTGCTATGAAGCTCCCTAGTCACTAAGGTTCTACTGGAGATCATGAATATCTAGGAGCTGGCAAAGGCTTGGACAAACAGCTGCCTGCTGGAAAGGCTACTGACCTTGCCTGACTGTGGCTCTAACAGGAGGATCTATAGGGACTAGATATGGGAAAGTCCAGGACCATTACCCCTGTGTCAGGTAATAAGGACCAGATTAGAAGCATTTGTGATGTGTTCTCTCAAGTCGCTCTCCAGATGGTGGGCTCCCAGCTCAGCCTCTGCAAGAGAGCTTTGCTGATATCTATAACTCATCACTTTCTCCTGGCAGCCAAGGACTTAAGCAGAAGTGAGGGTTCAGGTCCTTGAGAGCTAAGTAACTTCTGGTGAGTCAATAGGGAGGTACCATCACTGCCGTCAATTCTGTTTGCAGGAACAGCCTCATCAAATAGTGTTTGTGGGCAGAGACCCTAAGTAGACTGCCGAGCTGTTAAATTGCCTACCTACCCACTGGTTTATTCTGCAGCAGAAATACAAGCATGCCTGGACCAACCTCAGAACTCAGCTCTGAACTCCTCTCTCATTCTGTCAGAATTCCCAGCTTGTTTTGAAAATGGCATTTATTTTTGTTAAATTGCAAAAGAGTTGGATGCAGTCTGCTAGTTGTGTTTTGCCTCTCCTTCTTTGTGCAGTGAATTTTGTTCATTCACTTTACATGCCTCAAGTTGCTGTAATGCTGCTGGGAAAGTAATTGCCTTGCACTTTCTCTTTCTGATGCCCACGGGTGACTGTGGGGGACTCCTCCCTGGGCACAGTGCAGAGTTAAAAGCCCAGGTTTTGCTGCCTTGCTTAAGACCTGGTTATTTTTTCTTTTTTTTTCCTTCTTTTTTTTTTTTTTTTTTGTCAGCTGCCTGTTATATCAATCACAGAGCTGGGATCTATTTATAGGTTGGGACTCGGAGTACTGTGTCCTAGTCACAAAGAGAGGCAGAGACGCAGAGGGGACTGTCGGCTGGTGCAGGCAGAACCAAAAGATATTTAATCAGCAATTAGAAACACCTGAGGGCAAGGGAAATTCTACTCCAGCCTCGAGCCTCATCTCTCAGCCTGCAGCATGTAAGTAGCGAACTTCTGTCTTTAATTGCATTTATGGGCTTGTGTTTTCTTTATTTTATTTTTTTTTTAAATCCAAGCATTGCTCTGCACAAATCCTTTCATATGGTCTAAAAATTATGGCAGCATCTTGATACAGTTAAAGGTAATATTTTTTTCAGTTTTCACTCTGTCAAAGGAAGGTCAGTGCGACCCACAAGGAGAGGAGTTGGTTCAGAACTTTGTAGAAATCAGGCGGTTTCTCTATTTGAGTGTGGCTTTTTCCTCTGGAAACAAGTAAATGAAAGTTTGAGTGGAACAGTTTTGTTTTGGGAATAGAAACAGTCAGGTTTGCTGGCATTCCAAAAAGGTCAATGTATAACGTAACTCTGCTTAAGGGCTTACCAAGGACAGGTGCTATTTATCCCATGCTGGTAAAGGCAAACCTGGGAACTTTAGCAGTCCTGTCTTAAAAGACCCAAGTGACAACCTTCCCTCTATTAAAAAACCCAAAACCCAACACCCCCCCCAGCTGCAGATCAAGTCTTTTCTTATCAGACACATGCAATGAAATTTTGCTTTTACTGAAGGCATTTATCATTGAGCAGTTGTGGTTTCTTTAATTTTAAAAATCCCAAAGCAACTGAAGTATCTTCAATGACAAAAGAGGGGTGCAAGTCTTTGCAAAGTTGGCACAGTGATAATCAAAGAAGGAACTTACTCTCTCATCACCAATGAGATGTTTGCTTTAAAGCAGCCAAGATGTAAAATATTTGAACAATAATATATTTTTGGAGTACTTTTAATAACAGAAATTTGAAGAGAGGGAGAACAATAATTAGTCAGAAATTATTTTTTATTAATAACTTTTAGTAGAAATATGAAGAGAGAAAAATAATGTCTGAATTCTTTTGTTTATGGCTTTTAGTATAATATTTTTTGTCAAAATATAAGAGGTTTTTCATGTTTCATATTTTTGCTTCAGAGGTTTGTGTTACATTGTTTTACAAAATTTAGGGTTAATATTTATTTCTAAGTATAGGAAAATAACCTTACTATATCTACCTCCCAAAACCTTAATATTACAATTTTAATTTTGGTATGTCAAGTTTTAGCATAAATTTATCACTAAATATATGTTCTAGAAAACTTTTTTACCCCCCAAATTTACCATTTTTGAAGGTAACAACAAATAAAACGAAGCTAAACTAAAAATAATTTGGAAGGAAAAGTGTCTAATAGAAACAGAATAATAAAACCAGAGCTGCCTCACAGTTAAAACATCAGGTTCTGAGAAATACTTGATAGATGAATTTTTTGGATTGACTGTAGAAGGGTGACAAATAGGCTTCTTCTTTAGTTCTTTATTTTGCATTTCTTCTATGTAAATTTTATGATACTTAGAGCATTTAGCTTAAGTACTAGGAAAAAAAATATTGACTACATATTAATGCTTTCTAAGTTTTTAACCATCGATATGAATACTCCATCATTCAGCTAGAATTGTGATATAAGGAAGGCTTTTAGGAGAATATGGATAAACCAGGCGAATTAATATGCCCAAATAATGCCCCAAAAGATCATTATAAGACATTTCCTGCTATGAACCTTTTTTCTCTCAGATAAAACCGTGATCATTGTCATCATATGAAGCTTCATTTTGATTATTAAAGCTTTTTGCTTTACTTAAAAATGAACACATTTAAATTATTTAAGTACTTTTCTGTTTATTTTGCTATGATATTACATTTATTGCTTCTCTGTAATAATGCAATGTTATTTTGTAATAAAAGGAGCAGATTTTTCAGAAAAGCATTAAAGGACTAAAATTGCTGACTCTGTAACTAACAAAGAATTCTATCATATAACTGGTCTGATGTCCCACTAAGAATTAAAACCCAAGTGACATTGCTGAAAAAAAACCCCAAACAACTATTTTCTTCCCTACACAAAACTAATATTAGCATGACTATGTTTGGAAATTACTGCA
>VWZV01011977.1:15354-199851 GCA_013397155.1 Irena cyanogastra | reverse complement strand
GTCCACCCCCCCCCCCCCCCCCCCCCCAATTTACTGTACATTCTTACAGGAATCTCAGCATTCCCAATTTGTTTGGACTATCCTATAGCTGTGTCCACATAATTGCTGGACTTTATCCTTCTCTTTCAACCACATGTGACTATTTTGCCCTCTTACCTGCCATATCTTGTTATTATTGCTTTGGAAAAAAAAATAACCAAGCACCTACTGTCCTGTGGCATAATGATCAATGCTTTACAGGATCCCTTTTATTTGGAGGGAAGGAGTAACTCCTGTGGTTAAAGGGAAGACCAATTCATTATGTAGTAGAAAGTGTTTGTTATTTAGTTTCTGCTTCGCTAATTATTCACATTTTGTGGACTAAGCACCTATCAACCTCTGAACTTACTGTACATGTGCTGTTGCATAATTTTTTTTCATTCCTGAAAAAACCCAACAAATATCTTTTGTTTTATCCCAGTTTATTTGTTTCTTTGACTGCAAAGTAATGATTGACATGCAGATTCTCTTTTCCACGCCTCTCCTTTCATTGCTGAGTATGACATCTCTTGGGAATTATAAATAAAACCTGTGCCAAATCTGCTGCACAGGTGTCTGGAGTACAGCATGCTCAGGTGCCTCACTGTAAATCCCTGAGAATATGAAGTAAACACAAGCAGAATAAAAATACTCTTCCTGAAACAATTCTGTGTTTTGAGGGGCCTTCTGCATAAACCCCCAAAGCCAGCAGCCAGTTATTAAAGACTGTGTAGCTATCTCTCTCTCTTACCTTTTTTATCGCTTTACCTGTACATCTGTCCATCTATTTCTCATCTATTTTTACATTTCATTATGCTGTGCTTGCTCTCCAGCTCTCTTCTTTTCCTTTCCTGAAGACACATTTCTATCTGGCACAGAAAATAAACTCAGATTGCGGGTAGTTATGTTAATCTAATTCAATCCTCTGTGGGCTAGGAGTGAAATTCTAATAGTGGAGCTGTTGAGGGCTTTTTTGTTAATGGCTTGGGGATTACATTGAGTTAAAGGCTCATTTCCTAATCAAACAGAGAGGGAGAGAGTGACTCCGAATATTTATGAGTCTCCCAGCGAGAGTTAAACATTGAACTCCAAAAGCAGGATTTCAGTGCTGCAAGAAAGAGTTAAAACCCCTCAGGGCTGCTGTGGAGAGGGAAAAAAAAAAAAGAAACCAGTTAAGCCATCAGCATTTTCAACTGCTGTATAACTTCAGTTTGAGAGAAAATAATCATCTCACAAGCTAAAATGGAAACTGTAGCAAGATATTTAAAACAAAGTCAAGTGATGCTTCAAAAAGGCTCTTCTTCAGTGTAGCAGGATGCACACAGTGCATGCAGCCGCCTGACAGAAACTCCAAATAAATATTCGTCTAAATGAGAAGGATTGCAGGGTGGGTTGCCTTTTTATTATTAATGCCTGGAAGACACAATTTAATTTTCTAATGCTTTTTATTTTTGTTTCTACTTAACTCTTGGGTCACCTTTTCTTTAAAAAAAAAAAAGGAAAAAGGGAAGCAGGGATGGGTCAGTATCTGAATTGTCCTACTTCTGTTCTGTAGACTGGTACCATTTGAGGCATTTTTTTCTGTCCTTCAGTTTAGCTGGAGTCTTGCATCAAGTAGTCTAGTTGAAGAACTGTGTTTGCTGTGACAGGAACGATTGACCAAATTAATGCCGGATTGCTTTTGTGATGAGTTCATCATACATGCGTGGGCAGCTTGAGCAGACCTTTCTGCTGCTGAAGAAGAGCAGGCCTGCCTGCTTGCCTGCAGCAAGCCCAGGACCTCTGTGTTGCTAAGGCCTGGTGTGTTGTGAACTAGCTAGCAGTAAGCTTTTTTGCTCCAAGCTGTGACTTAGAAAATTTGTCTGCAGCAGGTGAACTGCACAAAATCAAGACTGTGTCATGATCCTGCCTCTCTTCTGAAAAGAGGTCCTGGAAAGGAATGGGGATAGAAACCTGTTGTTTTCTGACACATGGCCAAGTCATATCTCTGTGTTCCTCAGTTTCCCTCTTTGTAAAATGATGTGACTGCCATCAAAATAATTCCAAGATCTACAAAGAACAACCTTCTATAAATCCCAAGTGGCTGATTTGTCCACGGGGAAAAACTGTGAATCACTGACATAGGTGCATAGTTGAAAACAAGAGGGTTTGTGCTGGGAACAAGAGTTGCCCCCCTTCACTTTATTTGTTGTTGCTGTTTGGTAGGGGTTTTGGTTTGTTTGGTTGCTGGTTTTTTTAAAATACATTTTGCACTAGTCACCAATAGGGTTTTTTGATTTTGCCATAACAAGCAAACAGAAGCCTAACTTACTTCTTGTGTAACATTCAGTGGCGTTGTCCTGTACACTAGGTCTGAGTTTAGTCTTAGTGACCCTTTCTGGGTTGAAGCTCCAGGTTTATTGCTCAAAAGTGGTAAACTGGCTAAAAAAAGTAAATCACTGTTTCTTCTGGAGCCGTGTGTATCAATGGTCATCCTGTATGCACCAAACTTGGCATTTTTGCTGACATGTCTATCTGGATGTAGCACCTTGAGGTAAGATTTGGCATCTTGCCCTAGTTTTAAAATTATTTAAAACTGCGACCTGATGTGAATGCCTGAGGCCCCTTTCTCTTTGTGCTCTGTGCCTGGACCTGCTGAGGAGAGCACCATCAGCTAGAGTGTACTTTATAAATGCATTTGAAATACATATTAATCATGTTCTTTCCCTCTAATCACTGGAATCTACAGCAGATCACTTTAAAACAGAAGCTTTCTGTGGCTGAACTGATAACTCTGTAACATCTTTTTTTCCTGCCTTCTCTTTCCCATCACAGTTTCCTTTCTTTTTGCCTCAACCTTTTCCTCTCCTGCACTATTCTGCTGTGGCCAGTTTATACTTAGATTAGCAGTTTATACGTAGAGTTTCCCTGCTGACCTTTCAGGCAAAACACACTTCCTTCTCCTCTTTTTGTCCTTTCCAGTGCTATGCTGAATCTTATTAATGACTTGCTGCTGTTTACTCTGAAGGTGGCTGCATTTCAGTGAAGCTTTGCCTGGCATTTATACAGTTTATGAAGAACTGGGAAACTTAAAAGTGTTTTTCAACTTTCCCAAGAAAGCTACTGTGTGCTTGCATGCTACAAGTACTTAAAAAAGTATAGTAGTATAAAAATTTCAAGGAAGGAAATACTGGTCTAAAGCTTTAAAGCACATAGTTTAGTTGACATTATGTCTTCAAAGTAACAGCAGTTTTAAAGTCTCAGCACTCTTGAAAATCTCTAGAAAAAGTGCTGCACCTTTAGGGGAAATTACTTTTTTTGGAGGGATGAGTCTTGCAACAAAATCTTGCTGTTTGGATACTGGAGAGCATATACCCAGCATATACGAGAAGGAAGCATAAGTGGCTATTTTTATTCATTAAGGAGTTGCTGCCCTTTCCTTTCCCTCAACCATGTGAGATGCAAATGATCCTGCTCACAAGAATTTCACACTGCTCTCAGAATGTATTCTCTTTTTCTTCATAATTGTGTTTGCTGGATCAGCAGGAAATATACTCCACACGTTCTTCCCCCAGTCTTCTGTGATCACCTCTTCGTAGTAGGTCTGAACAAATGACTGATAGTCATGTACTAAAACAGGCATTTAATTCACATCCCCCTAAAGCTCACAGGACCTAGAGGGTAACTTTCTGGGTGAGAAGAGAATATGTCTGCCACCAGTCTTGCCTTTCTTTTTGTTTGCTTTTTTATTAATCCTTAGACCTTTTTTTCCCCCCACAGGCTTCCTGGACTTTTTAAAATTGCAGTTACTGTCACTGGCAGATTTTTCTACTTCTTTCCTTTAAATAAGAAATTCTTTCCTGTTGCATCATGTCCCCATGGCCTGTTACAGGGGGTTTCAACCTTTCCCTGTCGGGGATGTGAAGTCAAGTAGATTGGTGAAGAGCTCATGAGAACAGGATTTTCTCAGTGATACTTTTTTTGATCTACAGTCTGTAGCACTGAGAGTGTGGTAACACTCAAGTTATAAATATTGGGGAATGCTATCTTTGCATGGGAGAGGGAGATAAGGATTTTCTGAGTTCAACATTGGCTAGGAAGAGATTACTTGTATCAGCATCCTCTCTAATGCTCAGAAAGACATTCGAGGAGCCTATCTCAAGTCCCACTGCTTTTTAGGTGGAAACCGCTGTGTACAGCTTTAAGCATGTTCATGCCAATCTTTAGACCAAGCTGTTTGTATCACTGCTGTTCTTCAATTCTAGTTCTAACAGGCTCCTTGTTCAGTTCAAGGTAAACCTCTTCACTGATGAGATGTATTTTGCCCATCTCTTAGCTGGGTTCCTGCTTCCCCATTCTTGATTGTCTGTGGAGAATTGCATGATCCCAGCAAAATGCTTTGTGTTACTGCAGGCTTTGAGTATGGTCCTGTTCTGCTCCCCATAATCTCTATTACATTTTTCACATTGCAGATAATCACATGATTGTTCCATTCATTCTGAGCTTTCTTCCCATCCTTCTTACTCTCTTTTTGCTACATTGGGTTGAACCTCACTTTTGTGTGTCTCTAAATAGGCTCTACTCTTGTGACTTTCTGTAATGACTGTTCATGCCATCTGCCTATGCAGTCCTTTCTGTGAATGTCAGCTGGTGCTCTGGGACTGTCTTATACTCCCTGCACAGAGAAGTAGTTGGGGGTAGAGAGCTACAGTTTCTCTGTCCTGTACAAAGAAATCAGATGTGAGGATGCCTCCATGTGCTCCAAGTATATATAGACATATATAGACATGTTACTACTGTGCTGAAGTGATGGGCCATACCTCTTGGTAATAACATGCTGACCTGGATACAGCAGTTCTAGCTCTGTAATCTCTTCTGGCACATGGATTTGGGGAATGTGTGTTTAAGCAGGACAGAATTAATGGGGCTGCTGCTATGTTTGTGAAGAGTTAAATGGTGGGGAATGAGAGTCACAGCTTCTCCTGGGGAATAAGGACTAGCCAGAAGAATTGATTGTCTTGGTTTATTGATCCTTCAGGAAACAGCACTGAAGTGATAATGCTGTTCCTGCCACTTTGAGGCACTTTGTACCAGCAACAACCTCTGTTTACCTAGGATAGTGCAAAGGAAGAACTGCACTGTTGCTAACTCATTCCAGAAAAAAACCATGCCAAATATGTTGAGTTTTCCACTTATCTGTCTGCTCCCAGGGAGAGGTGACTGAGCAGAGGTAGCTCAGAAAGTGTTTGTATTTTGGTTGCAAATGGTAGCTTGTGAATTGCCATACTGAGTCTTTGCTGGCAGCGTCTTGGTCCAAAGCATTGGTTGGACTGGAAGATCTTTAAGGCCCCTTCCAACCCAAACTGTTCTGTGATTTTACAGTGTCTCAGACTGTCATGTCACAGAATATCCATCTCTCCCATCCTTTTCCTTCCCTTCACCTTTCTGGTCAATTGGTCAACACAGTTGGTCTTGCTTGTAAGTTGAACCAGGGTGGCCCAAGTGCTTTTTGTCCTGTGGTCCCAATGCCACCTCGTAGCCAGAAGCCAGCCCACTTGTGTGGGCTGATGGGAAGTGGATGATGAAACACCCCATCTCCTTTGCACTGAAGCAGCAAACGTGCCCTGAGAAGTCAGCTATTTCTTTCTGGCCTCAGGGTGGCAGAAGGAGAAACAGCCACCTGCTGCAGGGGCTGCTGGAGGAGCAGTGCTTTTTGTCACTCAGCTACACCACCTCTGAGGGTGCACAAACCTTGTTCAAGGAGCACAGCTCTGCAGAATGTCAGCTCTGAGCATCTGTTGGGTGCTTCTACAACCACGAGCCTCTGAGAAGTGGAGGCCCCTGACTGTGTCTGGGCTCTCAGTTGTCCTTGTAGCACAGTGGGCTGGGGAAGCCCTTATGCTGTTGCCCCTGAGGCATCAGTTGCAAGCAGCTGATGGACTGGGCTTGGCTCACACCATTAGCTGGACCACTGCTGATAACTACAAGTTTTGGACTCTCACCCATAGAAATAAATGAGCAGATTGCTCATGATTCTCCCTATATCCTTTTGTCTCTGCTTTGTACTTAACAGGCTTTGCACCATTTCTCTCTTTGCATGTGTTGTTGTGTTTTGAGGAATCTCAGGCAGGTCTCTGCAGCTTCCCATAGCAAGGTCAGAAGACCAAGAAATCTTGGGACCATTTGGAGCACGTTGCAAAATCTTGCACAAAGCTAGGAGGGCCAAAAGGCTATTGTGAAATGCTTCTTTGTTGAGTCAGGCCAGCTTATATATAGAGATATGCAAATAAAATACAGAGCCATTTAATTAGCCTACATATCGTTTCTGTACTTCATCCTCTTTGATGTTGCCAACAACTTTATTGCAGCACTTGATATTTGACTTTACATCTCAACCATGTGAAACAAGATGATGAGAAAAATTGCAGGTTTTTTTTAAAGAAGAAAAGTGTCTCTACCACAAGGTTTCAGGGAACAACCAAAAAGTAATGCCAACTACACTCTTAAAAAAAGAGATGATATTAATAACCACCAATGCATAATAGAATATATAATTATGTTTCTTTTGGGACTTGATCAGTAGCTGAACATTCGAGGCTCACAATAATGAATTTAATATAATATGCAACATCATATGTTATGTAATGTAAAATTATTATCTACTACTTAATAAATCTCATGCTGTGACTGTTCTACTTCTTCTTAACTAGCTCTCAGACCACAGCGATGAGTTCTACTGGCGGCTTTGGATGTTGCTCCTGTTTAGCTCTTGCTGTTTGTATCATGACACATTCTCTATAGCTGGGGCTGCTGCATTTAGCCATGAGACAGCTTCTGTCTGAAAGAGCTCCCAATTTGAATCAGAACAAGAGACTACTAGGGGTAGAGTTGGCCATGAAGTCTGTGGCTAGAGGAAAGATGAGGGCAACTGAGATAGGAATTTGTGGTAATACATTGCTGAAAGTGTGCCTTCTTGGGAGTACAAGTGGCTTTGCTTGATACGGGCTTTACAAAAAGATACCAAAAAGAGCATAGGCCTCTATTTTCATGTGTAACACTTGTCTAATTCCTTGCTTTGCAAAATTAGCACCTCCATTTTCTTAGCTAAGAAGAGAGCTCTGCTACATGTTCTCAGTATTTTTACATACATGTGTCTTTTCCTTACTTTTTTCAATGAGGTAGTCATCTTTCTCTTTATAAAGAAGTGTTTTACATAAAACAAATGAAATACCATATCACATAAAATTAATCTTGGGGTTTTTTTCTGTGTCACTCGGTGACAAAGTTATGGATGTATTTAAAAAGATAACCCCATAAAGGCATTTATTGGATGTGTGGACTTATTAGTGGCAAGTATATGTTATGGTCTAGAGGGAACTGTCTAAGCCACAGGTTGCCAACGTACTGATTATAAGGTCTGCAAAGGTCCAACAAGGTTAAGAACAGGGGAAAAACTCTCCTTTCTTATAGTCTTTCCCTGAGCACATGTTAGTGTTTGATATCAGAGGTAGAATATGGGACTAAATGGCATCTTAATCTGCTAATAACTTTTTTTGCAACTGAATTCAGTGTTGTCACTTTTTGCAGTTAGTGGTTTACATGATACTCTGCTACAGATATGTAGAATCTACATTTTGGGATATCCAATCTGGCTTACCCTGAATTTTTTCTCCTGCTATAGGTAGCATTTCTAAAGCAGCTAAACTCCCTAGGATAGAAAAGCTATGGCAATTTGAAAGTAGCAGTGAAAAGAATATTGCAGCCATGGAGCAAGATTGAGCTAAGCAGAAATGATTCTTGCTGAATTTACCCTTTCTGTATGGTACTGTGTTCCTTCTCACTGACTGCATGGTTCTCAAGGTAGCACTTTCAGGGCAGAAGTTAGGCCCAAAGGGAAAGGGGCAGTGAGTTAGAGGATTCTTTCAGGTATTTATGTTTAAGACCACATTATGCAGCAGCTGGGAGTTTGTTTCTAGGTATCACATGCTTTGCTCTGCGGAAGGTTTAGTCACCTGATGAGTTTTGGTTTCGTGGCGTGTTAAGGCAGAGGAGCTTTGCATTGCTGTGTCATCAGCTGGAGAAGGTTTATTGAAGCAAATGGTCACTACATTAGAAGAGTCAGCAGGGCCTTTGTCTCACTGGTACTTGTTCCTTGTAACATTGTCAATGGCTTCTGGCTTCAACTTTGCCACCTGTGAGTGAGAGGGAGTGATGTGCCCTCTGTACCCTTCTTTCTTCTGTGCAGCACATGGGAACACCTTCCCAGGTTTTACCTGGCAGAGGAGGAAATTGGACAAGAAGATATTTTGCTTTTAAGATGAGAGTACAGTGTGAGAAAGAGGAAGGACCACAGACATCTTGCACTCAGTGGTTATATGGTGGAGCATGCTTCTTGTACAACACCTATCCTGTGAGCCCAGGAAACTGAAGATGTGCCCTCTTATTTGCTGAAAACTGTGGTTTGGTGTTTTGTTTTTTTTTTTTTTCCCCAGGATTTCTTGGGCCTTTACCAATGCTGCCATCTGTAAATTTGTAATTGTAAACCTGTGTAAACTTGGAAGCTCATGTAGTCTCATGTGATTTTGCTGCTGTATGTCTTCATTAAGATGTGAAATGACCTCAGGCTTCTGAGCACATTTCCTTTCGTGGGCCAGAAACCTCTATAGTGAGAGGACAGTTGTGCATTACTTTTTGGGAGCCAGAAGAGCCAGGGAAGGGGCAGCAGTGCTTCCTGCCCTGCTTCACATGTAGATTGTAATCTTTTGCATATTTCAGTACTTTGCACTGGTAGGTACTGACGTGCATGGGAATCAACCCAAAATCTTTTACACTGAAGTCTTGATAAGCCCTCAGACCTGGAAAAATTGTGACAGGCCTGAAGTCTTGGGGAACCATGCTAGGTTCAGCTCTCCAACCCAGCCAGAAATATTCCAAATTTCCTTTTCTTTTTTGAGCCCATCAATAATGTAGGGCAATTATGTGACTATGAAGAATGATTTGATATTGTACAAACATCTTTTTGTATCATTTTCTATTTAAAAGCAGAGCTAAGCAGGAATTTATGCTGCTGGTTTCCCATTCATATGGGAAATGCTGCAACTTTAGTAAAGGCACATTTCTGTGGAGAGGACTCGAGCTGCTAATTTGACTGTAGGAGTTTATTTCTGGAATGCAGCAGTGTTTCACCAACGGAGCAGCTGTCCTGGAAACACTTACCACATGGGGTCATTTTCCTCTCTGTGTGTAATCAACAAAGCCACCCCAGTTAATCTGAATCCTTTTAAGTCTCCTAAACTAGACCATAGGGAGTGCACAGAGATCTATAGGACTCTGACCTCCTTCACTTCCTTCTCCCATCATTAGGGAAGAAAAAACAGTCCCATACTTAAATCTCCCTTACAGGGGAGGTCTATAACCACTTCTGAGCATGGAGAACTGTTTCTTAACAGAAACATACCACTGATTTAGTGGGGACATGTTGGTTCTCTGTTTTCTGTGTGTGTTTTGTGATAGTAGCTACCAATCTCCTAAGTTTACCAAATATTCCAGGTTGTGAGATCACAACAATCAGAGGTGGAAAAGCTTCTTGGGTTATTCCATTCTTTTTGTTCTCTTTGATTTGCTTTGCTTGCATAGCTTTTTTCCACCTCTGTTCACTTCTGGGATGACAGTTGTGCAGGTAAATTCCTTCTACTACAAGAGAAATTTTCATAGTTATATAGTTGAAACAATTTTCTATTTTTTTTCCTTCTCCCTAGTTCTCTCTCATGTTCCCCAGTTCCTTCCTCACTGTTTATACTCCTCGATATTTTTTGGATTTAAGTCCTGTCTCCAAATGCTCTTTACCTCCAGTAGACTCTATGAGGTTTTTTTTTTTGCCCCCTGCTACAACCTTACATCAGCCTCTGTAACTTCTGCATGATCTTTATTGACTCTTTATTGTAGTTCTATTAAGAATGTTTAACTCTTTGAGTTTAGTGACTCCTTTCTCTGTCTTAAACCTGTCTTCAAGGCCAGTCAAAGGTAGCAGTTCTTTGTGTGTAGGAGGACATTCTCTCTCAAGCCTGGACAAGGACCTTTTCAAGAGGCTACCTCCTGGCAAGTCCTGCACCTGTGCTCTGGGCCAGCCTTGCTGCAGCCCTCATGGGTGCATCACTGGAGCTCTATAAGGGAAGTCTGTGTCTGCCAGGATTCAGTCAGGTACTTGAAACTGAGACCACCAATTACTTTGATGGGTGCTGTCTCCTCTTTCCCCAAGCTGTGCTAGTGTAGCTTTTCAGATGATTAAGTATGACTTAGGCTTCCTAAAAATTAACAACATCATCAAGGACTTTTGCTCTTACAATCAGTTGTTTCAGAAAGTGATTTTGAAAGATACCTCACTGAATTCAGCCAGAGTGTTTAATAGCTTCATGTCAGAGTAAAGAAAACTCTAAAAAATATTCAATAAATGTAAAATATCTTTTTCTAAGTTCTTTGCCTTTCCTGATGAGGTGAACATAATTTGTCCTTGGTAATCCTTATGGAAAGATAGAATCCAGAAGGATAAGAAGGCTGGTGTGGTCCCTTTAGAGAAAAGGCAATACAGCTTTTCCTTGCTGAGAGCCAAGGGGCAGTAAGTTGTAGTAGGAAAGCAAGGCTGATTCTTGAGAGATGTTGCAGAAGGGAGCAGGTGATCAGTTTTTGAACACTGCCTGCAATGACGCAAATCAGAGGGAGCTGGAGAACAATATTCTGTGTCTTTGAGAAGCCTTCAGTAGGTAATAAAGTCCTAAATGAACATGTAAGGGAGAAAAATAGAATGATGTTTTCCCCAATACTATGAAAGAGTCTGAATGAAATGATGGATTTGTTTTATCTGTTAAAACTAGAGCCATGTTTGGTTAGCCAGAATACGTGAGAAACCGGAAGGACAGTTTTTCCTCTCTTGTTTACGAGCATGTGCTACAGCAGAGCTCTCAGCTTGACTTCGGTGCCCCCACACTGAAAATGAGTACTGTAATAGTGTAGGCACACCTTGATACAAGGCAAACATATTGGGCTTGACTGATTGACAAGCAGATCTCTTCACCCTTTTGTAACTATGATGTGATAAATGGATAGTATTTATTCTCATTGGCAACTTGCTCTATAAAGCTTGAACTAAATTTCAAAACAATAAAGAAGATTAAAAAAAAAATCTCATTTTCTTCACCTCTAACCAACCCAAAGATTATTGAATTCAAGACATGGACAAATTTAACTGACTATTTTTCCTGTTTAAGATTTGTGCACTGCACTGCATTTGCCTTCAGCTTTTACACACTCTTTGTATATGCTTTATACTTTCTGGTAGATAAAGCATATGTCCTCTGGCAAAAATGTGTAATTTTTCATAGCAGGATTACTATAATGTATAAGGAATTGCCTTATGAAAGCTCTGTATGACTTGTCTCAATTGACCCTTATTGAGAACAAACAGGTACTGGACAAACAGCTCAAACACTTAGTGAACAGCTTTGGCTAAGCAGATGTTGTCTTTGAACACTTGTCTTGTTTTCTACAGCTCTTAGAGAACCACGAGGACTCTCAACAGATTTTAAGGCAGACCCATGCTACTCATGGTTTAGGCCTAACTGCATTAAAATCTAAAATCCATCTAGCAACCTCCGCACTTGTCTGGGCAGTTTCTCAACATCAACATCTTCTAGAGAGACATACAACCTTGATTTAGAGACACTGTGATAGAATAACCAGCATGCCTCATGACAAGTGGTCCCAATGGCTGCTTCTGGCTGTTTAAAAATGTCTTTACAGCTAAGTGAAATTTTTCTAGTTTCAGATACCAATAATAATCTTGTCTTATATTCTTTTAAAGCTAGATTAAAGAACTTTCCACGATTAATTTTTCCCCCACTTACAATTAGATCAGGTCAACCCTTAGCCTATTCTTGGAATTAAATTTATTATGCTTCTCAGATCTGTCATTGGATAGGTTTTGTTCCAAGCAGGTATTAGTTTGACAGCACCGTGCTTTTCAGTTCAGTAACTTATGTCTTTCAATCTCCTTCTGTCTCAACCATATCATCATTTATCTACACAAATGGGGACATTTTCCAAGAAAAATACCCCATATATGAATGCTTTGGAGAAACCCTTTGACATTGCTAATGGTTTCACAACTTTCACAACTGCTGCATGTCATATGCCATGTACAGGTATTTGTGTCCAGCTGGACTTCCAGTAATCCTGCATCTGGTCAGTTTGAATTAAGCTAACCTTTTGGAATTTTTAACCCAGACCAGCTCTCAATCTGAGCTGTACAAACACATGTGTTAACTCAAGGGAGGAGGCAGGACACGTGGCTCAGTTGAGAAGGACGGTAGGATCTTTGTTTCTGCAACAGAGCTGCATTACAGAGATTAAGTAGAGGGACTTAATTTTTCTACAATTTAATTTTTAAAAGTTAAACTCCTAAAGGAAACAAATAGTCAGGAACAATATAGTTTTTGCTCTGTGAATGTAACACTTTTGTATCAAATTAAGGGAAAATCTACACTTCTGCAGAGGGCAGGAAGAGATGTGATTCACTGGTAATTTAAAATACAAATTCTTACACTTCAATCCACTAGAGAAAGAAATTCAATGTACTGTAAAAGTCTTTGGGGTTTGCCCATACTCTGTGTGGCAGAATGTGGTTGTGTTGCTTCAGGAAGAATTTGGGGAAGAAATCCTGGTTTGGGTGTTTTTATGTTCATACTTTCCTGCCTTTACACAGGAATGAATATTAAGAACTCAGTTACTTCAAGGAAGTTGGGCTCTGAAAGAAGGTGAGTTTTACATGAGGACAGAGCCAGTAGTGTCTTACTAAGGGCACAATAGAATCAGACTGAGAATGGACTTTCTTCTGTCTTTCAGGATTTTAGAACATTTGATTATTTCTTCCAACACATCCCCCTGCCCTGCTTGCTATAATGCCATGAGAAGACCACTTTATTTCACCACCCCTTGCTAGGATATTTAGGCTAGTCAAAATCAGACCGTGTGAATGGATGTAGTAATGAGGCCCATTCATCAACCTCAAATACAGGTGGCCTGCCCATCCATAATTTTACCATGAGTTTTATTCCTCTTCTGTTGAATAAGAATTTGATCATCAAGAGCGCAATAGTAAGTGCTTTACCAAAGAATTCCTGAACCAGTTGGTAGGCATATTGAATTGCTTGTACATTCAGTATAGCTGTAACCCTCCAATGTAAATGCTTAGATTGTGAAATCAAGGTAAAGAGGCTTCATACATCAGAGTAACAGCTGCTGCAGTGAAATATACCCTTCTTTGTACTTTCTCTGACTGTGATTGTTTGTGATATGGGCAATCCAAGACTTATGGAAATAGTTTCTCAGCTGGTGTAAACTGGTACAGCTGCAATGAAAGCAAATGAGCTCTGCCACTGTACACCACATTACAATTTAGCTTCTGGTGTCACTAGGTAGATGTTTCTTTGCTTTTAAGTGGTCAGGTTTTATGCATGCAGCAGGTAACTACAGGGCTGTCAGCAACCTAGAACAACCCTAAGCATGGTTTTAGCACAGGGTTTTATTTTCCAACTGTATACCCATACGAGGGGAAATATTCCCGTCAGGTAAGGGGAACACTGGTGAAAACTGAGTGAGTCTCGAGGAATGGCAGTGACAGACAGGTCTCATCTGTGTTGGCAATGTAGCATGACAGGCCAAGGGAGCAGAGTGGGCAGGCTGCAGACATTGGCCTTTATGTGAGACTGGATTGTGCTGTGTGCAGGCAGGACACCAGGAAGCAGTGAGGGCGTGTCCTGGTGAGATGTTCAGCTCTGGGCACCAGCGGCAAAAAAATGCAGAGGAAACTTGGAAGGTAGTAAGAGAACAACAACAAAAATGATAACAGAGCTAGAGGGATTGTTTTTATGAGGGAAGATCAAAAGAACTAAATATGTGAAGCTTGGCTAAGTGATGACTAAGAAGGGAATGTGAAAACTACCTACAACTGTTTGAAAGGATATAAACACTAGAGGTGAGCAAACAGCGGGGACAAATAGTCTGTGAATTTGAAAGTCATTTTCAGTTCATCTGTGTTTTTGCCTTTAGTGATCACTTTCTGTTAAGACTTGTGCTTTACTGAAAATATTTTCGGGGAATATTACATTTGTATGTTTAAATGCTTCAGTATCTGCAAGGGAATTTTGAAATGCAAATTCAGTCTTCAAATTTGAAATTTGCTTTGGCTTACATAAATCACTTGATGTATAGTGTATACATTGCACTAATCAACAGTATGCAAATTTTTTGCATGGCAAGTCAAATATATGGGTGAAAACTGTATTTTTAGTTTTAACATGGTAGTTTTATGCTCCCCTGATGCAATCGCTCAGTTAACCAAGTAAAGCAGGATAGGTTCCAACTGCTTTCCAACAGCTTTGCACAAAAAGGTGAGATATTTGCTTTTGTTGACAGGCTGTATTTTATAAATTATGAGATTTAAGTGTTGAAATGTTGGGGGAGATATTTTTATTCTTTGACAAGAGTTAAAAGTCACTAGACCTTAACACCACAGCATACTATGTGTATAAGGGCTGTTGGTGCAGTTTTGTGAAGTCATCAAGGTGTGCTTATGCACCGTGAGGGACGTCTTTTCTAATTTTTTGGTGCACAATTTGTCAGATGAGAAAAGTGAATTTAGCTCCTGTGACCCTCCATGGACATTTAGAGCAATTGAACTAAGAAGAAATTTCAGGATGAGTATAAGATAACATTGTGTTAATGGTGAAATTTTCTCCTCCTGGAGGTCCACTTGTCATTTAAAGCTCTCGGGCAAAGCTGTGGAAGTGGTTCCCGGGCAAGCCTCAGGTGAACTGACTAATTCGCTAAGTCATTTTCAACTTTGGTGATTTGTGAATCAGGCATTAAAATTCCATGTTAATACTCATCAACAGGCTTTTCTAAGCATCTTTCCCTGTTAATGCAGGATTGATGCCTACTGCCCAGTGAATAACAAGAAAGCTATGGTCAGCTGTGTAGATACCCACAGTTGTTTCCAGAGGTGTTTTCTGCAAGAGCGTATGTATGCACGCATG
The DNA here is from genome assembly GCA_013397155.1 of Irena cyanogastra. Lineage (NCBI taxonomy): Eukaryota > Metazoa > Chordata > Aves > Passeriformes > Irenidae > Irena > Irena cyanogastra. The sequence goes on along the minus strand of VWZV01011977.1, from coordinate 184,765 downwards.
CATCAGTGCATACTGTACACAAAAACTACAGGCTTTGACCTATGCAAACACACACCAAATTATTGCTTTCTATAAACAAATTAGCATACTTTAAAAGGTGAAAATCTCTATAAAATTGTCTGCCCTGTTGTTTATGGTGTGAGTAGAGGATGCACTACATTACAGAGGGGCTCACATTTCTCTCTTCTTCCCCCCTCTCTAAATGGACGTGTGCTCCGTCCGTTTCACCATTGTTCCTGCCAGCCCGATCCCAGCAGGGGTTCCCTAATTAGCAATCTCTTCATTTCCAATCAAAGCACAAAGCGGCCCCAAAAGCCTCTCTTTATGAGGGAGCTGAGTGGTGGCTGGGGACGTGGAGTGGGATAATTGCCTTCGCCACTGGCAGCAGTAAGCAGCCTGGCTAATTCATTATTGTAATAACTTTGCTTGTCCTTGGGGAGGGGGGGCTAGGGTGAGGAGGACTGAGCCTGGCAGTGCTAGCTGAGGACAGGGGGAAGGGGGAATCCAGCCAGAACTGAGGTAGAAGATGGGAAAAATTGGCAGGAAAGAAGAAACCTTTCAAGATTTTTCTGCCTGCCTCCCCTCCTTAAATAAATGGAGGGTTAAGTTAATTTGTGGCATGGTAGCCAGTGTTCCCTGAGCAACGCCGCCACGAGCACCCTCTGCTCTGCCCTTGTCATGGTCACAGAGAGGGATGTCTAGAAAGGCATGTAAATTGGTGCCAGGAATGCTGGGGAGGCTGGGCCTTGGAGGATTGGGAAAACTCAGGAGCTGCCTCTCAGTTCAGGTAGGAAAAGCTGACACTCAAGCATTTACAAAAGGCTGAATGACTGAGGTATCCACAGTTTGTGGCTTTCAGTGATACACAAGAAGTGACTGGTTCTTGTGTGGAGATTGCATGTTGTATAGCTTCAAAGGAGTCCAGAGTTGACAAATCCTTTAAAATACATTCAAAGTATGTAAGGCTTACCTGGCTTTCTGGGCTGCAGATTCATGTTTGCTGGAGCTCTGTTGGCTTTCAGGAGCCATCAAGGCTCTGTCCTTGTGGACAGAGCACTAAGTTGAGATGCCAGAGACTGACTCAGCTGCCAAAGGGAAGGTCAGGTGGTGGTGGTGGCTACTTCCTCTTCCTTGAAGGGAAATGTCTGCAGTGTGGCACAGTACATTTTTTAGGATTTTGGTTTTGAAAAGTGTACATATTTTAAGTAGGCAAGACCAGTCATATAATTTCAGACCCTCTGGTTCTTCTTTTATTTCTTTGTGCTTATCTCAAATTGATGTAGCAGAGTTTTGTTTATTCCATATCACTGATGGGACAGCTCCTTTTCTGAGTTCCTTTGAGCTGATACTGCTGTGTAGATTCATGAAGCCCATCACTCTGAGGTGGTTACCATTCATGTTTCTGCACTAAAGTGGCTGGTAATGAAGCTGTGTGTTTTACTGTCAGAGTTTTTTCATTGAAAATTATTATTTCTGACATAAAACTAAAGAAACAGTGACATCAAAATGCAAGTGCCAAACATGCAAATTTCTGTGTGGCAGGAGCAGTTTAAAATTAAATCATGCCCTTGTGATAATTAGCGAACACTTAATTCTGGAGATATTTGTGTTGTATTTGTGTTATGGAGAGGGACACGAAGCAAGTCCTCAGCCTGAGGGGCATTTCAGTGATACGGAACAAATCCTTTGAGTCCCAAACAGTTTATGCACCTAAGATGCAAAATGTTTACTGGGAGGAGATGTTTTTGAGGTAGTTGATTAAGGTGATGGAGAATTAATAGCTATTTGGAGCAGAATTTATAGTTGTTGTTGTTGTCCAGACTCTTGTGAGCTGTGATGTTTTCCCAGCTGCCTTATGCTAGTTGCTGGCTAGCAGGTTTCTCCACTTCTCAAGCAGATATTCAACCTCTCGGGCACTGTGCTGCACACAGCCAAAGGAATTTCAGGTCAGTAAGTTGACAAGCAAGAACAAACTTCCTGTGCCTGGTATCAATGTCCATAGAGATTATGCTAAAGTCCCAAGAGAAAATAAGCCTATTACTTTTTATTTTTCTGTGATCAGTGCTGTAGTCCTGATTGTGTTGTGCTTTTTGCTGTCTGATGTCAGCACCATACAGGAAGGTACATTCAAATAGGCCAGTGAGTGCATACAATGGGACTTCAGGGGGATTTCAATCACCTGCTCTGTGTCCTGTGCCATTTCTATACTTCTGGATCCTTTTTGTCAAAGGATCATTTTAGCGGTGCTGGGGGATTTGCATGTCTCCTAGTCTGCCCAATTAATAAGTTGCAGCAGTGACAGCACACAGGATTTATGTGAGCTCCTGTAGATAACTCTGCTAGATAAGAAAATATCCCCCTTTGTACATTTGTGGGATTCTCCATCATGTGGTATGTCCTACCCTTGCTTTGCTTTTATCTCTCCAACCCATTTAGAGTACTTTAACTGTGTGGAAAGTGTGGTGAACCAAGAGTTAGAACCATGAGTGGATAGATTCTTGGAATTAATTGTTTCCTTTCCTTGTGTTTCTATCTGCTTGGGAAAGAGGAGATAATCTTGAATCCTGTTTCTGATGGTTTAAGATGATATGGATCTTAAAGAGTTTTTGGTAGATAAACTGGGGAAAGGCAGTTCAAAGGGTTGAAAGACAGCTGATATGCAGCACATTGGCCTAAGTTTGGTGGGATGCCACGCTATGGACAATGGTTGATGAACTGGAGTAACAACGGGCATTTTAGTCTTGACTTCACTTTTAGTCTGAGACCCTCAATTGTTGCATTGTTAGCAATTGCTTGTGGAGAGGTAAGAAATTGTGGCAATGGGCATGAGAAGGAATATTAATGATCCAATTTCCAGCTGAGTTCCACTCCAAGGCCTCGCTGGGTGATGTGCATTTTTAATCATAACAAACCAGAATGAGAAGGAGCCGCTTGCAGCAAGGCAGGCCTGTGTGTGGAGCCACAGTGTGTGACACCATCTCAGACCTCTGCCTGCTGCTCAGGGGAGACACAAGGCTGCTCTTCTTGCTTGAGTGCCACCACAAACTAGGTTGGACTGTGACAGTAAAACCTGGATCACCACTAGAAGTGGAACCAGGGAAGAGATATATTAACTGGCTTGAATAGCCTAAAGCTCTTGACTGGAAGAAATCACTGAATTCAACTGGAGCTTTGGGCCAAAATTGGCCCTGACTCAAAAGGGGCAGAAATATAATTTCTAGATGCTAGACAGCATTGTGCTATAGCTATGCTGAATTTCCTGCTAGCTATTTTTTGTAGTCTTGATGGTTTCTGTGATAGGGTCTTCTCACTTGTTTGTGTTTCTGGAAAGTGATTTTTCCGACTTCTGAGGCCATGCAGCCTAGCTGACTGATATACCCAACAGTTGCTTTGATCTCTCAGTCTTAGATACACAGAATCTGGGAAAACCTTGGAGGTTTCTTTTCTTCTGAGGTGCTTTTCATTCTGAACTTTCAGCTACAGAGAGCTTTGCAATACTACTTTGGAGCCTATCAACATAGGGTTCAAGTAGCCGTAGGAGTTGCTGCTGAGGGATGTGCAGGCCTTCTCATCTGGGGAAGAGTGTTCTGTGATCATTTAACAGTGGGACATGCAGCTCTGTGCTTGATACATGTTTGGGAATGTGCCAGCTGTGTGCCTTAACTTACCTGCTAAGCTTCAAGCTCCATGTCTCAGGAGAAGTCCCTCTTTACTTGTTCTTAATATTTTACTCTGTCTTGCTGACTTTGTAACTTTGTCTTTAGGGCTGAATGGCTAATAATCACTTGCCCCAGTGTTTTAGTTCCACAGTTGTCTACTGTATGTGAGAATTTAGTGCAGAAGCACAGCCTTTTTGTGGCAGAGGTGTCTGATACATCTCAGAGGCAGAAAAAGCAGCAGCCCAGCTTTCTCAATACAGGAGTGCATTGTCTCAGTGCATGCTAAGCAGGACAGTGATTCCACCTAGCAGAAGGCAGGGGTGCCACACTCACTACAGTGCAGGAGCTGTGGGAGGAAGAAACAGTTGTCTCACATCCCTTCAAGTGTATATTAAAGCCAGAAATTAGAACTGATTTTTGTCTTAGAGTTTTCAGCAGCCATTCAGTTGCTTCTCTTTGTGTTAGTGCTAATCAAAACTAGGGAAAAGGGATGAAGTACTGCATGCCCAGCCTTTGCAGCATCATGTTTTGTGTATCTGGCAGAGAAAAGGTGTCTGGTGTTTGATAGCCCAGTACTCTTGCTCATTATTTTCAAGTAAACAAGATGAATCTGAAAGAGGTGTGGGAAAACTCCTGTCCTGCTTTTTATGCCATTAAACTGAAAGCTAGCATTCTCTGGGATGGTCTGTGCTGATGCAGCCATCTGTATTATGCAAGCAAGAGTTAGAGAATTGCTGCAGAAAGATGGAATGCTTTCTTTCATAGGAGGAGTTTCTGAAAGAACACACACCCCCCTGCAAAATACAAACCAGCCAGGCCACTAGGGTCTGCCACAGTGCCTGAGAAAACGCCAGCAGCTTTAAGAGTTCTGTTTCACTAAGGAATAAATGTTACATGATTTGTGCACAAGGGAGGGAATTCACTGAAGTGGTTGAGGAGGGAGTGGAGAGAGGATGGGAGGAGGTGCCTTTCACCATATAGTAGATGCTGCCTCTGGCGTGGGTGCAGGACAGTGAGCAGTTTATACATGTGTTCGTGCAGCAAGTCTGGCCCTGAGAGAGGCACCTTTCCACTTGGCAAAGCTGCCTCGCTGCTGCTTGACACCCAAGCAGCTAATGTGCCTCCTTCACAAACGGCTCTGGCTTTTTAAATGTTTAAACCTGCAGCTCTGTAGGGCAATGGTCCCCTGCTGGCAGAGGAAGGGGGCTGCCAAGTGGGTATAGTTTACTGTGATTTTTAAAATCTTTTGGAGAGAAGATGGGTACCATTTGCTGAGATAGATGTTTGTTGCCCAGGCAAAACTCCCAGTGTATTTCCAGCAGCTCTGCAAGGTCTGTGTGTGCGTGGTAGGTATGTGTGTGTGCATGTACATGCTTGTGTATGCCTTTATTTCCATGCTCCGGCTGCCTGCCTCTGATTTAAGGGCAGGTTTTATTCCCCAGCTGCCTCAGGGCTCCTCTTTTCTGATTGCATTAAAGTCTCCGTAATTCTCCCCTCATTAATGATTGGCATATTTTTACCTCTCACTAAAGGAGCTTGGAGGCAACTCCCGTGGGGCCCTGCTCGCCAAATGAAACAATTTCATCCTGCTCCAGAAACGCATTAAAAAGGGTTTGTCAGGATCTTATCGCTAGTTAGGGAAAGCTAATCAAATTACTTCTATTTATTAGCTGCTGCAGCAATGTGTCATTCCATCAAGTACAGGTAGTGGGACAGGCAGGGACTGCGTGGTGAGCTCTGTGCATCCAGCACTGCTGCCTTGATCTGCACAACAGCATCTCTTGCCAAGGGAGGCTGAGGGCCAAGAGAAGCTGTGAACTCCCCAGTGACAATGCTTCTGTCACCATTGCCATGGGACCTCTCATCTGCTGCCCCTCTTTGTTTGTCTTTTCCAGTGGACTCCCCAAAATCCCTTTGTAGTTCCCAAGCCTTTAACATTGAGTCCACTTCTTCTGTATTTTCCTGATCACTTCTTGCTGTTGCTGATTGTATTTTGCTACTGACTATTTGTTTTGAGATCATTTGGGTTTTTTGGCAAGTTTAACTCAGTGTTAAACAAGTCCAGGAATTATTTGTTCCTTTTCCTTGAACCTGGCATGACAAGGAAGACAGTGGGGAGAGATTTTGGCAATTGTAACAGAAATAAATATTTTTTTACTTCATGAGACTTTTATGAAACATATTTTTCTCAAGCTTTTTTTATTCTTGTTTTTTACTTTTTTTTTCCTAGTACATGTGGTCTGTGAAAGTAATAGCAATTGAGGGAGTGGGAAAGAAAGTGACTGAGTCTATTGAATAAACTGCATAAAAGGACTTAGATGAGACTCTGAAAAGGGAACCAGCTATTGCTGGACTGTTGCTGATTGCATGGACAGTAGTGGTTTGTGAAGCAGGAGGTGTAAATTCTGAATAAAGCTCACTCTTTTATTGGTTTCACATGTGGAATGTGCATGTCCTTCATGCACATACACTGTGCGCTTGTATTTGCAACCATGTATGCACTCCCACTCTTGCACATGATCCGAATTCCCAAGGTGCTGTACCTGCTGTGGGCTTGCTGCTGTCTCAGAAGGGACATGGAGGCAGGTACCTGACGTGTGCTTTCAAACTTTAGAAAGTACAGATCTGCTTCCATCTTTTTACTATTCCTTTCATCTTGAAACTAAGAGGAAGGAAATCTCTGGTGTTTGAGATAAACATGAATTGGACAGTGAGAATGGGCTCATTTCCAGGTAAAGCTGATGTCACATTAAAAAACTCCCACAGGAATAAAACCATGTAGTGGATATATTTGCATGAAGTGAAGTGTGTCTAAATATAGTTATAGTGATTCACAATGACGATATTGCTGTGCACACATGTAAACCTTTGCTGTTTCATTCTGTGCATACCAACATTTTCCCTCTAGCACAAAATCCTGGGACAGCAGTGAAAAGAGAGCAGTCTCATGTGCAAGTAGGCATTTAAACACACTAGTGTGCACATTGTGTGTGGTGTTGGTTTGGCTCAGGGAAGGTTTGTGCTGGCCCTCAGGATTTTGCAGTTGTATGTACATGGATGCACGCTCCATGTTTGCACAGAACTGATGGAGTGCTCAGAGGTTTGACGGGGTTCTGGCACTACAAACAACGATTCCTGGATTGATGGACGGCAGGCAAGTGCCCCGGCTATTATAACTGTGTGGGTTCACTGTATGGTGGGAGTGGTTCCCCAGCTGTGGGCCCTGAGCGTGTTCCTGGGAGCGGCAGTGTAGCAGGACTAGGGAGAGTCCGGCCCCATCAGCCCCACGCGGTGAGGCACGCTCCAGCATCCTCGTTATCCACACAGTTCAGAAAGCAGTCCTGAGCGGACCGTCACGTCCCACAAAAGGCCGTATCGATTGGTCTGTCGGAGCATTTCCCGGGGTCCTTTATATCTCTTTGCCTCCTCGTCAGTAATGAAGAGGCCGAGCGCAGAGAGTCAGCAGACTCCCAGCTGCTGGGATTTCTTCATCTTCTCATCAGGATTTTAATTAGACACGTCCGAGAGGGCAGCACCGTGTGAGGGCAGGCGGGAGCTTTATCAAGCAGGCCACTTCTTTAATTACTGTTTACTGACAGATAACAAGGGAGGGGAGGTGGCAGCAGATTGTTGTAGGGGGAAGCAGGGAAAGGACGGCAGTCGCCAGAGTGTGTACTCAGCAAAGAAGGTCTTTGCTAGGCATCGAGTGGAAATTGTTCTGCTCTCCACACCCTGATATGCTGTTTACCTGTTGCCAGAGTGGGAAAGATTTCCCTTGCCCTTTCCTAGAGGGCAGAAGATAGATCTGAAAGGTGTTAAGGGCCAGAGACCCAAGGAATGAAACATACATTTGGTTAGAGAAAAATGAGAGAACTGGCTCTTCTAAGCTACCAGGATCCACACCTGAGTGGTCCTGGGCTTCCCTGCAGATTTTCTGACACTGCACAGTAGGAATCAAAATTATTTTCTTCTCCTTCTGTCTGGAACTGTCAGCCCTCCTCCCTCCTACTACTATCATGGCTGTTTTGTCGGAAAGAAACCTTCTTCCGTCTTTCCATGTGTCTTCAGCACTGGTGATATGAGAGCAGTCTGCTCTGTGGCTGCTTCTGTCATGGACTTCATCCTTGCTGTCTTTTGGGCCAGTTCTGCAGCTGGTATGAATACTATCTTCAGCCAATCCTCTTCTGTTTGGCCCCAGAATACACTTACCCCTCCCATCTTCTGTCTCCTTCCCATTAAGGTGTTTTTTGGTCATCATTTGTATCCTGGCTGCTGTGTCCTGCTGGATCATAGCCCTGTTTTCAGTTTTGTGGAACTGCATTTTGATTGTTTGTGTTATGACAGGGGAATGGTGTTCACAGTCGCCCACAGAGCAAGAGGCTGGGTAGATCACTGCTCCCTGGCTCAACCAGCCCCTTGGAACAGGCAGTGCCTGTAGTGGAGTGCAGCAATTGGTGTCCATGAGAGCAGTCCTGTGGTGAGCTAAACTCAGCAGCCTGTCGCTCTCCAGAAATTTTCTCTGATGGTCATGCCACAGTCTTGGCGGCATTTTTCTCTACTGTAAGGCAATCTGATGCTTCAAAAATACTGTTGCCATCCCAAAATGGAAGATGGCATGTGGCAGAGCTTGGTTTTTGTTGTTGCCAATAAACTCCCACTGCTCTGAGCAGAACAAGATCTGGAGGATGTGCTTGGGATCAGCAAGGACTTGGTAATTGGACTGTTGTTCTTTCATTTTGCTACGCAGTAGCGAGCAGATTATAGAGCCCACACATTATAGATTTCCTGTCATCCCTCATGAATCAAGCTCCACCGTCTTATTTACTGTCGGCCAAGGCCTGTGAATAACATCACCAAGGGATATGCTCCCAAGCAGTTGTGCAAACACACAGTACAGAGCCATTGCTTGTGCCTTTGAGCTGCCAGCCCACCCTCCCCCATCACAGCACCTATGGCAGAGGAGGGTCCTCTGTTCCCTGTCTTCATGGAATGGCTCCTGCCTTCCCTGGGAGCTCACACTTTGTAACACTGGATGCAAATCTGTGTTATCTAATTAATATTAAATCCCACATTTCTAAGTTTATGACATTTCTGGTCACAATTCTGGCCGTTGTGTACACTCATACCTACATGCACCAAGGATGTGAACTTCCAGTTTCCAGGGAACTGTTTTATATTAAATCTGTCTGGTTTGTACTCAAGGCACAGCACTGGACGTAAGGACATGGGAACAGCTCTCAGCCTCATCAAAGATTGATAAGAAATTCTGCTGTTCTACATAGAGAATGTAACACATGATAGACTTGATTTATCAGAATATATCTTCCCAAGTTTCCCAAAATTCAAAATCAAGATTTTGAAAATGTGTGAGAAATTGAATCCAGGTGGGAGATTTGCCTCAGTGAAGGGCTAACACTCACATTTCCCACCCCCACCCCCTCTCTTTTTTGTTTTTTTTAAACTACAGTGAGTTTCTCTGGAAGTGATGGGAAATTTGGGTTGTCTACTGCAAGCCAGCAGGCTAGCTGCAACCTTGTGCCTTGTTCTGGATGTTTATATAAACTCTCTGGCCTTCCAAGTGATAAAACTGGATGCCCAGGAATTTAGTTAAAGGGACTGAAGTGCTAATTTGTTTCTATTAGACAGGTTAGTATTTCTGTCTTGGAAATCTAGATGTTAGGCAAGATCTGGGGAATGTATCTTCAAATAGTAAGAGGCTTTGTCCAAGAGGAAGTGATTAAAGCCATTTGCTATGTCTGATGTTGACAGAGCTGGAAGTAAATGGGCTTTGACTGCAATGTGGGGGATTTCACTTTGATGTTACAAACTGGTACTGATACAGAAGCATTAGAAGAAACTGTCTGAGAGGGGGTAAAATTTTTGACAGATATTTTTCCAGCCTGTTTTGAAAAAATGATGCTGCCATAGCATTATCCATTGGGATGGAAGGATGCACCTCACACCTGACCTGGTCCTAGCCCTCTTTTTTGTGACTATGAGATGTTAAGACATGTATGTCCAGCTAATGCAAGCTTGAGATGTGTGCAGGTGCCCATATCAAATAACAACCAGCATCTATAAGGTACCAGGATAGTTTACAAAGGAGTACAAGTGTTCCACATTCCTTTGAAGGCCAGCCATCCAAATGCTACTATACCAAACCAGGTAAGTCTTCAAAAGAGATGGCAGCAGCACTCTTTCTTGCTTAACCAACTTCCTCAGTCTTTATCTTCGTTTCTGCTGCCACATACAACAGACAGACTAGTAGCATCATCTTTTTTTCTTTACTGGTGCATCCAGTGGGGTTTCATTTCAGTTGATCATACCACTACCACTTTCCACTGTTTGTGGAAATTTTTGTGAAAATTTTTATCCAAACCAGCAATCTTTATATTTTAAAGAAAAAGTCCTGAATTATGCCTTCCTTCCATTTAAAAACAAATCAAGAAGATTCCTCTTTGCTAAGTTCTAAATCAGCTAGTGCCAGTAAGTGGGGCCACCAAACAGGAATGGAAAGACATGGCAAGGGGGGCTGGGCAAAAAGGAGAGGAGGGCAAGCCAATAGTTATAAGCAGTTGATGAACAAGAGGCTAAGGCTGTGGAGTGTGGGGGAATAGTGTTTGGAGGGGTGAGATGAGGGCAAAGGAAAGGATTAGCATGGGAAGGCAGAGCCAGTGAGGAGAAGAAAGTAGGCTGGGGTGGGCTAAAGAGGAGAGAGGCATGACTTGGATTGAACGGTTGGAGGAGCCTCTGCATCGTGATTTCTCAGCTGTCACCAGGGTCTGAAGTTCATTCAGTGTTTCATGCTCCTCATGACAGTTTTCACAAAGGAGGAGGAGCTACCTTTGCAGCCTGTTTATTCTATTACCTTGGTTGTAGTGGCCCCTGTGAAGGATTCGTCCCTTCTGATAATCCACAAAGGTGTCATTGTGATGCTTCCTGACAGAATTTCTTTGCTATAAAAGTAACAACAAACTCTAAAAGTGGCATTTCAAATGGTACTAATGCAAAAACTGGATGATGGAAAAGACCAGTTATCCTCTGCAAGCACTTCTGTCTACCTGACTGTGTGTCTCATACAACTCATGTTTTAGCTACATCACTGTGTGCTGTTTCCTTCACAGGACCCCTGCCTCATTCTCTGCATGTATGGACCTGCTCTGAGGTAAATCAGAGTTACACAGTGAAAGAGACCATCTGTAGGACCCCTGCCTCATTTGTCAGGTGTGTATTGAGTGAGACAAGGGACTGCTGGGGAGAAAGGAAAGCTTTTACAGCTGAGGCAGTGAAATTCTGACCCGACAGTTGACTTCTTTTCTGAAGAAGTACGTGACCATTTCTATATGATAGTTTTCAGGGTTTTTTGAAGCAGCTGCTATGCCAGTGGTTGTTTAATTGTGTGTTCCTTATTTTATAGGGGACCTTTTGGTCCCAAAGGGCCTGCTTTACAGAAACACTGAGTGCTTAAAGCTGCAAATTAACTGAACGAGAGTCCACTAAACCCACGGTGCTATACAAGCACAGATCAGTTGGGCTGTTGGTGTCTTGGAGTAGCACCCAGAATTAGCAATTATGTTTTAACACCATCTTTGGTCATTCATCCATAAAATGGGAATAAAAATACCCTCTCCTCTCATAGAGGTATGTGGAAATAAATGATCTTGGGGTAGTGAAGCTCTTGGACAGTGTAATGACAAGCCCATAGAAAAACACATAAGGAAATTAATAAATCTCTAGAGCCAGGTTTGAATAATGTGCAGTAAATAAGGCCTGAGGCCACACCCTGAACAATGAGCAGAAACCAGCAACTCAAACAGCTGCTTATTACATAGGAAAAATCCCTTCTGAGTGCAGTCTGAGATGGGTACTGTGAAAAAAAGATGATCCTGTAATTATGGACTCTAAAATAATACATATGTACAGGAGGGTTAAGAGTATTTTTCACAAGTAAACACAATTGTGGTTTTTCCTAACTTTTTCACTTTCCTAACTGATTTCACTTGTAGTCTGCTCTATTTAACACACAGTTTTTGTCTTTGTCTCATGAGTCCTGTAAGTTTTGCAGATCTATGAGCTTAAGATTGTTTTGCCCCAGCCTTTCCATTTGGATTAAGTGCTACCATTTCATGTAGCTGCAGATCAACTAAATGCAGGTAGTCAAAACCTGTTCATTTCTGTATTATGTATTCCACATGTTGTAATCCCCACTGAAGTGCAGTTTTGTGTGAGTGAGGAAGGCAGATTTGACCCTGTAATTTACCATCATGAGCAAAACTGACACCCAGATGCTCTTGTTCTTAACACTGAAGGAATTTAGGATATTTGAGAACTTACAGCCTGCTAACAGTAATTAAAACAATAAAAACCCCAGCAGCAATATGCAAGAGCACAATGTCACTAGGGCTAGGAAATTTCTATAGAAGTCTTTGATGTAACGTGTGCAGGAAGAATGGCAAAGCTTAAGGAATTACTGAAAGTATACAGAAATATAACATTCAAAGTACATAATTTTAAATAACCACACTTTTGAGGATTATTTATGTGCTTGTTTAGGAACAAATATAAGAGGGACATTTTACAAAGTTATGTAGCAATAGGACAAGGGAGAGTGGCTTCAAACTGAAAGAGGGTAGATTTACATTAGATTTTAGGAAGAAGTTCTTTACTGTGAGGGTGGTGAGGCACTGGAACAGGTTGCCCAGAGAAGTTGTGGCTGCCTTGTAAATGAACACATCCTTGTAAATTTTCATGGCCAGACTGGATGGGGCTTGAAGCAGCCTGATCTGATGGAAAGTGTCCCTGCCCATGGGGGATCTTCAAGTGATCTTCAAGGTCCTTTTCAACCCAAACCATACTTTGATTTTATGAAGTATGTAGTGACTGTAATGCAGAAGTGTTAAGCTCTATCAAGTTGAGAAGTAAAAGGTTAATGGTGTTGGGATGATCAGTGTACAAACCTAATGCTGGTTAACCTTTCCATGCCATGTCTGATATTTGCTATAATTTGAAGAGAGTATGTTATGAATAGTAGAGGAAGTAGACCTTTGTCATATATCCTTGACATTTTGTTTGTAAGAATTAGAGTTGTCTGTTGCAGATGTCTAAGATATCTAAGAAATGTGCTCTTAAATTTTCTCCTTTTTCTCCCTTAATAACTGTCTCAAATACTCGAAGAAAAATTCATTGGCCTATTTAGGCTGTAGAATGTGATGCTTCTCTCAAGGATGAGTAGTGTTACTGTTGGTGGGTTGATGACTTGGAAAGCACTGGTTCCTACATGTGCTGCAGATAATGGTTCATTCAGGAAATGAAGTAAACCAAACCTATCAAACATCTTTTAACCTGTGTAAGAGACTGAATGAGTGTTGTTTGCTGTAGTTTAAGTGCTCAGTTTTAACAGTTTCATCAGATAAATGTACTATGTGGTTTAAAGACAACAACGAAAAAGTGATGCCAGGATACCCAAGTGCAGGAACTCTCACAAAAATCCCCCTAGGCAGGGCCTGGCATTAGTCGCAAAAGGAGAGGAAAGAACAATTAAAAAAATATTAAAATCTGTTCTTGTAGAGGTCAGACAGCAAGAGGCAGCACATGTGCTGGGTGGAAGCCATCAATGAGAGCTGGTTTCCTCATGGGATATAGAGACCTGGACTATCAAAGTAAGCTGGGGCTAGGACAAACAGATGTTATGCCAGACACGTCAGCAGAGCTAGTCTGTTTTGCATAGGTGTCTGATCTTACTTGGCATGCTTTAAGCTCTCTTCTGAATCTCAGGGTGGAATATAACCATTATGATTTTATCCTAACTACTCTGTTTTCCACATAGGATGCAACTCCTGGGTATTACTTCTAACCTATGCAAGCAGGAAGCTGAGGCACAGGGTGGTGTGTTGCCAGGTGCACAGCTCATGAATGTACAACCCTAGTCACACACTTCTGCTTCCTTTCAGTAAGAGAAGGTAGGGAGCCTGTGGGCCACTGCATTACCAAAGTTAACAGTCTCTGCCTACAGGTGTCTTACTGATAGAGTTAGGCAGTGTTAGTGCCCCCACACTGATGTTTTAAAACACCATCCTGAAGCATCCCTGCACAACAGGCACTCTGCTCTCTGGAAAACTAGCGTAGGACACAGTGGGGTAGATGAGCCTGAACATAAGGACTAGTGGCCCTCACACCATAGTGGCAGTGCAGGGGTAAGGTCAGACCTTCATTTGCAAAAACTGCGTTTGACCAGAGGGTATGATCCTAACCTGGCTCAGGGGCAGGAAGTTGGAGTCTCACTCTTACAGACCTGCCAAGCAGAAAGTGTTTATTTCCTGCTCTGGATCCACGATCCAGGAGGAATGAATAAAAGTGATTTAATCTTCAGTGTGAGGAAAATCACCTGACTGAGCAGGACGCAGAGGACAAATGGGACAGGAGGCCTTAGCTTGCCTGGCCAGGAGGGATGGGAAAACAGAAGTGAGGTACAGGATCAGAATAGCTAATTGTTATTTATTATTAATTTTCTAGTTTTTCCCTTGCTTGGATTCCACGATTGCTAGAAATCAGGGCTCCTCTGGCTGTCTGGGTGCATCTGTGACATTGACTCTGTCTTTGAGATGGGGAGCACCCTCTGGTGGTTAAGGATAATCTGACATTTCCTGGGATTGGCGCCCATCATCCCTACATGCCGCCAGTTAAGGGGAACAGGAGGCAATGCTGGCATACTGTCACTGTTGGGAAGGGTATTTGGGGAGCAAATATTCACTCTGACTTGCTAACTCAGGAACCTGATTCTTAGGAACCATTTTAGTGCAGTGAAAAGCATGTAAGGTGTGTTTGTTCTCCCTGCCCTGCTATTGTGTAAAAGCCCACTTACATGTCCTTCTTGCTTTCTCCCAATGAGAGGGCAAGTAAAACTCAATTTACTTCATTAATTTCCAGTGGATACAAAATCCTGCCCTGACTCACTCTCTAGAGACTGTGGTTCCCTGCCTCAGCTCTTGCTCCTGTCTCCCAAAAGCTCTAGTCTTGCACTCAGAGCTTTCCCTGGCCCATCTCTGGCTGGATTTGCTCTGCCTAGACTGCTAAAACCAGGACAGTACAGTCCCTTGCAGGGTACAGAGGAATTCAGCTCAGGTTTCCCTTCTCCTTCCCTAAGTGGATTAACAGGCTGAGGGGATGTCTCTGCCTGCCTGCCTCACTCTTCATTAGCGAACGTGTTTCGCCAGCCGCAGTCACATCCTGGTCCGGAGAGCTGTTTGACAGGAGTGGATTCTGGCCCAGCCTCTCACAAAGGCTGTTGCATCTTCTGAGAGGTTTTCCTTCATAACAGGGCTCTGTGGTCTGCCCTGGATGGCAGGGACGTAGGGCAGGAGTGCTGCAAGGTGTACATTATTGCTCTGTCCACTGCTCACTTTACAAGAACCAATCTGCATCCTCTGCTGACTGCAGCCCTGCAGCTCTGTGTAATGCACGTCCTGCATGAGTGGCAGAAAACATTCCGAAGGATCACCCACGTGTGCTTTTTTTTTCTTTTCCCCTCCTGTTTCCCAGGCAAGGGAGGATCCTGAATATACTGGGATGTCTCTGAAACTTTTGTTACCTGGCTGTCACTTCTGGATGCCCTTTCTTGGATGCTTGTAGGCAGTCAATTTGAATGCAGTATTTCCTAACAGGCTGTGTGCAAGAAAGTGACCTTACCTCCTCAGCTGCTTCTTCCTGTTGCTTTGTAGTAGTCATTAATGGGTGTTGCACCCTTGCACAGGCAGTCCTTTATTCCACCAGTGCTGCTGTTTCCTCAGTTCAGAGAAGATCTTTTCTACACAAGTAAGATGTACACTTTAAATTGCATTGATTTTGGAATGCAATTCCAAATTTGGAACAATCCATTTAAACTACTGAAAATCCAAATTGTGGATGCTCTCCTGCCAGTTTGAGGATGCTTCATTTTTGCTCATTGGTTGTCTAAAGAGATTAAGTTTCGATAGTAATGAGTGCCTCTTGCACCAGCTGAAGTTAATC
The DNA here is from genome assembly GCA_013397155.1 of Irena cyanogastra. NCBI lineage: Eukaryota > Metazoa > Chordata > Aves > Passeriformes > Irenidae > Irena > Irena cyanogastra. Next base: position 169,100 of record VWZV01011977.1, on the reverse strand, counting down.
TATTTCAAATTGTACCTTGAATTATACTCTGATAAGATTCTCGTGCAAAGAAAGTCTGCAAGGAGAAGAGCTGAACACTGGGCATCACTAATACCATCAGGGACTGCCTGTGCCCAGCCAGTAGGGAGGGAAATGTTCTTATTTTGGTTTTGTAATCTGCCCACTGTGGCAGGGAAAGTTGGTGTGCCATGCTCTGAAAGCAAAGTCACATGGCCAGGAACAGAATCAAAATGGATTTTTTTTTCTTTTAGCAAGTTGGAAGGGAAATAAAAAAGGCATATGAATATGAGGGAGCAAAGGACACTACAGACTCTGAGGGATTTTAGAACAAGCTGTATTTACCAAACTAAGGGATGAATTGAATTTCCCAAACAACATATGTTAAAGCACACAAATGAATAACCCCAGCACTTATGACTAGAAGCATATTTGGTTTGGCCCTGTAAAGCCACAAGTCAATGGTCAAAGCAGAACAGCTCCCTGGAGTGCCCTGGCTTGCTGGTTCTAGCTCCCTGGAGGATGCAACCATCTCTGGAGCACTCCTCTCTCAGGGCTATGTAGCTGTCAGTGCTTAATGATGTGCTTCCCAGAGCGGGAAACAAAGGTTACACAACTCTAAAAACATAACCTGTCTCTATATGGGCAGCAGAAGAATTTTCCTTTGAGAGGCCAAGTAAGACCTGTTTTATTGAAAGGAAAACTGATCCCTTTTTTACTGCCTTTTTTGAAGGAATATAAACTGTAAGAACAAATCTAGTTTTATATATTTACAAGTAGCAGAAATCCCTTTATGTGTGGGGAGGAGCAGACTGGGGAGGAGGCAGTTAGGACTTGCTGAAACACCCTCATGGTTAGATTTTGTGCTTTTTTGATGTTGAGTTGCCTTGGATCACTGATCTTGACAAAGATGATACTCTCTTGCTCTTCTGTCCTTTCCTTTTCAAAGGTTTCCCAAAGCACTTTATGCATAATGAGTAATTTTGCTACCACAACCGCCTTTGCAGTAGCTTTAATGGCACAAAACAATGTACTGATCTGAGACCAGAGTTGAGGAAGAACATTATTGGTGTGGAGTAATGCAAGATATACTAGCGGAGGCCAAGCAGAAATAAACCAGGATAGTTGAATGAGATGTGTCTAAAGCAGTAGTTTGCCATCTGCTCCTGCCCTTTTCATCTCAATCTCTGGCATTTCATCAGTAATGAATTGCAGGCAGACATGAATTGACACAGTGCAGGCTTGTACCTCTCTCATAATCTGTTCAATCCCCATCAGTGACCCTCTTGTAACGCTAGTTTAGCAACATCTTCTGGTGAAAGATTCTGGTAGCGGTTGGTAGTTTCCACACCCTTGTACCCCTCTCTGACCCTCTGAACAAAGCCAGAACAAGAAGATAGTTACCAGATCTGGCTGACTGGGCAGATCTGTCTGTCTTTACAGCTTTTCTTAGTTCATTATGAAGGGTCATCTCTGAATACTGCTCTTTTAGGGAGCAGTTGATAGAAGACTATCAACTGTGATTTTAGGAAATAACTCTTCATCCTCCAGTTTTGGGAAACAGTAAGAAATTGCATTGAGAAAGACAGTACTGAATCTTGGAAAGGAGTTCTTAATGCCATCTCAATAATTCTGTATTTCCATTCTGACGTTTTTCAATTCACATATTTCTCTGTGTTTACTCTGCTAGTCTTTCCCTCCCCTTAAGTTTAAAATGTTTAGATGAGCTTTGTATACAGACTAGACTGACGTGCTTTCTGTGCAGTTAGAGTATAGTTACATGTAACTCCAGGGTTGCTTTCTCAGACATGGATTGAATTGAGGATGTCTGTTGGGAGTTTCAGGTCTTGGTTTTCTCATTGGAGGTCCTTCCATCAGGCAGGTCTGTTAAACGCTTGCTGGGTCCCTAGAGACACTTGATCTGTGCTTAAAGGGAAGCAGCTGAACCACAAGAAGAGAGAAATGGCTGTGTACTCAAGCACTACTGCTCTAAAGGGATCTTGCTGAAAGCTGTGCAAAGCTTGCATGGCAGTCTGGGTGCCTGGGGCTCTCCATGTGCTTCATCCCAGCAGAGATCTGTGTGAGGCTCTTGCTTGCCTTTCCTGCTCTGAGAAACATAAGTTGATGGCTCCAAGATGCTTTGAGCACAAACTGTGTTTAACTCTCTTGAGGCCCAGACCAGGAAAATCTCTGGAGGATTCCAAGCAGCACCTGCCTTCTGCTCCCCACTCCTCTTAAAGCTTCCCCAGTGGAGAGATCCGCTCAGGGAGAGTAGGAAGTCCATAAATAAATAATTTCCTCTGTCTCTCCTGATCAGCCCAAGCAGCTGTGATTGCTCCTGAATGCCTAGGTTGCTTTCTTCTTAATGGCTTTTAAACCAATTTTGCCCTCATCTGATGACCCAGCTTCTCATCCTAGTTTTAGAGGAACAATTCCTTCTTTTAGAGAGAGGGGTTTAGGGGATATTTATGTTGTGTCAAGAGTTTTGGCTGGGTGAAATAGTATAGCAGTGCCAGCAAAGCCACAGTTTTCTGGTTCCCTCAGGCTGCCCCATTCCTTATTTTGACAAATCTCTATAGGACACCTCCGAGGGTATTGCGGATAGCATTGACCCTTGCTTGAGAGCACTGGACATATGTGATGTTCATGGACATCCTACAAACATTTAATAACTCTTACACCACTCTTAAGACACTATATTTTTGGGATGTGTTTTACTGTTGGGAGAACTAATCACTGGGACATCTGAGTGCTTATCCTTTGCTCTACAGTGTATAGGTAAAAGTCTAGGAACATAAGAGTGTAGGCTCTCACTTTTCAGTCCAGCTGACTTACAGCATCTCATTAATGGGTATTTGACAGCTCGACAAATATTTAGCCCTTTTATTGTTGCTTTTGTCCCTTGTGTGTATGAACTGTAGTAGATTTTTTAAAAAGTGCTCCTTAAATAGCAAGTAGATAGTCAAATCTAAATGTTCTTGGTTTGTATCCTAGTGCAACCCTTGGAGATATTTATTGCTTCTCTGACGAGTGTCATCTAGGTTTGTCTGTAGAGAAGTATTAGCACTACTTCCACTAGCAGAACCTACCTGCCTGGCAATGGGACATACAAGGCATGTTCTGAACATCCTCACAGTGCTGGCCAGGTATCCTGTGGGATGTGTACTAGCACAGCCTTGTGTCGTGTTGCAGGCTGATGACTGTGTCATCCTCACAGTGCCTTCTGTAGAGGCACTAGTCTGTCTGGGTGAAATGCAGCTGCCCTGCCTATGGCTACAATGCCAAATGGGCTGATTCAGCCTGTATGGTTGATGGCTAATGACTTACGGTTTGTGTTAGTGTTAACCCTCCCCCTTGACCAGTCACTTTAATGAGTATCCTCATGAAATGAGCCGCTAAAAACAAAGTAGCATCTCAAGGTGGTATTGTTGCCTAGAACCTTCTATCTCATTAGCAAGGCAGGGCCCGCTGGGCACTACATCATTGGCAGACCTCTGGTTAAGCGGACCTCTGTATCTGCAGCAGTGACTGTCTTTCCCACTGTCTTCCTTCTCTTCTGTTTTTGTCTAACTTCTTTGTACTCTGGAAAAGCAATGGGTTTAACAAGGAGAAGTGCTGTCCCCAGACTGTATGGTTCCCAGGACAAACCTGGTAGCAACAACTTCTGGAAGTTATGTCACAAAAGCCTACCCTTTACTGCGTTGCTGACTGCAGTAGTTATGAAATACTGCCAAATGTTGAGGGGCAAGGTCTAAAAGATGAGTTGAGTACTACTGAGTTCGGCTGACTGGAAAGGTTTAATGGAAGATTGCTATGTTCAACAGAGGAACAGAGGGGAGGCGTTGGTAGTCATTGATCACCACTAAAATAAAGGTGTTCGAGAGATTAGCAAAAGACCAATACTAGATTTTCCTTTGTAAGCAATATGGAGACCAAGAGTGTTGCTAGGAGGCTGCAGCATCAAAGTCACCCTCCGACCACATGGGACTGAGATTTGAGTTTGCCTTAACAATGAAACTGAAAAGTAATCCTTTCTACTGCTGCCATAGGAACAGTGAAGCTGGCAACATGTGACTATGAAGGATGAAGGTATTTTTGCTGATATCCAGTGACACATGTTCAGGTCTGTGAGAAGAGAATTTTACTGCTGCCCACAACTGCCTCTGTACTGAGATCTCTGAGAAATTTTAAGACTTGTAACTCACTCAACAAAAACTTTTCAAAGACTTCCAGGGGCTTGTACTTCCACACATGAGAAAGATTGCTGCTTTTGGAATACATAGAGCAGCATAACAGAAATAGAACTGAGCTGGTGAAACTTCTCCTTTCCTTTGCATTGAAGAGCTTTTTATCTAGTAACTAGCATCTATCTCTTCATGACTGGCTACTCTCTTGACACTGTATGTTCATATATTGTGTAGCTATGGTCCTGTGTTGCCCTGCCTCTTCTAAGTGATGCTTTGTGGTATAAGCAAGAATTATTTTTCCTGTCGTTTTTTTCTCTTTATTTTTTGAGAATGTACTGCAAAAACTTGATCATTCATGGTGTGTAAGCATAGTGTTTGAATGCTAATGACCTGTAGACAGAACAGTGGTTTCCTAATGCACTTTACTTGAAGGTGTCTGAATGCGATGCAGACATGTATCTCATGATGGTACTTAAAAGTTAAAAGTATATTAAGCTTGGGATGGGGTTTGTTGGCAAAGCTGTCTAATCAAATAATCTGCCACAGCAAATTGCTCTTGTCCAACAAGTGAAATAAATGTTATTCAAGTAATAAATAAACTCAAGAGGGAGCTATGTAACAAACCTGCATTTTTCTTCAGACACTCAAGTTAGTACAAAACAAATCTTAAAAAAGGTCATGTATTTAACTGAACTGTTTGGAGATTCAGAGCAGAGGAGAGTTGAGGTTGTTGTGCTCCTGATACAGCATATCAGAATGAAGCTGGCATGCAATATGTGGTTCTAGCCAAAACCTGTAGTCCATTACTATTAGAAACTGGAATATTCTGAGGCTGGAGATGATGACCAGAAGAGCAGTCTTGATCATCTGATATCTCTGCTTTTTCCAGACAGAAACTATATCATAAAGTTTGCTAATGTCACTTGGGACCTGCAATTTCATCTCACTGTTAAACACTTTCATATAGATCCACTCTTGGTGAGCTCCTCTGTATTTGGCTTGACTGACCTGGTGAAGTCAACAGTCTTTTATCAACTGTGCCCAGATGAAGCCAGATGGAGGTTCCTGCAGGGAAAGGAAAGTCTTGCTTTCTTCATCTCTTACATCCTGGGAAGAAAATCCTTTCACTGCTTTTCTTCTTTATAATGGCCTACCTCATGTTCTAAAATAACTCTATTACCTACTCAGAGAACCCAGCTAAGAGGAACCTACACACTTACCCACTGGTTTTTGTCACATCATTGTATTCAAACTGCAGCCACTTCATTCCTGTTGCTGGGAAATAAGTTACCTTGCATATGTTTCCAACACAGACTTGGAAAAATTACCCTTCACCCTAACTGCCTCACCTTTAAGTAGGCATACTTCCTTACCAATAGTGACTCTGAAGAATTTTGGTTCTTTAAACCCCACTCCTTTCCTGGGTTGAGACACTCGGCATTATTAACACACATGCCAAAAGTGTTTTCATTTTTGGCATGCAGCGTAAGAGTAAGTAACAGATATTTCTTCAGATCGGTTCAGTGAATAAGATGATACTGTGAATATTAGGGTCCTAGGGTGATTAGAATGGATGGGCTTGGAGAGGAAAACAGCTAATCATCTCCCCAAATCAGAACAATGAACAAGCAACCCCTGTTCTACTGACCATCCTCCTTGGCCTTTTGCAATACCAGACTTGAAGCTAGTGTAATTTTAAGAAAGCTAAAGTTGAAAAGTTGCTCTTTGACTTTATGTCCTATCTGACAGGATGAACCACCATACTAGGAAAGCCATGCTTGTGATGGAGGATTTGCAACAGCTAAGCAGAGGTAAAGATTCCTTGATGCCTTGTGTTCTCTCCTTCTTCCTGGTAGCTGAGCAAATAGCCCAGCTACTGCCCTGTAGACACCTAGGATCATGGAGGGGGAAGAATTAATTCCTGCTTTGCTGGAATTGAAAGAGTATAGGAAATAGCAGTTACTGTGCTAGTAAATTATGTGTAGCTGTGAGTGTGAATAAAAATCCCTTTCCAGTCACGCTCCTGGCCATGTTCTGCCTGACCACAGTAACCCAGCTGACAATTAGTGTAATATATAATGGAAAAACGATCACCAACAGGTCCAAATTTGGAGCTGGATCACAGCTCTCCATTGAAATCTTCTAAGCCTACAAGATCAACCTACCTCTCTAATTACCTGTCTTTTCTGAGGAAGGTTTCTGTCCACTTAGTTAAACAACAGGCAGAGACTGACTAAGGAGTAGGTTGCCAAAACATGAAAGAAGATACCCAGAGATACAGCAGTGTAAGTAGGATAGAAGTTCTTATCAAATACCCCAGCTAACTGATGATGCAAGTAAGAGCAGAAGGTGTAATCCCAGCTATATCATTTCCTCTCCAGCTTCTCTCTATGTCTTTTACTACAAGTTCTTCCATAATCTAGAAAGAAATGTCTGTCTTCTGATTGTCTTTATTCTTTCCCATTTGGCAATATACTCTGCACCTGCCTTTGATGCTCTGTTTTAATTTTACAAAAGTTAGATTTCCTTTGCCTGGTTTGTCTTTGGGCATGTGTGTCTCTGCAGTGAACTTTCATTAAGATGTCAGCAGGAACATGTTCTGCTGTAGAACTGAGTCCTGCTATTAACACTGCAAAGACAAAAATGGGTATACAACCACACAAAACAGCACTGCCCATATACCAAAAAAAAAAAAAAAAGTTATAAATGGTAATTAAAAGAAAGACTAGAATTTTCACTAGCAATGTAGAGACTGTGTTTGTCTTAACTCAGGGCTCCTAACACTGCTGTATCCAAGCACAGAATTTAAGGCCACAGTTTTGGGACAGAGAATTCTCATTTAAAGCAGGACAGTAAAGGTTAAGATACTTATATTCAGACTCTTGTGCTACAGATCTGCTTAGACTGATCTGGGGCAAGCTACACAACCTCTTTATGGTAGGATTCAGCAGTCTATAAGTTGTGAATTATAACACATTCTAAAGACTAGGTAATGTTTGAAGCGCATCTAAGAATGTTCAGATGTGTGTTCATTGTTTAAAAATCATAACATGAAAACTATTTTCTGTTTAAATAGATGTTGACCTTCATCATGATACCTTTAGATGGAAGCATATTGTTTCCAAAGCCAATTTGATTTTTACAGAAAAAAAATCTATTGGAGTTTGGTAGCAAAGAAGACATTGCTTTTGGTGGGGAGAACAAACTGTTTTGTTTGGGTGAGTAAGAGAAAATAGAATAGAGCCCTAAATAAAGAAGTCTGGTCTGTAAGAGCCTACCAGGCATCAGGGACCTGTGTTTAGAGTACCTAAGTTTCTCTTTAGGGCTGCTAGCCCTGCAAAGCAAAGGGATCAGGGCATGTAACACAGTGACTTGTGTGAAGTCAGGCAGTTCTATTGGCCTCAAAGGTGTGAAAGGCTTGTTTCTGAATTCAACCCAATGACCTCTCTGTAACTTAAATGAGACACAGGCTGGGGAAGATTTCTTGTCATCAATCTCCTCTTTCCTCAGCAGACAAGATAAAAAAGTGTATACACAAAACTGCTCAGCCTAGTTTAGGTCTCCTAATTATTATCTTTTTTTGCCCTGTACAGACAGCATTTCACTCACTGCCTTGTGAAAATACAGTAATAGAATCTTCATAAAAGGGAAAAAACTATCCCAAACCCTAAAAGTAACTAGATCTCTTCCTCTTCTGCATTTTCCTTCGTCAAAAAAAAAAAAAGGAAAAAAAAAAAGGCACCTTATCAACAAGTGAAATCAAGTTTGTTTGGCCTGATTTCCAGGTTACTCCTATATTAGACCAAATGAAATTTCTGTCAATCAATCAGTCAACTTGCTGGAAAGTTGATCATTATTCCATGATAAAAGTTTTTTAAAAAGTAAAACATTAGTTTACCAAGACAAGATTGGTCCTTAAAGGCTGGAGAAAAGTCTTCAAAGAAAGTCTCTATCCATTATATCTTGCAAGAGCCAGGAAAATTAGATACATATATCACAATTCTTTTTCTTTTTTCTTTTTCTTTTTCTTTTTCTTTTTCTTTTTCTTTCCATATTGCATGCCTCAGAGAGCTGATACTGTCTATCACTCCATCAGCTTGCAGTGCTCTGATTGTGATCTGTCCAAGGCTAATATTGATGGAGTGTTGTTGCTCTGCATTGGGACAACGTGTGAGGAGAATAGGTGACCTCAAAAGCCAGAGGCTGCCTTATGAAAGTCATCCCAAAGGGTGGCACTTAGCAGAGCACCTCTGGGTAGACTCTGCTCAGAGGCCACAGACAGAGTTGGCCAGGATGGTTCCCTGCCCCTCCTGCAGTAAGAGAGCAGCAGTTCCAGGGGAGGATTTGGTCAGGGCAGCAAACAAAGGCTGTGCTCACAAACCAAGCCTGGTGCTTCTGTTCTGTGTGGAGTTCTGACTTGGAATTACTCTTAACAGAGCTCTTTTGCTTCCAGATCTACCAGCTTAATCTTACAGTCCTTTCTAACTTTGTCCTGGAACTGTTTTAAAAACCTCACGTATCTGAAGGATAGCCATATTGAGATCAGTGTTTCCTTCTTTATTCTTTGGGGGAAGAGAAATTGGCTAAAGCTGTAAGAAGAGCTCAGCTGTGTGTGGAGGTTTGCAAAGGATGAAGCCTACTGAAGTTCCACAATCAGCTTGAAGGACTCTTGTTCTCTTTCTTAGGGAATTCAGGTTGGCAGACCAAGCCCAGCCAGCAGAGACTATTTCTTTCTATTCTTCTCAGAAAGGAAAGGTCAGACCTCTGCCCTGGTTACTCTCAAGGCAGGGGAAGCTCAATTTGTCCATTTGCACTGGGTCAGAAGAGATTAATATAACGTTTCTGCACCACTCTGCAAACGCCCACCTCACCCAGCTAGTCCTCTGTCAGCAACAGCCCATTTCCAGAGTACAAACCCACTATTGTACTGTTTATATCAGTTAATTCAGCCCCATAGACCTTGTGCCAGGCAATCTCATGGCTCCCTGCTTGCATCACCTCAGCCTGGATAAAAGTTAAAGTGCAAAATTAAAACATCAGCTATTGGGAGAGCAGGACTTGCCTGCCAAGCCATTCCCACTCTGGTCTCCCATTCGCTGAGAGCCTACACCAGAGTTAATCTCTGCACAGTCAGGATCCAGTCAGGGTGCACCTTTCGGAAGAAAATTGTTTTCTGTCAAAATCATCTCACTGCAAACACCCTGAGTGCTCTTGAACTGTAGTCTGCCTAAACCCTGACCCTGTGTGGCCTCAGCTTTCTGGTGGAAACACAAAGGTGCTGGTTTTGTCCTTGCCTCTGCTTTGTCAGGTGTTCTCCGAGGTGGTTAGTGAGATTCCTTTCAACCTTGGGCCCTACTAATGCTAATGCCTTGTTAAAGCTTGTCTCTTGTCTCTTCAACATTTAAATCGTCTTAGAGTTTCTGCTGTGATGAAATATCACTTAAGTGTGCAAAGGTATATGTATATATGTTTAATTTATATTAATTCTGGTTGAGGAAAAATGTATAATCTGAAATGTGCCACCTGCAACATTCAGGTAATCTGATTCTGCTGAACTCTTAAAACCAGATACATCTTGTCTCTGTCTTCATTTTTTAAACTAACCTGTTTTCTGTGCTGTCTTCATGTGTACCTTTTACCATAAAAGACCTCTCTCTTGACATCCTTTAAAGACAGGTGATCAGAATCATGTAATTTGTCCTCACCTGGCCTGGGGACAAGTTAGAGCCCACCATTAGTTTATATGCATTTGTTAAGATCTCTGGTAGAGGAGGTAGTTACACTGGCTTTGAATTTGGACATTCCTCTTTTCCAAAGATTCTCAAGTTTCTACAAATACTGATTGTATGAAAAGTTGTAGCCTAATTTATCCTGTGTTTATTGCTTATAGCCAAGCCACATTGCATTTTCTTTTATTCTGTATTACCTCTGTCATTCAAAAAGCTCTAGTCTGCCCTTTGCTTCTCCTAGTGTTGTACATCTTTGCCTAAAGTTAGATTCTGGGTTTAATATTTAGAAATACCCTCCTAATTTCTACTTTTTAAAAAATTTTTGTTTGCCTGGCATAAGAGCATGACGCTTTTATCCAGGTATAGTTGTATTTATTTTTGTTTTAGAAAGGCCTCTGGTTTTTGTCTACCTCTTACGGATATTTCTATATTTGAGCAGGAAACATCTAAACATGAACTAGAAGTATAGGAGAGATACAAGTGAGGTTTGTGAATGGAGTTTGAAAGGTAGGGAGTAGGTAGCAAGGGGCAGACAGAACCTTTAGTGCAGCCCCGTGTGAGTCAGGCGTTCAGTGCGAGACTGTGTGTGGCAGGCATATTATGCCCGAGGGGTTCGCATGCTTTTGTGGAGAGGAACCTGCAGGCAGGTGCTGGTGTGTTGCTGTAAATATGCAGTGCAATTGTGTGTGTGAAAATGCGTGCAGGAGCTGTGACAGGACACAGACTCTAGCAGCAGTCGGTACATATGCAGAGCTTTGAAAATGTCTCCTCCGTGAAATTAGTTGTATGTGCCAGTTTCAATGTTTGCCAAGACTTCTGAGAGTTTGTAGCTATAATTTTTTGTGCCTGGGAATGTGTGATATTATGCTGAATGCCTGATTCTGATGTCACATGCCACGACTTATTCTGATGTGGTTTCATAAACTGCACTGAAGTGACATCTGAATTACACTGCTTTGAAACAGGATTCGGGCGCTCTCCTGCACACGTTTGTGGCAATGGGTGTAGGTATGGGAAAACAGATTTCCGAGTGCAGCGCTGTGCACGCGCCGAGACGCGGGTCTGCATGCGCACGAAGTGTGTGTTTGTGGAGCCGCGTGTTTGCGGAGCCGTGTTTGCATCTAACAGCGCCCGGGACACGCATGTTCCAGTGGCACGCTGGTGCCTCGCGCTGAGCATGTGGGGTGCTGTGCGGGCACACAGCCGCCCGCCGGCACGCCCGTGTAAATAGCCGCGGGGCACCCTTTACCTCAAGTTTTCGCATAAACCTAAACTCTGCAGCCGCTCTCCACGACAGACAGACCGGTGGGTAAGAGGGAAGGGGCGCGTGCGCTGCCGCTCCCGGCGTTCCCGCGGCGGGACCGAGCCGGAGCTGCTATCCCGTGTCACCCGTGTCACCCGCGCCGCCCCCGCCGCCATGCCAGGGCAGCCCGGCTGCCGGCCCGCACTGCGCCCCGACTCCTCCGGCCGCGGACCGGGACTCCCTTCCCCGTCCCAGCGGAGCGCAGCGGTGCCGGGCCGGGGCTGCACGGTGCCGCCGGCCGCGCTGCGGTGCCGGGTCCGGGGGCCCCCCCGGCCGTGCCTCCCCCAGCCGCCGTCCAAGCCCAGCCCCTGCGCGGGAGCCAATAGCCGCCCTGCCGTCTCCATCCGTCTCCCGGCGTTAAAGCTACAGCGGGGCTCGGGGTGGCGAAATCCCCCGTGGCCGTGTCCTGCGCGCCGCCCGCCTCCTGCCGCCGTCAGTGTGTCCGCACGCGGGTGCGGGAGCGGAGCGGAGCGGCGCTGCCTCCCGCCGCCCCTGCCCCGCCGCCAGGCTCGGGCCGGCTCCTCTTCCCGGCGCTCCCCACCTTCCCAGCCCGCCGCAGTTTAGTTGTTATCTTGTGTTTTTTGTTTCTTTCTTCTTCTTCTTCTTTTTTTTTTTTTTTTTCTCCTTCAACTGGGAATGCTCAAACTGGACTGATGGACATTTCCGAGCTGTGCATCTCCGACCCGCTCGGCTACCACAACCAGTGAGTGTGCTGTGCCGGGACCGGGCGGGTCGGGGGCGGGCTGGGACCGGCGTTGCGTCCCGCTGCGGGTGGGATGGGGCAGCGACCCCGCAGTCCCGCTGCCTCCGTGCCGCAGAGCCGCCGCCGCCCACCCCCGCGGGGCATACGGCGTGTGCCCGGTGTCTCGGAGCGGCCGGCCGCGGGCAGGGCAGGGCAGGGCAGGGCCGGGCGCACCTCCGCGCCAGCAGGTGCGGAAGAGTCCGCGGAACAGCACTTGGGGGGGTAGGCGTGCTGGTGTGTTTCTTTCTTGCCGTGTAACTTCTCCCTCTAATGCTTCATCTCCTAGGAACAGGCAGCTAACAGTGAGCACTGACAGTCCTTTCTGCGCAGTTTTACTTTCCGTCTGTGCTAGGATTTTTATTAGATGAATTACTAGGTGCCTGTGAAGAGATGTGCATATAAAATTATACGAAGCAGATCCATTAAAGCACCGTCTTTTATTTTAAAAGTCTGTTTTTCATCTGAAATGTACTATGGAAATTCAGTTTCCCACAGACTACTGTTTCGGATAGCCTGCCCGGGGAAAGAGTGAAGTGAGTCGGAGGGCTGGCAAACAGACATCCCAAGCTGGGACTGGTGGCCGATACCTTAGCACCTGCTACTGCTCTTTGTATTCCGAAGTGGGCTGTGCCTGGTAATGCTGTGTTTAAAATCACTTCAGCGTGTTAAGTTTGGTTTCATCCTGTTGGGGAAGTTAGGAAACAAGGCAAAACCTTTTCAGCGTTTACATCCAGCTGACCGGAACAATTAATTTTAAATGCATTTCTCCGATAAATCTCACCCTGAGCAGAGTTCTCTTTTGTGTGTTTGCATGTTAATCCGTGTGTCACCTATGCAGGTTTTGTGTCATCAGAGGTGGGAATTAAGTAATTTTGCCTATTTCATTGCTTTTGTCTTAAGAATACATTGTATTTAGTAAAATTAAAATAATTAAAATAATTAAAATCAAACAATTCATCCACAAATACCTCTCTTTCCTCATTTCAGCTTTTATTTGTCTTTCTGTACCTTGTTTTCTGATATTTCATCTGTCTTTACACTCATTTCTCTTTCCTTTAATCCCCAGCTTCCAGCAGTTTCATTAAAATGAGACTTTGTATTGTTAATAGAAATTAATAATCTAACCCATGTGGTTTTCTTTTCCTCACTGGTGCTACACTTGTGGCTGCTCCACTTTGAATTAAAAATAAACAAACAATTTCTTAAGGGAAATGTATTCTGTATGCTGCTGGGAGTCTTAATATTAAGGCAAAACATAGAAGATGCATTTACCTTCATAAAAAAAAGAAAATAACAAAATGCCACAATGGAAAGGTAGATCTTCATCACTTACATGTTATCTCTTAACTTTTTCCTTTTATTTTTTGTACTTTTGGAATTGAGAAAAAGGAACTCAAACAACATGAAAATAGTAAGAAGTAATCTGCATGTCATATTACCATTCACCCTTTTTACTTTTTCATGGGCTTTCAGACAGCTCTCAAAAATCTCAAGTGCACCTTACCCATATGCACAACTCCTTGGTTGCTGAGTAGACAGATGAAGGTGGCCCTGGGGGAAGTGCCACTGAGCCCCTATGGCTTTACAGCAGACAGAGAGTGCTGCTTTTTGAGACGAGAAACTGTTGGAGGGCTCTTTGTTTAAAGAGGTGCTTGGTTCTGTGTGCCAACTGACCTTCTCTTTAACATTTTTGAGGTTTGGTAAAATAGAGAAATATAATTTAAAACATTGTAACCTCAATTTTTTCAATGTTTTTAATTTAAAGGAGTACGACAGTACAAGAAAGTGAAAAAAGTTACTGAGAGAAGTAAGATAGGAGCAGCTTTAAAAATACAATATATATAAAGGTATATATGCAGTGTGTCAGGTACTGATTTGATTTACATTCTGGTTTTATTAAGGCTAGATTTCACATTATATTCCTGTTGCTGAGGATTAGTTGGCCCAGTCTATATCTGTTTAACCATCTTTTTCTCACACTGTAACACAGTTACCCTGTGAACACATGAAGTAAACACAGGTGTTGTATTTGTGCCTGTATCCCTAACTAGCTGTGTGAGCATATTATTCTTACTGTACTGATTTATTCTTTTGACTGCTAGCTATTGAAATGATTTTAAATTATTTTCTTCCTTCTTTTTTTTTTTAGATACTACTTATAATTTTGTGGGTGGCAATTTTTGTCACATTAAACCCAGAATTAGGAGCTAATTTAAAAATATTGCAAACTGCTTCTTCTTGTTTAGTTGCTCGTTAAGCTATAGGAAAAAATATGTGGAAGACTAAAATGTTGGAAGAGAAGTGGATGTGGTCACTCAGTATATGATCTGGACAGTTCCCTGGAAACTGTAATTCACCTCGTAATTATTGAAACAGAGAGCGAATGAACAAGGCAAAGGAGAGGAGAGGTGACTCCTTTCACCTTGGACTTTGATGAGATCTTAATTTTTGTAACAGTCAGACCCAAAAGGAGTCTGAACAAAACCTAAGGAAAGGAATTTCTTGCCTCTAATTCGTTCTTCAGGTTTTGTATTTATCTTCCTCAGGCAGTGAAAATTCCCTTTCCATTGCCTGTGTGTGCTGATCTAAGCGATTGCACCAGGAACCTGTGGAAGTTCTGGTTAGCAGGTGTGTGGTTTTTCTCAGTGCAGAATCTTTCAGGGAGAGTAAGAAAATGCTTCTTCCTAATTTTGATCCTCTGTGCATGTATTCTAAGGCCATATATGTTTTATTTTCTTACACAGAAATCCACTCTTTAGCAACCGCTTGCTACATTTCGGTACTGACCTCTGGGAGAATTGTTCCTGGGGTAGATGATGCAACTCCAAGAAAGAAGCTTTTGTATGAATTGGAATTTGTCTAAAGTGTTTTTGAATTGGGAAATTAACAAAGGCAGTGATTTGTACCTGCGGTTTGTCTCTCAGGTGAGGGCATATGGTGAGAATACATTAGTTAAACTGTACTGACAGCGCCTGTCTGCGATATAGCAGGAAGGGAATGCGTGTGCAGACACCACACATGTACACTCTGCCATGTAAGATATGTCATTATAGTCACACACAAACACGTGTGCATCTGTAGATATTTGTGTGTAGGTATACACACATGCCTGTGTACGGTCGTGTGGAGTACTGGTGTTGTATCTCCCTCATGTGCAAACCTAGGGCTGTTTCAGTAGAGAGCAGAATACGGCATTTTTACTTTCCCGTATTAACTTCTAAATCTCAGAGAATTTTGTTTTCTGCCTCATTATGGTTGCCAATAGAAGTGTTGATAGGACTAAAAAATTGCCATTTCTGTTTCTTATTGATATTCTACATGACAGGCAGAAAGTGACCAAGGAGCCATTATGAAGGTAAAATAAAAATCACTGGCAAATGAGAGCATCCTGCCAGATGCTATGTCTCTTACGCCGTTTCCTCTGAGGTACAAGAAAGACACGTGAATCACTGATGTAATAAAAATTATTTTATGAAGAGAAGGAAAAAGTTGAAAGGAATAAATTAGATACTTGATAGGGAGATGGAATGGTATAGTGTTGGAATTTTAAGGCAATGAAGGAGCAAATTCCAGACCCTGTGGCACAGAATTAACCAAGTTGCTGTCACTGACCCTAATGCACAGATTGAAGTAATGTGACTTGATTTCAGAGGTTACTGGAAATCTCCATATTCTGTGAATGGGAGGAAATCTGAGTCAGAGAATCTGAATGCAACTGTCTGCTCTGAATATATCTCAGAGGCTGGGATTGGGAGGAGTTGTTATATGGAGAGACTAGGATGGAGTTGTTTGTTTCATTGACAGAATAAATTGAAAAACCACTATAAGGAATTGGGGTAGTTACTGGGTTTCTGACGAGGTTCCCATCATAAAATGGGGTCTCAGTACACTGAGCTTAGTGAGCTGAGGGGTGAAGAGGAAATCAGTACCTTTAGAGTATTTGTATTAACTTTTCCCTCCTCTTCTAATTCCACTTGTAAAAGTAAACATGATCTAATCATTATCAATTATTGAGAAATATGGAAAGATCAATATATTTAAAAAATAGGATTTTTTCATTGTATCGATTTGAAGTAATCAATAAATATTGCATTTAGCCTGAGAGGGGAAAGACTTTGGAGAGATTGCATCAGAGAAAGTTGCTGTGATAGAGGTTTCATATCCCATTTTCTTCCTCTCCAAGAGAATGTTGCTCTACTCTCTGTGCCCTTTTTGCTGTTATTTCCCAGCCCTGTTTCTGCACTATCACTACTGCTCTGAATTTCATGTTGTTTGAAAATACCTGTATTCTTCAAATTATTTCAGTTCAATAAGAAGTTTAGAGCATTGTGTCAGTGGGTCTCTTTACAAAATTTTCCATGGCTTGAAGGATACAAATTCTCTTAAGGAACAGAAGCAGAGAGAAGGTAAAAAGGTTTAAACCTGAGTGTAGATGAAATTTACGGGTTCTGTCAGGAGCAAGGTAGAATTTCTCCAAAGAGTGTAAAATGTCTAAGAGAGATTTAATTAAGGAAAGAAGTTGTAAAAGTAGAAAAATGTGGTGAGAAATCTGGGATAAAAAGCCAAAATCCTTTCCCCATCTTCTTATTCTAACTTGTGCTCCTTGGTTTAAGAGTTGGGGGTCAGAGAGCTGCATATCAGCAGGCTAGGAAATTCTTCTGAGTCAGACCTGTTCTTTATTCTGTGGAGCTACTGGCGGTAGCATTACAGCCAGGGAGCACAACAGAATTTTTAGTCTGCACAGTGTGAGTAAGTAAATATAGCATCTGCCCAGAGCCCAGCAGTGAGCTTCTTAGGTAATGCCGCTGTAGAAACTGGGGGAAAAAAGGGGAAAGAGCAGAGTTTCTATGACAAGCTATGAATCAGAATGGTTGTTTGTTTAGTGAAGGAACTTAATAAAGAAGATATTAGCAGTACACAGTTATGGTGACCTTGCCAAAAAACAAAGGAAACACTAGGTTTCTTTCTGTCTTTGCGGTATTAACTGCCTTTGAGTTTTGAATGTAGTCATTTCTGTGTAGCTTGCATGTGTAAAGTGCTTTGTACCTGTCATTGGGAACAGAACACAATTTAGTATTACTTGTTAGTAATAGCTACTGACTTGGCAAGTTTTACTTCTTAGGAATTAAATTGTAATAACTTACTCTTTGCATTTGTTTCCATCCTTGTTATGCTGCCTCTCTCTAAAGCTTTGCCCTGTCTCTTCAGAGCAATAGAGATGCCCACAAAAAAATGATGCTTGCAGCTGGAGCACAGTGCACTTTGATTCTTTCAGTGCTTGAGAGTCTGGCTGCTGGCAATGAGTGTCCGTGAGGAGAAACATGTCTGCTCAAGGTGGAACGCACTGTATAATAATATATTTGTCATGTTTGTAATTGCAAATGTAATTAGCAAACAAGCTCTGGGGGATTGAGGACTTGAAACTTTCACTGCACATCATTTGACCCTATCTTGACTGGACCGGAGCTTCTATGTCACTGTTAACCCTTGCTGTTCTTGCAGAGAAATGCTCCTTCTAATGTAACTGCTGCTAGGTTTCCTGTCTTCTCCCTCTCCCTGGCCCCAACCTTGCTGCCTCCCTCACCCCCCCTTTCTTTTTTTTGGCTATCAGCAGCATTGTACCTGTATTTGCTTATACCTTCTTTTATTGTGATAGCAAGTGCTTATGTTCCTCCCGTGACACTTGCACTAATATTTCCTTTCCTAGCACTTCTGACATAGCCTGGAAAGCATTCTGCAATGCCCTTTGTGAAGAGCACTGTGTACCAGTAAGTGCTTTTGCATACTGAGCTGTTCAGCGCATTCCTATCACCACAGGCAACGTTACTACTCAGTGCCCCTTGCACTTCGCAGAGACAACTTGCGAAAAGCAGGTGGCAAGCTGTTATCACACAACCTGCGATGGCTCTCTGTCCCTGCTGAGCTGGATTTTTCTTGCACTCCCTTTCTGAATGGGGGAGGAATAAACGTCTAGCAAATCCTGTTCGTCTTATGGAATCCTGGCAAATCTCAGTCTAGTCACCCTTAGGATGACTTTTTTGTCCTACAAAAGATATTCCTGATGCATATGGATTTAGTGAACAACACGGAATCAGTTCATAAAGTCACAAACTTATGTGTCCATAGGAAGCAAAAAGGGGTTACTTCACTTTTTCATATTAATAATCTCTTTTTCTTTTTTGGTTTCAAGATAAGACTTAAATTGCAATAAAATTTGTGATAGGATAGCTCTTGTTTTGGATAGAGTTCCATTTATTCTTACATTTTCGTATATGTGAAAGGAAATCAGTTAAATGTAGAGGGGGTGGCTGTTTTTGTACAATTTTTGTAATGACAGTAAGGACATGTCCAAATATTGCATGCTGTTGAAGGATTGAAAGGAAAAGGAAACCTGTTCTAGTTTCTTCTTGGTAGGATAAGAGCGTGTGATGAGAACCCCTTCCTTCCATCCAAATTTTCCTTTTCCATTCCGGGAAATTGTCTTTGATTTACCATGTATTGTAGCCTATAGCATATAATGTGGGTGACAGCATAGCCTGTAATGTGGGTGGTAGAAGTGGGACCTCCAGCTTAGAGTATCCTGCGTAACAGGAGAAAATTTCTTACAGCACCTTTTGTTTTGAATTGATTGTCTGTGTTTTACTGCCGATCTTTTTATCTTTTTACAAGAAGATTTTTTTCTTGCTATATGTCTGCTGGTCTGAACAGCTGTTTGTGCGTATTGCATATTGAGAAGTGTTATTTTCTAGGTTTTTTCCCCCTTTTTCTCATGTCACTTTAAAGTTCCCTTTTCTAATAATGGCCCTCAATCTCTGGTGATGGAGCCGTCACTGTGAACAATGCTGGTGAGTGTATTGTCTCGCTGTCCTTTCACTCAAGACAAAGGTCAAAAGAACAGCTTAAAAAAATGTTCAATTCTCCAATTATGACTTTGCATAGGAAGATAATTTTAAGAATGTATAAGCACTTGAGTGAAAATAAAACAGAAATACGATTTTCCGTCAGTTTCCACAAGTACTTTGTTAATGTACTGACATGAATAATTACAAACCAAATTTCTCAGTGAGATTTACATCATTTTACATGTTAAAAAATTAAAGAGCTGAAGGACACTGAAGAATTATTCTTCAACAGATTTTATTTTTCCAAAGTCTTGTGTTTGTGTTTTTGTTCAGTCAAGCTGACAAGTTTCTCTTTCTCAAACATATTTGTTTCATGATTTAAGAAATTACACTTATCTAGATGAATTTTTCAAAGATGTGGCAATATAACAGTGAAGAACATAGGATGTTACTGATTTTGGAGATCTGGTGTAAAATTTATTTTTACTGCACATAACCAGAATTAACAGATACACATTTTCAATGTGTACATTTTCTACATGCTTCGCTTATAACTTTTAAAACAATTTACAATTAACACATTAATTTTAAAGACTTGCTGTTGTTTTATTTTTCTTTGTTTCAGGACCATGTATGGCATGTGATTGCTATCTAGTTTTAACAGTTCAGAAACTGCTGTAGAGGGAGAGTGATTTAATTATTTAGAAAACATAAATTCAGTACTGCTTCAGTTCCTTTCCAGACATATATGATGTTGCTTCTACTTTTATCCTTAAGAGTTTAATTCAGTTTCTTTATAGTTTTTGTATTTCTGTTGATGAGGGCTTTGGTTGTTTTTTTTTCCTTGGTCATTTTTGTAGGCTAAGGGGGTAATGGTACAGGGAGGCACTGAGAAAATTCTAAAAGCATTGGTTCCTATTGCCCAACACTCTGTAGTAGGCAATATTTGTTGCCATATTCAGCAGTAGTGCAGTAGTGCAAAGGTATCTGGCTGGATGAGGGCTCTCCACACACCTGTGTTAAACTTTGGGCAATGGTGTGCAGCCTAACCAGGGACTGCGACAGGGAGGAGGCCACAGATGTCTTGTACAATCAAAACTCGCCTTCAAAGCCAAGGAAATCCTGACACAGGAACTTGCATTTTCATGCTTGGGCATTGTAAAGGATGATGACTTTACCTTCTGTGGGTTGTCTTTGCCTTAACAGGTTGCAGCAAATATGACTTTATGAAAATGATGTTTAAGCATATAATGCATTCATAGGTATTTTGCATCGATGATGCCAGATGTATCTCCTTTGAAATAATTGATACAAGTTGTGTAGGGTCACCAAGCACGCTGTGGAGGACTAGGATGGGCCAGAGTGTGACAGAAAAGAGTTTTCTTGCATAGAGAGATCTGTGAGTGCGTGGATGGATGTCTGTCATGGGTGTGTGTACACACTTAATTTTACGTAACATGCTATACTTTAACAGAACACACATGTATATAAACTATATCATTTTATGTATAATCAAGTGTTCATTTGATGTTGCATAGTGAATTATTTTATTTATCCATCCAAGGTATTTCTGGATGCAAATGCAAGACTTTCTGCGTGTGGTTACTTATTTCTGCGTATTATGTATTAGTGTATAAATGTATAGAAAGAAATAAGGGTAGGTCTGTATGTCTTCATCACAGGATTGTCCCCAGTCTTTATTAATTCAAGCTTGTAAATCTGTTCATGGCCTTACATAGAAGGTGTTTTGTAAATGTAAAATGCTGTACAAGTATACCATACAGAACATTTGCACTGAAAAAATTGGTGTTTCTCTGGGAATATATATAATTATGGATTATATATGATTAGGTGCTACTAAATAACTGCAGTTAGATCTTCTGTTTATAAATCAATGAACTGGTGTTTTTTTAAAGAGGAACAGAGATTCTTTAAATGGAGTATCACAGAGTAGTTTGGAAAACAGCATGCAGAACATAGATCCAGCTATAACATTGTCAAGGCAAAGATGGGCTCGAGTGCCATAGCCATAAAAGTCAGCGATTTGGAATTTCTTTTATCCGTTTATTTGATTTTTGGTGGTTTTGGAAATTTTCGGTTTTTTTAATGCACTCTTGGTTTAGTAATCCACAAAAGATAGTGTGCTTCCCCTTATGGAATAACTTAAAAGATTATTTGATTGTGAAATATTTTGGGGTTTTGTTTTAATCTCATCACCTACAGTGTATCTGACAATTGTCTTTTTATTCCTTTTTAACGTGCTTTTTATTTTTCTACAGAGGAGTTTCTTTTTTCCTAGCAATTACAGTTAGGGGACAGTCATTACAGAGCAACTATAAGCCCTAATCACTGCCCATGATCATTACTTCTCTAATAATATGGACTGTCTCTGTTGAAATTTCTCTTCTTGATTTCCTCATCTAACATGGCCTTGTTTCTTAAAATACTAACAAATTTAATTCCATGCCCTTTTTTAAAATAACATAATTATGAAACAAAACCAAAAGCTCTCACAGTACAGTGATGTGCTATCTATATATGTTTTAATATGCTAATTTTCCTTAGAATTTTTCCCTGGGTGTTTAGGGAAAAAGAGATTCAGCCCTCTTCATTGCTTGTTGAAAGAAGAAAAAATACCTGCTTTTGGCTAGTTTACTTTCTCAACATACTGTTATTTTGCTTCGGTCGCTGCAAAATGTTATAGATTCAATTCCCCTGCTGGACCAAGAGTTAAAAATTAATTCATGAATAATAATAGCCAATCAGTCTTGTTGAGTTTAAGAAGGATTAGGAGAAAGGTTTTTGTACAGAAGCAGTTATATATCTTGGTTGTGATATTGTTGGACTAATAGATATTGTACGAGGTCCCGCTGGTTATCTGATAAAGGTAGCTGATTTGCAAATAGCATTGTTATCCTGATGACTAACGAGTCTAATATTGGATGGGTTAAAAGAGAATGGGCAGCTGGTGTCTATTATAAGTTCTCGACTCCCTCTTAGAAGACAATTACTTAATTCAGATGGATAGATTGGAAAGGGACCAGGTAAATATAAACTACGAAGAAATGGTTCCTGCTATCGTACTGCAGCTGGGATTTTCAAGCAGAGTGATCTGACTTGGGCACCGAATTCCACTGAGTGTCAGTGTGCCTGTGGCGGGGAGCTGTCTGTAATTGTTGAGATACCTGCACAGACATCAGGCTACCCTGTGCTCAAAGCATGTAACTGATACAAGGTGGACATAGAGAATCTCATTAATCCCTTGAGACAGAGGAAGGATTTGCAGACAAAATTTTGTGGTGCAAAACTCCTGTCCCTACACAGATCTGCTGTGTAACACTGGAAACAGGAGAAGGAAATAGGAGACATAGCTTCAGAGGCATGAGGGCATCCAAAGTGACAGAGATCTCGATTTTATTTATTTTTTTTTAAGATTCATTGATAAAGGGAGAGTTTAAGGGAAGGACAGCGGTCGAAGGTGGTGTGTTTTATTTAGGAACAGTGCTTGAGCCTGACACGAGATATAAGAAGAAGGCTGCGAGCCCTTCAGCTCAGTTAGATGGGAGTCTGGGGAAGGGAAAAAGAGTAAGTGGCTGTCGTGGGCAAGACAGGAATGGATACATCTTTTCAAATATCTGCTCCGTAAGAGCTTCTTAGGACTACAGACCCTTGTTAGGAAAAGCATCTTGAGCAACAAATTTTTCTTGTGTGTGGGGAGTTCACTGTCACCTTCAAGAGCCACAGCATCTGTGTCTTTCAGCTGTCATCGTGGGAAAACTTGTAAACGGAGGATCTTTGTGAGGTTAAAGACAGTGATATTCAGCCAGCAGGCGACTGGCTTTTACATTTGGGTAGAAATAAAGGCAGCATAGAGAGGTGTCCATCTTTTGAAAGGAGAACAATTTTGCTTCCTTCAGCGCTGGACTGGCCGGTGTCCTTGCCTCCAAGTGCCCATTGCTGTCGCGCAGGTAGGAGCTGGAAGAGCTCGGCAGCCATCTGCAGGGCTCCGCTGACAGTGCGCCGGGCTGCGCAGGGGGCTGCGGGGCCGGCCCGGACAGCAGCCGTCGCACCTTTGTTTTCACAGGCCAGGTCTTTGAAAATGGGTAAATTACTTTGTCCTCCTCTAAAAGTACCTGCGGGTTTCTCCCGGGCATCTTGGCTCTCATTACTGCATTAAGAGAGCATTTCCATGTTTATGGACCTGATGGAGTCTCCAGGGAGGCTCTGTCAGCCCTGCTGTGCACTGCCTTCAGCATCTTACTAGTATAAGTTTGGATGCCTGAAGGGTGATTCCACCGTCTATGAAGGTCTCATGGTAAGGAAGCTTGGTGGGGAAAGAGAAACCTTAGCATTTTGCATATGAGTTTCACAAAGACTTTGAGAAATACATTAATCTTCATGACTGCATCATTTGTGTTTATGCACACTGTTTCCAAAGTGGAGCTGTCTCTTGCTTTCTCACATAATCATAGAACTGCTGAGATTGGAAGGGACCTTTGGAGATCATCTAGTCCAACCCCTTGCTCAAGCAGGACCATCTAGGGCTGGTTGCTCAGGACCAGGTCAAGACTGCTCTTGAATATCTCCAAGACAGGGGATGCCACAACCTCTCTGAGCAAACTGCACGAGTGCTTAGTCACCCACAGCAGTGACAAAGTGTTGGCTTATGTTCAGAAAGACCCTACTATATTTCAATTCATGGCCTCATGTGTCCTTTGAGGGTTTTTATCTCCTACTTGAGTTTGCCCAATCATTTTGTGGTATCTCAAAACTCTTTCTAGTTTGTCAGTCACTTCCTAATTGAGTGACACACAGAAATTTTAGATCCTTTTAGGTTAAATGTATGTGGAAGAGAAGTATCCCCTACCTAGTTCCTTGGGAATATAACTGTCATTGAGATCATTGAGACCTGAATTGTTGGGCTCTGGCAATCTGAGCGAAGAATGACAGTTATGTCGTCTTAAAATTACAATTGGTTCACCAAAAGCACCTATTATGTCTCATGAAGATATACAGGAATTTCTCATCTAGTTTACAGTATAGCTTATCCACATCACAATGTGATGAATATGCAGAGGTATTTGTGTTAGATATCCTCTATCTTTTTTTTACACTGTAGCTGGTTTTTCATCTTGTTTGTCACCTACTCGGTCATGTCTTAATAGGGTAAATGAATAGCAGTGAGCAACAATTAAATGTGGATTTAACCAGGAACAGTCCATTCATTTGGTGGTTGCCCATTACTTTGACTGCTGTTCTCAATCCTCATTGCCTCTGGTTTCTTCTGGAAGAATGCCATCTGAGTGGTCTCATTGTAGCTTTTGTACATCACCAATGTGAGAGTTAGGACACGAATGTAGTCCACTGTTCATAATGTGGACTAATGAACCAGGGAAGAAACCTTGAATAGCCATAGAGAAAAATCTTTGAGGAGAATGCCATATTAAAATGACTTCTACCATGACAGAAAACCTTCTGCCTGTAATAATGTAGTCAGTACTTGCAGCCTTCTAGAAGTGACTCCTGTGCTAACAGGTTCTGCTGCACTTGCAGCAATAGGTAATTTATATCAGGTTACTTCATCTTCTGAGAGCAGCTAACAACCATGAAATGCTGTCACTGCTGTTGGAGAAAGAGGCTGGTGTTGAGAATTTATATGGGAAACTAGATAAGCAGAAACCACAAGATGAAGAAGCCATCTACAATCTTTGAGCATGCTTGAGGACTTTCTTTTTAAAACTGTCTTCCAAGGTACTTTGAATATGAATCTGTTGTCATTTTTGCTACTGTAAATGACAAGCAACTCTGAAAATCAGATTGGTTACACCAATGTAAAATTGGTAAAAGATTAATATTAGGCCATTCAGTTCAAGATCACAGTAGAAGAAGAAATATGTGGAAGCCATGTAAAAATCATACTGAATTGAAGGGGCAGGAATCAACTAAAGCTTTGTATGGGAGTGGCAAAACCAACCAATTTTCTTTCCATAAAACTCTGCCAGGTGCTATTAGTGCCTCAGATCACTGACTGATTCTTTCAGAGTTCAGGTTTCATGCTTCTAATGCATGAAATGATTCTTCCACCCCTCAGGAATAATTTGGAGTATGTTGGAGAAGGCAGCATAGTGGTAATTGGGGAGCAGTTTGATGCATTGCTAAAATGCACAGAGGACAAAATGCCAAATGAGGTGTGAGAGCAGGTGAAGTGTGAACTCGCTGAAGTTGCAAAGAATATTATCCGGATAAAAACACACCAGAGGTGAGTAAAGCAGGACTCCAAAGAAGCATTCCAGCATGTGGAGAATTCCAGAGATCTCCAGAGGAGAATGCCCTTTGCCAAATTTATGAGGGTGAAATCCATGGAATATGGGTGAAACGCATCTCCTGTGACAAGGAGAAAGAAGACTGCAACAGGATAGCTGGGAAGAAGAGACTCAGCTCTGGTTTTAAGCTTCTTTTAAGGTATCTATATATATAATGCCATCAAGCTGAGTAGCAATCGCATCTTTATAGCAATAGATAAAATCAAGATAAAGAAGAGAAATGTAACAAATTGTGCCTTAAGCAAAACCTCCCTGTGGGTAGGAAGTCTAAGTTTAGTACCATCTGATTCTGTAGTATCCTGAGAACTCTGGTGCTGCAAGGAAACACAAGACGCAATGTCAGACAATATTCTACTGCTCTACATGAGATCCAGAGGAGAGCTGATGATTCAGAATGAGCATTTTGGATTGTAAACAGTATACTTCCACTGAACACTGTTGGAGCTGTGTCTGATTGGAGATGGTGCACTGGGGGAAGGGCAAGCAAGGGTAGAACCTGTGTCACGGAGCTGGAGGTCAGACTGGGACAGAGAAATGGTGACTGAAAAGCCAATGGCAAGGTCCAGTCACTGTGGCTGCATTTTGGCTTGTGACTAAGGTTTTTGTCTGAGATGTGGTAGAAAACATCTGTTTCTCACATCTTTTCTCATTTAAAGTTACTGAAGATCCTCTGAAAACACACAGCCATTACTTCCTGCAAAAAGATGGAATTTTAATACAACAGCTTTAGGAGAGAGATCACAGAGGAGAAAGAAAGATTCTGCTAGCATATACACAGGTTTCTGTTGCTAAAACTGAATGAGAACTGGCTTAAAAACGGGGGTCAAACCTTCCAAAACTACTGCTTTGTGTCTCTCCCAGCTTTCTAATTCAGTATGCACCATGCGGCTGTTGCACTGGAAACGGACTTGCCTTCACATTTGCAGATTGTCGTGTTTTGTCTTTCTGCTGCAAGGTGAAAGTAGTGGTCAGCATCCTTGTGAGGTGAGGAAGAGGTACACGTAGAAAGCTTGCCCACACGAGCACACAGGTCCCTTCTGCCTGCTAGCCCTGTCATGGCCCTGTCACTGGCTGAAAGCACAGCCTACCCCGTGGCTGGTCGGGAATCTGAAAGCTGGGGGGTGATGGGAGCAAATTGCCCTGTGATAAGATATAAAGCAGCAGGAGCTTTCAGAGGAAAGAGGGCGTTGAAATGGAGCTTCTGACATCGAGAAGAGCTGCTGTATATAATGTCAAGGGGGCTGAAGAAAGAGGACTGTACCCTTGGGATGAGGAGATTTATTGCAGTGTGTTTAGCACCCCTGCAACTAGAAAAGAAAGATACACATTAGCAGCTGGTAGGAGGCCTATGCTGCACTTCTGCTCCAGTGGAGAAGGCAGGAATGGCACATTGCTGTGAGGTGGGAGGGTTGCTTACCTTTTGGCTCCTGCATTGTGGTACAAGAAATGGTTTTCACTTTTCCCCAACTTTTATCTGATGTCCTTCCTGCTGAGTGGGATGGAGGGAACAGAGAATAGAACATGGCAAACCTCTTCTGCTTGAGAAGTTCATGAGCTGATGGAATTGCTATGTAGTTTCTGTTCTGGCAGCTCTTTACAGTTGTGCAGTGCTTGCTCTAGAAATTGTACACAGAGATGGGGAAGGAAAGGAAGATTCTGTGTTTTATGTGGTTTTGAGGAATATTTTGCACTGTTATTCATATAAATATTTCATATGCCAATGAACATAAAGAGAGTAGCATGGTGTCTGTCTTCTACATCTTGGTGTAAATTAATTTGCTACCTTGCCTATGTGCTTTATGCATGTACCCTTTGCACACCTCTTGTGTGTCTCCAGCTATGCTAAAGCAAGTAAGGATAGCTGAGCATGAAGCTCTGTCTCTGTTGCAGGAGATGCTTCTCACTGAACTGAGTCTAAGAGCACCTCCTTGGCTTAAGGAAGGTGCTGTAAGGATGACTTCTGTAAAAGTACATAAAGCGTCATAACAGGAGCGTGAACATATTAAATCCATGAGAAAATTCCAGTAGAGTTGGAGATTTGGGACTGGGATTTTGAGCAAACACTTACTTAAAGTGCCATCAGGACTAAAAGGTACTTTGTGTAGGTCAGTTCAACAGCATTTGTTCTAAGGAGCTACAGTTTTAATGGACAGGGAGCAGTATAGTGCTGGACAAGAGAGTGTACCACCTGAAAAATTAGTTTTGAAAAAGTCAGTTGTAAGATCTTGCTTAAACAGTATTGTTGCCTACCTCCTCCTTTTTCGAAGGATTTAAAGGAGCAGAGTGGAAGAACTTCACAGGAGTGGGAGGTAGAGCTGAGCCATGTTTGCATGCAGTGGTGCTGAGCCTTTATCAGATATATCCTTTTCATGATGTGCATTCTGACATTTCCATACAATGTGAGGAGCAAGGATGCATCTTTTGCCTCCAGCAGCCCAGCTGCCAGGATAAAGTAAATATTGCTTTGTGGCCAAAGGGTCCTGTTAGCCTCCAGGAGACACAAACCAGCAGCACTCAGAAAAATTAACAGCAGTAAAAGTACATTATACAATTCATCGATCTTTTGTTTTCAACACTGAAGCAATTCTGCTTGGGGCACACAGGTTACACCAGGGTCAGCACTTTCATTAGGAGATCCCTGGTCCTCCACCCTCACCCCAGCACCCTGGATGGGTGCCTGCAGTAGGTGCAGGCACTTGCTTGGCATGAATGAGTGAGGCTGGGAGCAGCCGCTCAGTTCTAGGCAGCGTGAAAAATCAGAGGCAGTTAGGTACTAGTGAAAATATTATAAGTTTCCCTGGTGTCAGCACAGGCCAATTCTGATTTTAAAAATGAAATATGGCAGCTAATTAATCTAGATCACAGCTTAATCGCCTGTGGTGGGTTTAAAAAAAAACATTTTTGTGTGAATTTAGCACTTATGAAAGTGAGAGGCTGGAATTACTGCATAGACCAAAGCACAGCATGGATAAGCTGTCTCCTGCTGGCTCTGTTCATGCTCCCCTGTGGTAGTCTACAGTAGCCACTGCTATTTCCTGCAGTCTGCCTTTCATACCCTCCTTTGCAGCAGCATCCGTGCGCCCGATGTGGCACACACCGCTGCTGTGCTCGTGGGAGCAGTCACAGAGGCTCAGAGGCACAGAGCAGCAGATCTGCACGCTCACCCCAGCACGATACAGGGAGTGCCTCTCCCAGGACCCAGACTGGGGGGCACGTCCGGTATTAAGGGTGTGGTGAAACACGGTACTGCCCTGGAAAGTGTGATGTGAATAGGGAAAGGAAAGGGATCGGCGGAGGAGGGCCCGATGCAGAGGTCAGAAAGCTCAAAAGATGAAGGATTTGACAGCTCTGTTCTTTCCCTCAGACCAGCAGCAGGCCTATGCTGGGGAAAAGAAAAACAATCTGTCCAGTTTTATAGACTGAGTGCATTTATGTTTTGTACAGATTTCAGAAAGACAAAGCATGAATCCTTCATTGCACATCTCACCCATCATTAGTGTTTTCGGTAGATGCAGGTCTTGTAGAGAGAGGCGTTGCAAGACCACGTCAGCCAGTCGGTTGAGTGAAGTGAGGGACACCATGGGGGAAGGCAGGTACGTGTTTGAGAGACAAGCAAAACAGATGGACCAAGCTGAGTGCGTGTGATGGATCGCAGAAAGGACCAGGACAATGCGAGACATGACTGGCTATTAAATTTTGTGGAACCGCTAAAATAATCTGGCAGCAAATGGACAATTTTCTGCTCTGTTCAGTCAACATTTTTAGTAATAGTCTCTGCAGTTAGGAGTAAACCATTTCCTTTTTCCTTCCTCTTTCATTCATGCTTATGCTAAATTGTGATCCCGAGTGTTCTTGCAGGTAAGCAAAGCTGAGCTGGAGCCAAGCAAGCAAATATGGAAGGCAGAGCAAGAGTTGGTTTTGCTGACCAAAAATTCTTTGCTCTGAGAGCTGGCACCTCCACCTGGGATCAGGGTTGTCCTGTGTGTCTGGCACCCATCTTGGCATTGCAGTATTGATTATTTGGTGGATTCCAATATTCTGATTAGATTTCAGCTCAGACATTTACATTTTTCCTTATTTTCCATTATAGTTTTAATGGGACAAGCAATTCTCTTTTTTGCTTCAGAAGCTCTAGCTGTACACAGCAGAAGACCTGTTGGCTGTATTAGGCTTCAGAGATGGGATGAGTGAAAAGCTCTCCTAATGTGCATACAATTTTGAGTAGCCTTGTGGGTGAAACATACTGCATGTTTCTTCTTATTCACTGTAAATCATAATTTCTAATGTACTTTTTTACAGTGAGCTGAGTGGTTACAAAAGGAACTCTTCCATTTTGTGAAGTAATAACTGTAACCTAGGTGAAATAAAGTACAAAGCCAGAAGCTTTATATAAAAATGGATGGTTAATGTTAATAAAATACAATTATACTGTTTTATACTGTCACCTTTAGAAATTATCCTGACCTAAGTAGGAGCAAATACTCGGTGATTAATTTGAATAAAAATGTTATTTCTTCTTTTGTCATTTAGATGAATTGAGAAGATGAAGCAGTCATATTTGCTGAGGGTGTGGGGATAGTGGGGCCAGAGGACAAGAGATATCTGGAGAATACAGTACTCATTCAGTCAATATTTTGACCAGCAAAGAAAGCCCTGTCCTAGCATAGTAAGTAGGGAACAACATGATCTTCAGCTTCAAAATGCAGTATTAGTGGATTGGTTTTTGTTGTGTAATATTTGATCCATGAGGGCCCTGTGGCTGGAAGCCTGTAAAGCAATTTGAAAAATGTAAGGAATGTGTAACAAGGTAAGAAGTAAGAGAAGAGACAAAGAATTTACAACAGTGGAATGGGTTGTAGCAGGGAAAAAAAGGGAGAAATGCACATATCAGAAAGCACTTTAAAAAGATTTGAGATAGGCACATGTCCACTAGGTCGGGTACAATGAGAATCGGGTTTGTCCTCTTCAATGTAACATTGTTATTATGCAGTACATGTCCCCACAACATCCCAAATCTCACGGTTTTGTCTGAGGAAGAGTAACAGATACATGCAGTTTTGGAATACCTGTGATTTGTTCTTGCAAAACAGGACTTTGAGAAGCCTGTGGGCACACAATTAACTCATTTTAATTCAGCCCTTGTGGGGAAGGCTCGGGGTCTCTCACTCTGTCTCTTTGAAATTGCTTTGTAGAAGAGATGGTTAGTTAGCATTGCCTGAGCATCGGGCATTGAGGCTCAGTGAATAATCCCACTCTGCATTAGAAGAGGGGAGAGAAATCAGACAGGGTGAAACAGCAATGATTAGTTAGCTTTAGTGCAGCCTGGGGATGTATGTGGTCTAGGCAGGATTTTTTTGGCTTTCCCGATTTTAATTTCTGTGTTTCTCTGTGAGCTAGTCAAGACCAGGCAACCAGAAATCCCAGAGGTAAAAGAGCAGAACTGATATCTCATTTTTCTCTTCCTTATTTTTTGTGGAAATTTCTCCCTTTTGGTTTTCCTGCATTTGTGATTTTGGGTCACGGAAAGGTGAGAGCATCCCTGAAGATGGCAGCACAGGCTCCCCAAATCCTGCAGTGCTCACGGAGTGTGGAGTTAATGCTTTCTGGCCTGGCAGAGGGAACCTTTCCCTCCTTCCTTCCTTCCTTCCTTCCTTCCTTCCTTCCTTCCTTCCTTCCTTCCCAGACAGTCAAGTGGATGTTTCTGCTGCCCAGGACTTTCTTCTGCTGTCTGGTTCGTGCTTCCAGTGAGTGGACATTATCTATACAGCATTTTGGGTCTTTTTTCCCTA
This sequence comes from Irena cyanogastra, assembly GCA_013397155.1. NCBI lineage: Eukaryota > Metazoa > Chordata > Aves > Passeriformes > Irenidae > Irena > Irena cyanogastra. Next base: position 138,188 of record VWZV01011977.1, on the reverse strand, counting down.
ACTTCCTTAAGGTACTACTAAAATTTTAGCCTGAAAAAATGGATTTATTTTTTTTCTTAGCTGTGCTGAAGCAAAACTATATCTTTGCATTGTTGTTATTTCTGAGTGAAAATGATCTTTCTCTTAAAATAACTGAAGCAAAATCAAACATCATGAAGGAAAATAAATTCTGAAAACTGTCAAAATGTATTTGTAGTGGAAGTTTTGCAGTAAATCAAGAAGTTTTTGCAGATTTTTTTTTGTTGTTTTTGTTGTTGTTAAAAATAGATTTTTTTTCTGAGGTATTATGTCCATAACAATAAATGAAATACACACATCACTCTTGGAAGCCTACAAAGTAAGCACATTTTTTATTTCTGCAAAAACATCTCTTTGGTGAGGAGATCTCTGTGTGTTGCAGTGTTTGCGTAAGCACTAATTTCAGAGACCTTTTAATCTTGGCAGCATCTCTATCACACTGTCTGTGTCCTCTGTCTATTCATACTCTGTGCCAAAGTCATAAATGACAAAATGTTTTTCTTGCTTCTCCTGCTTACCTGTTGGCTTTCTCCTTTTGATGTGTATCTGCTTCAGTCTGATCCAGATTGCTTTTGGCTTAAAGTTATTGGAACTTATTTTTCTGTTTCTGACAGATTTTAGAGATTTCGAAGTTAATTTCTCTTCTACATCCCCTTCACCCCCCCATAATTCCCGTCTTCTTCTCATTCTTCTGTCCCACTAGTGAAACTGGCTTCCCTAGACTGCATCATGTGCCTGTTGGAGCCACTCAAGGTTCACTTCTCCCCTCATCTCAGCCAGGCCTCCCCCTAATCTGCAGTGTTGCTTTGTCCCAGACTGGATGAGTTAAAGTGTTTGCATTCTACCAGTGCGAATCATATATAGCTCTGCTATTCTGGGAAGCTTTGTAACCTGAAGAAGCCAATATTGATGGTTTAATTACTTCCCAGGTCAGTAAGGAGGGCAAAGCTACTACTTAGGTTTCTCTCCTGGGCAGTTCTGCAGTATCACCCTTTACTTGTCAAATTCAGGACCCCCATGGCCAAAGGCTCTTTCAAAAGGAAGTTCTAATAAGGAAACTTGTCTTGGTACCAGCACCAGAGGAGGCGGCCTGTGGATGGCTGACACTGGAGGTCTCTGTACTGTGAGGCTTCAACAAGTCTCTGTTCACCATCTGTTTCCCTGATGTGCCCTGCAATCATATGGCAACGCGTGATGGTCTCCACAACAGAAATGTTACTTCTAGTTCCTTGCTTTCCGTTCCTTCCCCACCTAATGGCTGTGATTTAAACACTAACGTTGCATCTTCACCTATCTGGAGACTGCTGCCTCGGCAGCACTTACCTTTTTGTGACAGGGTGCTATTCAGCAGCCTACCCTCAATTTCCCAGGAAAATGGGACCACACATCACTGACCCTGAAGTGCAGCAATGAGAGTATGATGCTTGTTTGGGATTGTAGGAGATCCTTTTCCACATGTTGGATTCAGTTCTAGCTGTCCTGAAATATTCACTGGAGCTAAAATGTGACAAACTGTTTCTGTAATGACAGGGGAGGAAATTGCTTTTTAAGAACTGAGACATCATTGAGCATGTCAGATATGAGAATTCTTGTTGTCCCTTCTTGTGCAGAAGTCTAGGTTTCCTCAACAAGTCTTTTCTGTTGTCAAAAGTTCCAAAAAAATCAATGATTCCTATCCAAAGATTGTCATCTTGTGTAATAGTAGGCTCCAGACTGACCTTCGGTTGAAGTAGATAATACTGGATGTCACATAGAATGTGTATAGCCCTACATTGTTAAAGATGTTAACAATAATTAATTTTTTTCAAAATATATTTCCATATGCATGTTCTGTCTCCTGCACTGTTTCCTCTGCCTTTGGATACTGAGGTATTGTGGGAGGTTTATGCTGTTTGTGTTTGTGTGTAGGTCTACACACAAAGCAAAGAAGACTCCCCTTTGAGGTGCACGTGGACAGTGCATCTCAAAGCTCCTAAGGCCAGCTGGCTGGCAGCTCTTCTTTCCTTTCTTTATTTTCCAATGAGTGAGTGTACAAAATGGAACTAGAGTTTCATGTAGGACATGAAGCCAAGTCCTGAATATATCCTTGCTGTATATTTTTCACACTGGAACACTGAAAAATACACTGGGTGTTTGTAGAAAAATACAGCAACAATTTGTAAAAGACAAAAGTGAGGAAGGTGTGTGAAAATAATTATTGGTTTGTTTCTTAATGCAAATTTTTTCCCTCAGCATTAGAAGGAAGCTTGTTATCACAGCTTAATTGGATGAAACAAACACAGAAGACAAATTTTTTTTTAATTTGCATTATTTTCTGGGTCTAATGCCATTTTAATAATTTTAAGGGTATAATTTAGATTCTGATATTTTGGATGCTTAAGTTTGGTGACACCCCTGTGGCAGGTTTGAAATTAATGAAGTATGGTGGACTGAGCAGTGCAGGGTAAATCTCTCTCTTAAAGTCATGTGCAAATGTGGGTCTGATTTGTAGTTCTCTGGAACTCCAAGACTGAAATGACAATGGACTGTGTTAGCAGGATGGCTTGATATAGGACTCAAAGGTACCCATTTCTCCCCCCCTCCACACGCAGTGTGTGTTTGTGGCCATATCCCGTAATACCAGATTTACATCCCACCCCCTTCCCGCCTCACCACTTGTCAAAGTTCAACAGCTAGAATGGAAGGAAGGGACTCCTAAGTATCAACCCTTAGGGTACAGCAGTTGTCACCCACCCTTGGGAGGGCTGTTATGCCTGTCTTATCCCAGCTGGAGAAAAAAACAGCACAAAAGCTTGAGGCTCCATCCCAGATCTGGTTCCAAGTGACAAGGTGGTATCAGCCCTAGAGTGGTCCATTTGCTTTCCCATCTGAGGAGCTTTCCTCTTTCTCCCAGTTGTGTGCTTCTGCTGCCCAGGGTATGTTCCTGGAAGAACGCTGCCTGTGACACAGCAGATCAATGGGCACAGACCCAAGTCTCTGCTCCCAAGGATCAATATGATGTTGGAGTACAACACTGGGGTTGGCATTGGCTACTCCTTTTGGGTCTGGCATCAATTAGCTGCAGCCTGCAAATCGAAGCGGAGCAGTAACGCTCTGCAACCTCGATAACCTGTCCTGAGGAGCCTGCCAGAGTCAAGGGGCTCCTTGCTGCCACTGCAGCCAATAGACACATTTCATTAGACTGGAAAGGTTAATTGCATTGAAAACTGGCGTCGTCCTCAGCCCATGATCATTGTAGAACTCCACAGTGGCGTGGGTCCTGAAGCTGTCTCAGGGAGAAGCCCCTCCGAGCTCTGAGAAAATTTTCTCAGCAAGGCTTCTGTGCAGAGCAGTCAGACTCTTATCTGTCATAGTTTTCTTGCTGAGGTCCCTTTACTTTGCTGAGAGAAACTGGTGAATTTCAATTTTTGCAGTGATTTTTTTTTTTTTTAATACAGACTTTCTGTTACCTTAGCAAGCATCCTCTTGTCCTTTTGTTAGAAATGGCATCCTAGAAAGCAAGTAAAGACTAATGTTGGGGTCTGAGATTTGGCTTTCTAATTTGTTTGAAATGTTTTGAGGTATTTTTATTGAAAATATTAAAACAAAGCAGAAGATTATTCCATGGTCTGACACAGAAAACCTAGCATAACCAGAGTATTCAGAGATAGCCTTATCCTCTGGCTAGTGGTGGCTGAGCAATAGCTAGTCTATTAAATATTTAGTTGCAGCTTCTTTTATAAAGCCTTCTGTCTTCCTTTCATCGTCACCGTCTGTGGGCCACCTTACACAACGTTATTTTTCATGTCAGAATGTTGGTTTCAGAGAAGGAAACCTGCTGCCATAGATGAGAACTTCCACTGCTAAATAGAGAGATGAGGACAGAAGGATGTGAAGATGCTGGACATGTACAGCAGCTGCTCTCTAAAAGGAGTCCTTTAGCACACAGCCAAATCTTTCTCAGGATGTGGCTGTTGTTGCATATCAGTTTTATGTGCCCAGCACCAGGTCGGTGCCTAGCATCTTGTGTGTAACTGCAGGACACCCGTGTTGAAGTAGGTACTCTCCTTGAAGCTGGTTAGCTGATTTTTCACCTTGCCCACTTCTTACAGATTCGTGTGACAGGCCTGAAAGGGTTCATGTGTTCTCATTATGTCTAACTCTTAACACATACCATGGCCGTGTAGCTCCCCTGTGTCCTCTGCCCTCTGTGCAGGATCTTCTGCAGCCATTTGACAGGCAGTGAATTAAAGAAGGGATTTAAAGGTCTGAAGTAGGAAGAGGAGAGGAGGATGTGAGGAAACATCTCAGGTTCGGGAGAGCTGTTTTGTATTTTGGGGCGCTCTTCCAATGTGCACAGGGTTCTTGGTGGGAAGGGCACAGTGGAGAGCTTTCTGTTTAATACAGTGTGTGTTTTATCTCCGCAGACTTCTTGCAGACTTAGTTTAAAGATCTTAGCTCAATACCATTAGTGTATCTCTGCTGAAGGCCTTTTATAAAATTGATTAGAAAGTGGGCTTTTGCATGTATGTGTGTGGGCTCTAATCTGATTTGAGTCCGAGATGGTATCTTTAATTCAGTGCATCGCGGCAACTAACTCACGAACTTCACCGAGAGTCAGAGCCCCTAATTTGGTTTGAGAATACATTAGCAAAACGAGCTCAGAAGGCCCCTTTTCGGGGAGAGAAGGAGGGGGTGTCTAGAGGGGGGCCTTGGGGGGAGGACTGGAAGAATTGGCTTGACAGAGAGGAGTTGTGGATTTAAACAAGATCCTGGGCATGATATTCCTGCAGTGGGTCCCAAGAAAATAAAAAAGGAGGAAAGAGAGAAGATTGATTGATTGATGGCCTTGCACAAACCATGGAGAACAAAGTGAACCTCCAAGCAGGCTTAGCCCCTTCTTCCCATGCAAACAGATAGAACTTGACATGCTCTTTATCTAGAATTATGTTTTCCTCTTCTCGTTCCTTCATCCTTCTCTGTGGGCTGCTGCTTAAAGCAGACACTAACATTGCAGAACTAATAGCATGCTTTTGCTCTGACAGATGATCCACACTATCAAAACTTTTCAGCACTGCTGCAACTTGAAGTAAAATATTAAACCACATGTATCTCCTTCCTTCCTCCTTACTTCCTGAAATAGGAAAAAAAAAGAGTTAGAAAGAAAGAAATAGACCAGCACTGGTCTATTTCTGGTCTTTGCAGTGGGACAGTGAAAGTAGCATTTTGCTCCAGGTGATATGTAAAAGCCAGCCCTGGGGACTAAGTGGAGTAGATATGTACATTCACTTAGAGTTTTATATTTAACCTTAATTCTTCAGATCCCATATTCCTGTATGATATGTAGTGGGGGTTGTGGAGCAACCAGTTGGAGGGGGGACAGGGAAGGGGAAAAAACTCTCCAGATTCTCCATGACTCTTTTAAAATAAAGGATTATTTTAATTTAAGAAATTGTTAAAATGGAGGACTAACTCATCTTAGATTCTGTTGGGTGCTATAGAAATACTCAAGATAGGAGTAAATACTTAATTTGAAAATGTAATTAGTAAGCTGTTAAACACAAAATGTTTGCTGTGTTAATTCGGTTTTATGGCTGAAGTCTTACACACGCAGATGTCAGAAAACTCCAAGTTCTGCCTCCTTCAGTAGCAGTATTGTATTCCCCCTGCACCTGGGTACTGTTTCTTCTTGCCAGGAGTATAATGTTCTAGGAGTTGCTGCCTTCAATTTTTTAACTGGTACAATTTGATTTATTGCAAGGAAGATTTACTAGGTTATACCCAGTCTGGCCATTGTTATCATGTCTGCTTTTTATTTTCAGTGGAGGCTCTTAGTTTGTGTTTGCAAAGTATTTACAAGATGTCCATTTGATTGCATAGGCAAGGCACTCCTGGACACAAATGACTAATATAATTGCACCTATATGTTTGCGAGTGAAGTTGAATGAGGCATTTGTTTTGCAGTAAAAGTGCATGTTTTGTAGTTACAATTCAGTATTTGTGTTTGTGATCCTCTCTGTGCAATGGCATGTTAACGTTGGTTAGGCAGATCTCTTGAATTCAGTATATTGCAGAATGTTCAGTAGAGAGGTCCTTTATGATACATGTTTCAGTTGCATTGCTTGAGCATAAAATCAGCCTCAACCACAGCTACACAGAGGACACAACATATTCAGAGACAGTTTGAGACCCTTCCTCTCAAGAAGTGCATTTTTGGAGAGGGAGCTGACTGTGCTTTCAGGAATGAGGGATCACAAAACCAGATACTTCAGAAATGGAAGACTTTGACAGTAGGTCTTGCTACTCTTATTTGGGTATATAACTGGATTGATTCAATGACTGAGCTCAGCTGTTGAGCTACCTCCAAGTAATTATTTTAGCTAGTCTTCGTGCTCTATAGATAGTCTACCATATGCACAGTTGAGAGTCCTTTTTCCCTCTTCTTTGATGAACCGCTGAGGTCAGCAATTTTACTTCAGTGGCTTGCACTGATGAACTTTACTTCTATACCAGCCTTCCCATCCAGATGACACTGCAGTGCAGAGAAATAATCCAATTTTACTTGATTATTAATAATTACTCTCAGCTACTATTTTTTCAGTTGATTGATTAGAATAAACACTGCTCTGATGGGATACACCAGAATCCATAACTCCTCTTCCTTTTTTACTGATACTTTAGCTCAGGCTTCTCCAGACACAATGTGAAGCAGGGGATTGTAATGCAAAGTGGTGTTTTAAAATATGCCTTCTTGCTGTTTTTTAACTGTTAGGTGTCATGAAAATTCATTTATTGGTGGAAGATTATAGGCCCTTAATAATGGCTCTGGTTTGCAAGCTATTGCTTTTGCTAAACCATGTTTTCGCCTGTTCAATGTTGAAGCTGGACAAAACAACTCCTATTTTTGTTTTAGTCTTCCAAACTGATCAAAGACTATAGGTTTTCAGGAAATATGCTTCCTACTTACAATCTGGTCCCTTATCCAACAGGTTGTGTATCCCTCCTGGAGGATTTCAGGCCGTGAGTCTCTTTGGAGGGACCTCACCTTGTAGTTGAGAGGTTTTTGCTGTACCAAATTTGACAGTTTATTTTTTTTTTATTGGAAGGAGCATATTACAAGGCACTCTCTCAACAACTCATGGCCTGAAACCCTATCTATCAGTTCTGCAGGGACAGAGGAACTTTAAAGTGTTTGCAGATTTGTCAAGAACTCAAACACCTCAGCTAAATTATGCACAAAAAAAAAGGAAGACTAACATTGAAGTTCATGTTTTCACCAGCTTAGTGCACAGTCAGGAACAACCTCTCCTAGCACTGCAGTCCAGTCGCTGTAGCTTCCTTGCTGATTCAGCGTGTTTTGTACCATATGCTGTGAATGCCAAGGGGTGAACAGCACTGCAGCCAGTACCTCAGAAAGTCAGAACAGGCAGCTCAGGTGTAGCCAGGAAGAGCAGTGATTTTCCTACAGAGTAACTGCTATTAACCCTGTGGACTGGCATTCTCTTTGTGAAGGTGGTTGGTATGGGAGACAGTTTAGCTACTTGTAGCGGTTTTGATTTGCATCTTGGGTTCCTTAAATTCATTCTGGTTTGAAAAGAATGCTATTTCCGTATTGGAAAAGTGGGAAATCAGAAGATTGCTTTAACGTTAACAGAATTTCCCTCCTCTTTGCGAGCAGGAAAGTTGTCAGAGGCATTTAGAGTTTTGATTTATCTGCTTAGGATGAATCCGAGGAAATAAACGAATCCATATTAGATGTCTTTAAGAAGCCTGTTGTTGTTGAATTTCCTCTCTGGAGTGAACTGATCAGAGTGGAGAAGCCTGTTAGAGCTGGCAGCACATGACTTCCAAGAGATGCTCAGGCCAATAAATGTCACCTGGAGATGGAGATGTATGAATGGATGCACTGTACCCTGGGCTTTGCAATGTGTGGGTAGGGCCATCAGTCTGTGCAGTGTGACTAGCAGGAGAAGAGTGTTTGTTAGTCTAAGTGGGAATTTCTGAGAAAGTCCTCCAGTGGGAAAAGTTTGCCTTCCTTTCCTTCCCAGGACCATTTGAAATAAAAGAGTGTTAGGAGAAGGAGTAGTTAAACACTAGAATACAACTATCCAGAAATCCAGTAAAGGTCATGGGATAGCTGCAGTGTTCAACATTCAGATGGCTTTTCAGATCCTGAGGTCCAGTTCATGTTCAGTTCAATAGGAATCACAATTTGATTTCAATAGGAATTGGATCAAGGCTTAAATGAAGAGCCAGGATACTGTAACGGCTACTTCTGATTTATTTCCCCTGTAGCTAGAAAATTCTAGGTAAGGTTTAGGTGTCAGGTAAGATACTTATACTCAATTCCAGTGTTTTTTCCTCAGCGAGCTGTAAAAGAAGGCATTTTTTGTGGGTCACAGAGATGCTAAGAAGTAGCACTCCTTACCAGGAGTGAATGAGAAAGAAGTTTCATTCAGGCTCTCATCAAAGTGGATAGAATGTCCAGGTCAATTTTTGTAAACTGATAGGCAGCCAGGGTTTCAGAGCTTCTGATCACATGCCAGCAGTGATTTTATTGTGATTCAGAAGGAATGGGGTAAAGCTTAAATGGCACCAGATGGAAAAGTGGAACTGTGCTTTCCAACAGCACTCAGCTTTCAATTCAGAGGGATTGATTTTTGGCTGCAGGATGCTCCTTGACACATGGTTAATCTCTGAGTAATACAAGATAACCATTTTATATGAGTTGATGACACAGATTTTGTGGTACTCTTGAATTTCCAGAACTTTTATGTAGAATTCCATCTTTTCAGATTATTTAGATGCAGTTTTTTCCCAGTGTTGATCTCTCTGTTGCCTGGCTAAAGAAGATAGCATGAAGTGTCAAAACATTTCTGTGTACATTAGAACACAGATATTTCTGAATGCATATAAGTGGAGAAGAGAGACTGAGTGAAGCACAAGCAGGGCTGTGTGGAAAACACAGGGAAGGGAGCTGCATGGATATTAGAATCTTGGTTCACAGAATATTTGTTATTTGACAATGTTATTTCATCACAAATCTGACTGCAACCTGAAATTTTAGGCAAAGTAGAAATTCCAATAAAATTTATTTCAAAGAAAGTTCCAATATTTTGTTTCATTATGTTCCTGAAATAGTGTGCAATTAGTTCATCAAACAACACAACACATGACAGGCTAAACAAAGTTCTAGGAGCAAAGCAAAGTTAAACATCTAATTTTTTTAGAGTTGTTTTGAAAATTCTACAGTAAAAACATTGTCAATATTGACTTAGTTCTGTAATGAAACAGAATAGCAATTTTAAACAAAAATGGATTTTTGATTAAAAACTTGGAGTGAAGTATAATTGCAAAGAAGAATAGAAAAATGGGTTGGATGGAGGTGTGATCAGGAGGCAGCTGGTGTGTGAAATAGTTTGTGGGGAGATGGAGATAGGATTAGGCAGTATTAGAGATTAGGTTATTGTGTAGACTGGGTCACAGGGTCTGGGCTTAAAGTACGGTGAGGTGTAGGAGGAGGTCGGAATTGGTATGTATTATAGAAACAGATTTGTAAAGGCAGTGTCTTCTTCCTCTGGCTAGCTTGCATGCAGGAAAACACTAGCTACTCACACTGCTTAACACAGGCAAACTGGAGAGCTGTGGTGCTGCAGAAAGAGTTCAAATTCTGCTGATAAGCTGGAGCAGAGGACGTCATGTGAGCACAGAATTTGTCTGTCCATCGTTCTGGTTACGACACTCATCTGCATGCTCCATTCTTTCAGTCAAATAGTTGCTGTTTGACTCTCAAGGTGTTCCTGGGAGGTAGGTCCTTCAGGACCATGTCAGCTGGGGGAAGCAGTGTCCTGGAGAGCTGCAGTGATTTGCTGAAGTCTATAAGATCAGCGTTGAGGTTGGAATGTGAGACATTTTGGCTGCATTCTAAGGGCTGAGTCCACTGTGCTTCACTGCCCCACGTCGTAAGCACAGAGCCAGTGACTAGGAGTCACAACGTGTGTGGGTCCTTGGGCTGTGTTTGGGGCATGGCTACCTCGTTCATTACCTCATTATGACCATTCTACATCGACATGTAGAATGATTCCCAAAATTCTGCTCCTAGGAATGGGCACAGAGAAAGGTTGGGCACAGAGGCAGATCTGGGAGGGTAAGGTCTACAGTACAGACTGTTTAGAGAGAGATGAGTGTGGGACATTGACTTAGTTTGCCAAGGCCAGAGGGAACTGGAAGGCTGGGCACACAGAGCAGATGAAGTGTGAGTGTGTGAAGTTATAGATCCTGTCTTTATGCATCACACTGATCTCATTCAGTGTGTTATACTTAGCATTTTGTTTATATAATCTCAGGGTGTTACAGGGGTTTGTTTATTTTTAACTCCTGGATGACAGGCAGTTTCAGTCTGAAACCTGTCTGTTTATAAATGAGAGAAATTTGTCCAGGCCTGGCAAAAGATCTTCGACAAAGGCTTTCTGGAAATTGAGAGAAATGCAGTTACTTGACTTATATTATCAGCTGGGAGCAAAATCCAGACAGGCAATCTGTGCATGGGGCGGTGAAAGCACTGACCACTGTTTGCATGCAATGGTAGATGTTTGTGTCGCTTTATTACATTTCCTTCAGGAGTTTAGGTAGGAAAAAGAAAGAGGGATAAGGTACATTCTGCATCATGCAGGAGTCTGGGGCAAAACCAGCCACCTGGTGAAGTATGTCACGTGACCAGAAGAGTTTGGGACTAGAAGCTGTCTCATAACCACGTGGTTGTGCCTGACCTCACTGCTGGTGGCTGCTCACTGACTTAGTATTTGTGTTGTGTTTCTTATTGTAGACAGGGGTTTGAGTGAAACTGGTCTGTGAATTTGGCGCAGGATTCCCTGACGTAAACGAAGTGCTGAATTAATAGAGATCAACACCTACCAGAGATTTTAGCAACCCCTCTGGATGCCCCTTTCCTCTTGCATCACCACCAGATTCTCCAGAGGCAGTCATATTTCCCAGAAGAATCTAGCAATGATTAAGAGGGTTTCCTCCCTGCAAGTTTAGATACAGAATGTGGTGTGTGTCTCTAGGGCCTACTGAACCCTGGTGGAGCTCAGCTTCAGAACTTGCTTTAGAATTGACCCTGTTTGCCCTGATGGGTTGCAGTGCTCACTGCTGGCTTGTCACCAGACATTGATTTCTATTTCCCATTGCTCTGAACTCTTGCATGGCTCACACACAGAGAGCTCAGTCTGTCTGCTATGAGCTGTTGTGGTTGTTCACTGGAGGGAAAGTTTTCAGCTTTCAAGATCTCTCGCTGTCAAAATATCTGGTAAAGCTGTCTTGTTGTCTCTCTCTGCCCCTTGTCCAGGTTGCTCACACCTTCTGTTCTGCGGGTCTGCTCCCCTTCAGCCCACTACTGTCTTTTCATTGTCTTCTCTCTCTGTGCATCTAATGGAGGTTGGTAATCCCGTTAGGTGCTTGCAGCGGGTGCTGCCGAATTTGCTTGCAAACGCCTGTGCCAGGTCGAGTGTCATTGCCAGCAGCACTCTTGGCGGGATGAAGGTTGCATTAGCGAACAGTAATTGAAATGCAAAATAACATTTTGATCGAGCGAGCAGGCTGTTTATTTATCAGATCAATAGCCAAAATGCCCCATCTGGAGAAGTCAGCGTGATAACAAGTGATAGCATTCCAAGGGCAAAGGGAACAAGCGCAGCGGGGAGCACACGCTGGCAGGGTGGGCTGGTTTCAGTTGGGTCACACCAGGCCGTCAGTTGCTGAAATTTGCTTATTTTTGGGTCCCTACTTCAAAGAGGGCAGGCCCCCTCCTAGTTGCATCAGCAAAGGTTTCCTGGCCTCTCAAGAGAGAACAAGTTTAAATATGGGCTAGGACAGATTGCAGACGTGTAAAACCACGAGGTCTTCTTCCTCCCATGCGCTGATAGACAGAGGAGTGTGCCTCAAGGTGCAGACTGCAGATGATATGGCTTAGTTAGGCAGTGGTTTTTGACTGTTTGTTTTTGCTTTACTGCATTATGTTTGCTGTAAAGGTCTGACCACTCACAGTGATGATCAGGAAGTATGAAGTCATAGTTTGGCTCCTATAGCAAAGCTACTGGAATGGTATCTAGGTGCATCCACATGATGAGGAAACGAGAGATGTGAGAGAAGGGGGTTGTGGGTATTTACACAATAAATTTATGCATACAGAGATACCCTACAGAATGAAGCTATATAACATTCAAAGCTATCTCAGAAAGGTACTATATGAAAGTGTAGAAACAGCTGAATAGCTTCTTTGCTGGTGTCTGACTGCCTGTCTGTCTGCTTTGCTATGTCTGCATGTTAGCTTCTGCTTAGCCATTAACAGGATGCTAAAGAATGGAAGAGGAAGATAAACTGAGGTTAAAGAGCTTGCATGCTTATGTTCCTTTCTTTCATATCCAGAAACAGTAACAGAGAAAAGCGCAAACTTCATGAGATGGGAAAATAATCTATTCATGGTGACAAAAGGATTATTTTTGTAGGGGCTTTTTAGTCATATTTAGTTAAATTTTCCTACAGTGATGCCAATTTGTGAGGAAAATCTAAGTGATTAAAAGTATTTTGCTTCAGAATTTGTTTTGTCTGAACTGAGATTTTTAGGGTGTTTTGTCTAGTTGTTTTTTTTTTAATCAAGAGAAAGGAACATGCAAGTTTTTCAGAGTATTAGGGGAAACTATGTGTTTATTCTGCTGTACATTTTCTGTCTAGTGAGCAGTTTGTTCATCTCATCTCTTGGTTCAGGCAAGTAAGAATGCAGGACACTGTGGGGCCTCAGGTAGGGTTGGACTTGAGTGGATGGGAAGCTGCTTTGTCAGTCAAAGGAAATGGGGACAGTCAGCAAGATGGATGAATGAAATGGATTTACAGTAAGTTATGGGGGTTAGAAGCTGGAATTTGGGTCAGATACAGTTGCCTACTTAATATATGCAGTGTGTGCTAAGAGATCTGCTAAATGCTTACCAAAGGTGGGAGTTTAGAGACTCAGCAAAACTGAACCTTGAGGTTATTCTAAATAGGTAGCTAAAGATAATCCTGTAGGTTACAGCAGTGCAAGGTGTGCAGAAGGAAACCACTGTTTCCATATGTGACCTATTCTCCTTATACCTGTGGTATTCATTAGCAGAAAAGGAGCCTGGTCTACAGTTACTCACAGTCACCCTGCTTTGCTACTGTATCGTCTTAGAAATAATTTCTGGAGAGTCAGGGTTAAAAAAAAAATCAAATTAAAAAGCACTAATTTCCTTTTGTTATTTCCCATACTCTAATTTATGGGGAACTAATTTCAGTTAGTTTTTCAAGATCTGTCAGGTTTTGAGCAATGTTCTAATGATGAGGCACTTAGTTATAGATTTCTCTCAGAGCTACAGGTGGAATCTAGACAAAGCCCGTCTAATCTGTCTGGATTGTCTTGGCCAGGGTGGGAGAAGGAAGCAGAATCCCACTACAGCTATGTTGTTGAAGCCTAAGAAACAGAAACCTTCACAAAAAGTATTGCCAGCTCAAACCCAGAGAATTTCTAAATGCATCCAGGTTGAATAACATTCAAGTTCATATTTTGTCTTGATAAATCCAAAGTCCTCCTTTTCAGTAAGCTAGTATTTCTAAAGAAATGCCAATTACTAAGTCTCTTTGCACATTTGTTTCTAGGGTGATGTCTTTGATATCTATCTCCCATCCTAACTCCTTCCTCAAGCACTTAGAAAAATTAAGCAATACCTCTGGGTCTCTCTTTTTTTTTTTTATGCCACTGTTCACCATGACTTGTAGGCAAGGTTGAAGGGGGGTGTCTTCAATGAATATCTGAAATGCAAGGAAGTGCAGGCTGACGAATTTGTACTGGTGGCAGCTTTCTCTCAGGAATGCTGAGAGGATACTGAGTCAAAGGTCTCTGAGAGATGAGATATTGGATCAGGCTGTGATGCAAAAGTAAGTGTGATATGAATGATAGGGCTAGAAGTTCTCCTTTCCTTGCTCATCTGAGAAGGTGGAAGCAAAATTCTGATGTGTAAGTGTTTGAAATGTGCTCTACTGAGCCTCCTGTGTATGGGTCTCATTCACAAGTGTCTGAAGGACGCTGAAGGTGCTTAGAGAGATACAGATTATAAGTGCTCTAGATAGGCAAAGTATAAAGAAAGACACTCAAGAAGAAATGAAGGTCTGGCTGAGCATTTCAACAGGGATTGTGTTGCAGCTTTGCTGTGTGCAGGCAAAATTGTTGAACTGCTGTGAATGTAGAAGTAGTGGGGTAAGTCGAAATGTGAAACACAGAATGATAATGTTGGGGGGAAAGGATGGTGGTAGAACTTGGATAAATAATGAACAGCAAGTCGACCCTGTCCTTGTTTTGCTGTGGTATCAGGAGTAAGTATAAGCAAGAGGCACTAGCTCAAGTGCTAAAGCACTTCTGGAGGAAGTGCCATTTAGTACACCAGAGGGCAAGGTACCTTCCAAAGGCAGTGTGTTAATAAGAGAGTGAACTGATAATACGTGTCACACCTCCAGATTAATTGTCACTTCATCTGTGTAATACTTTTTACCATTTACTAACAAGACCGTTGTCGTAAGGGTGAAGAGAAATTACAGTAATGAGGAGAGGGATGAAGGCTAGTAGGAAATCCATAATGTCTTCTGCCCATGAGAGCCTTTTTTATTTATTAAGCAGCCTCCAGACATTTTGCTGTGGCAGCTTTTTTCAGCATGAGCTAACTTGGGCTAGAGAAGATCTACTGATATGTAACTGGGCTCTGGTTATGCAATGGGTCAAAGGGATAAAATATCTACTGAGCATTAGAGAAGCAAGTACTATTTGTGTAATAGCCAGAATGTGAGCACTGGCTTCTCCAAAGACAAGTATGTAGTATTGGGGGGGGTGGGGGGGGTATTATGGACAAATTCCTTGAAAACTGACAGTCTAGAGTTTGCCACACTTTATAGAATAGGAGCATAACCCATGCAAGCCTAAGGAAGCCATTACTAGGAAACATGGCAAAACTCCCAGAAATCAGATCTGCACTCCAGAGAAAAATAGTTAAATTGAGCTGAGTTCTGACTCTTGTCCTTTATAGCAATGCAAAATACTGTGATTGAAACAAAAATCTCTAGAGCCTGTGCACTGCTGTGTTTATGTTTGTGATTATGCCCATCGTGCTGGTACTACACAAGCTCTTGGCTATGCTCAGAGAGAAATTAAGTTTGTCCTGGGAACAGAGTATGTTCCTGTATGATAGAATAAGCCCAGAAAAGATTCCTGATATGACTGAGTTACTTACAGTTATCCACTGTACAGGAGTAAAGTGGCACATTGGCAGATCTCATTATTCTTGGACTGTTGAATGGAGAAAAGCTGTCAGTATGGATAGTCTGTAAATTATGGCTCTCTCATTTGAAGGCCATATGGAGTAGAAGAGCATGAGAAACCAGTGTGGGTGCTGATTCCTTTCCTCCCTAGCACTTTGGTGAGTGTTTTCAGTGAGGCAAGGGTGGGACCGTGTTTGTGAGCTGTCCATGGTAAAAGCAGGGTCAACCAACAGGTGTGGCTCAGCTCTGTGACATTAACTCTTTGCATAAGTGACCTAAAATTACACTGGCTGTTATTGCAGTTGTCACATCATGCCTGACACTTGGAAAACATTATTTATTTCTGTCTTCTGTATCTAAAAAAAAACACCTGACAAAATTCAGCTTGTTGGAGTTGCAGCCAGTGTTTGAGAAGCTGACCTACATTGTTTGTCAGTCTACTGGGGATTGCAAAGCTCTCTCATGTGGCCCACAAAGGACACAGAATCTATGTTGCCTATGATGTGCACATCCCATTTCCATGCAATGCATTGCATTAATTGCATTGTATGCAAATGCAAGTTTGTGTCATCTGAACTGACAAATACAGATAGCAGAAGTAGGTCTGTACCAGAGAAGAGAATGGATGTTTTATCTCCCTTGTCATTGGTATTTCTGCAGATTAAGCTACTTTCATCTTCCACAGCTGGTTTAAAAATTTCTGTGCAATCCAAAGTGTGCTTTTGTCACAAGCTGGTGCCTGAAGTGAGCAGCTTTACAATAGCAGACTTCTCAGGTTTTGTCAGTATAACTTAAATCTACTGTGAGGACTTCAGGACTGAAGTACAGTTCCAAAAGTACAGCCATATGGCTCCTGGAAGTTACAAACTGCACAGGCATCTTACCTGCAGGGTTTTCCAGTTTATGGAACTTTAGAAAATCAAGACTTCATTCTGTCTGGAATACATATCCAATGTGAGAGCCACCCAAAAAAAACCCCATTTCTGACCTTTTAAATTTCTCCTTGTGCCCAGAATAGGGAAGATTTTTCCTGAGGAGGGCCTGAGTGTTTTCTCTTTCTCCCCCTTCATAAGCTGATACTAGTTCTACAGCTGTATTTCGGTACCCATTTTAATGATAATTTCAGTCTTGCTGGTGGAAATCTCCAACATGCTGAGTTGGTGCCTGAATGACTAAACCAGAAAATACTGGTGAAGGGACTGGACTACATGGCAGAATGTATGCCCATTCCTTACCTTTCTTCAGGAAACTGGAGTACAGAACTGATCCTTGCGTTTCCTGTTGAAGATGAGGTTTCAGCCACTAAGGAAGCTCAGCAGTGTTGTCACTAAAATTTTTGATTCTGTTTTGGAAAAGTGAGTGCTACTTGGAGAATGTAGAAGGTCAAATACTTAGGTTTGCATGAGCACTTCAATGCTCAGATGGTATTAAGTTACTGAATTGTGTATACCTTTAGCTGATAAAAAGTTCCTCTGAGGGGGTAGAAGTTACCTTCTGTTACAAAGCTGGGTGTTCTGGCTGTCCTGCTAAGCAGGTGAACATTTTTTTTTATCACTTATACATAAAGACTGCTGAATTATTGTAATTTCCAAATTCTTAAGTGGGGTAAAGAGCTGAATGTAGCTACAAATTACTATTCCAGTCAAAAATAACCCAGAAGGATGTGCAATAAAATAGCCTTACCTGTGTCAACCCCAAACTTGTAATCCTTGATGTTTAAAATAATGAAAATTGGGGGCACTGCTGCCTTAATTTTATAACTCTGGTCTTCTGTCTCTTTCTGTTCCTCCCCATCTAGCAATCTTTCCCTCTCTTATTATTGCTGTTGTTCTCAAAAGATCATTAAACTCATAAGCCTTTAATGGCTAAATACCAGCCATTGCAGAGAAATAGCAAAAGATAAAAGGGTGCAGAAGAATTGAGGAAACTTGTAATATCAACCAACATTGCTGCCCAAAGGAGAGAACACTAATGAATAAAAAGCTAAAGCACAGACTTGACTTGGTCTATACCTGTGTATTTACATCCAGAATCACTGAGGTCAGAGCACACTTGTCTGAGGGCAGTCACAAGCACATAAAGGCTAACAACACTGTTAGTGATAAACAGCAGTGGGTTTATGAAACAGCAGTACAGCAGACAATAACCTTTCTTGATGCAATTAGATAATTAGTGGGCAAAAGGAATGCAGTGAATAGACTGTGGACCATGCATGGGCTTGTGACACAAAGCTGTGCAAAATCTTATTAGGGAAATTAGATCAAATTGGTTTTGATACAAATCCTGTGAAATGAATCATGGATTAAATGACAGAGTGTAAACAGAAGGGTTAGAAATATTCTTTATCCTTCTGCAAAGATGATGTCCAAAAGGACAGTGCTTTGACTGTAAATACTACTTAGTGACGTGGAAGAAATGTAAAAGTGATCACTCTCAAATTTACAGTTGACAGAACCAAAAGATACTAAAACAATCAGCGTAGAAAAAAGAAGAGCTAGGCTGAAAAAATGAGCATTGTAAACAGGCTTTGGTAAAACAAGGGATAATTAGCACTGTGTAGTTCAAAGATGACACTCGATCTACTTTGAAACAAGGAGAATCTCCAAATTCATGTTGTGTAGAGCACGGTGGCCAAAGCAGCTTATGTTCAGAGAGGTCCCAATGAGACAGGCTATCCAGTTGTGTGAGCTGATGTGCAACCTGATGTCTGGCAAAGCTACTACTCAGTTGGTCCATATGTCTTCTTGGCTGTGTGCTTTCCAGAGTGATTCTCCCCTGTAGTGCTGCAGCATTGCACTGTGCAGTTCAGGGCACCTTGCTGCAACAGACACCCAGGAAAGTTGGAACAAATCCAGAGAAGGACCACAAAGATGCTAAAGGGATTAGAAGGAATGACCTATGATGAGGAAAGGTGAAAAGAACGAAATGTTTAGAACCTCTAAGCCTGTTACATGGGCACAGAAATAGTAACGGAGTTTCCTGTGCCAGCACGGAGGAGAGTTGGATCAAGTCTCTCTCCTTTTACATTCCTATTAAGGTAACTAGAGCCAAGCAAAATGGCTGTTCATCACTTTGAACTCCTCACATAAAACATTTAGCTGTTCTTCTTGAAGTTCAAGATGTTGTATCTCATTGCCAGGGGACACTCTGACTGTTTAAAAATCAGCACGGGATCTCCATAAGACTTGCAGAAAGTCAGAGGCCAGAAGAGAAAAGCACATGCTCTGGAATGGCTGGAGTCACCTTCGCTGTAATCTTTGATCTGTCTTGGTGTTAAGGGCTTTTGCTCTCAAGCATGCGTTCGCATCCAGTCAGAACTTGCTATGTACTGCTGCCTGCTGGAAGGGAACAGGAGGGTCCTCAGCTGTAAGCATGTAGGGGGCTTGTTTCTTGATTCATCAAACCATCAAACACTCACTGTTTGCATGCCTTGGAGAAGGAAGGCTCCTTATTTCCCCAGGTTCTTTCTTTTTCTTTTTCTTTTTTTTTTTTCTTTTTCTTTTTCTTTTTCTCTTTTTTTTAATTTTTTGTTTTTATTTTTGTTTTTTTTTTCTCCACTGAAGGAAAATATGCTCTTGAGGTCATCCATGAATGCTGGGCTATTTAAGAAACAGAAGATGGGATTTGGGCACAACTGACGGAATCTGCCAATACGGCTCATCTCCCTGTCGTTCGTTTCATAGTGTTTTCCTCTGTCTGCCTTGAAAATTACAAATCCAGCTCCTCTTACTATGGAGTTCCACAGTGCAGAAAATGTTTTATGGTTGTTTTGCCTTCCATTTTAACCTTAATCTCATGTTGCTGTGTCCAGTGTTCTTAATTTCTTTACCAGACATGCACTTGTCAGGTAGGGAGACGTTCCAGAACCCGCACAGCAGGTTTCAGCTTTGCTGTGAGATGCTAAGATCTAGTCTCAGCTAGCAAAGTTTCACCTTCCTTCACACAGTCGGCTGTCATTACACCAGAAGATCCGCAATATGTCTAGATGCCCTGTGGGAATAGAAATGGATGCACCTGCAGCAATTTCTGTAACTGCTCCATGACCTCTAGTTCATTGTGGCCCTCTGGGCAAAGCATGGGCATTTATCAACTCATCACACTGTCTCTGAGAGGGCCCAAACCCTGGATTCCTCTCAAGTAACACCAGGCAAAGCAGCTGAGGAACGTGAGATGCCTGCCCATATTCTCAAGGTCAACAGTCTTGCCAAAAAAACAAACTTGGCTGATCGATCCCAGAGATAGAAGATGAGGTCAAACTGAGGATGAAACAGAGAAGGGAAAATTAGGAGATACTTAGGTCAAATGAGATCATAAGGATGAAGGACTGTGAATTTGCTGCATATCAAACATCTATATTCCTATCAACAGACACACAGATGTGATACATGAAAGTGTGCACTCCAGCCTTGCTGATTCACAGAACATTTTGTCCTGTCTCCTGACAGATTTGACCTCTTGGCAGAAGGAGTTGCCACAAATACCAGGTAAATAGGCTGAAACTGAAATAGAAATAGAAATTACTCACATGACCATGGTGTGGTAACTTTAAACAAACAGAGCTTCCAAGAAGAAAAGTCAAGCATCTCCAGTCAGTCAGAATTCTTTGGCCATGTCATCAAGAAAAAGCGTGTTTAGTTTTTCTTAAAGCCTTTGACAAATTGTCTTGCTGAAGGGGAAATTTAACCTCTCAGGTTAATACTATTATCAATTAAAAGGTGTCAAAGACCCTACTCAGTAAAGAAAGAGAAGTCAATTTTCAGCATGATAAAGGTTAACATGCGTTACCCACGAAGATCAGTATTGTGGTGTTTGATCCATGCCTTAATGATCTGGGAAGTGGGTGAACAATGAGACTGCAGATGAAATCAAATTACCAAGGAAGAGTGAAGAGCTCCAGAGGATCCTAATAAAGCTGGGTGTGTGGACTGCACAGCATGGTAGCAGATGAAATACATTGTTGACTATTGCAAAACATTGCACATCAGAAGGATTAATTTGATTTTTCATACATCTTAATGGATTCTAAATTAACTGTAGCAGCTCAGGAATAAGATCGAGTGTTGCAGTAAGTAACTTCCTGATACTATTTGTTGAAGAAAAGGTAACAAGATTTTCATTTAAAGAGGGAGAAAAAGCAAACAGTGCAAGGAGTTACATAATATGTAGACTGAAAATAACATTGGAAATATTGTAACGTCACTGGGTAGTTGATGGCATAGCTTTGCCTTGACTACTGTCCAGACCTTCAGCTGGAGAAGTGATGGAGCAGTGCCAGTTTCATGCTGCTGAGGAGCTGGCTCATTGAACTCTGTTCTGGACTGAACAGAAATAGCCAGACTAGAGGAAGTTCAGAGATGGACGATGAAGCAGATAAGAGATCTGCAAAAACTTCTGCATGAAAAGCAGTCATATAGATAATGAAGAGCTGAATGAGGAGAACATGGCAAAACTACATTTCCTTAGAAGAAGAGTCAGGAGATGTTCAGGGAGCCTGACAGGCTGCAAATATATTATAGGCACATAAAACTGGGATTTGTTCATACATCACACAAGTAAACCCTGAAACTAATTGCTGTAAATATCATAAAATTTAGCAGTCTTCCAAAAATAGACTGAACACTTTTATAAGGAATAAGACTATCTGTGACTAAAATAATTATGAAGTGCTTGAAAAGTTCTTTCCTGAACTGAAATGGTGAAGTTCTTTTCATAAATTTTGAAGTGTAACCTCTCTTTAAGAAGTGGGAATTTGTGTGGCCATGCAAAAGCTCAATACTAGTAAATAGAAGAAAGATTAAGATTTAAGATTTAGACAGAAGAATATTTTGATCAGATGATTTTTCCTTCTGTTTTTAAGCTCCATTTTTAGTGATGATAGTGCAGTAGGGTGGGGTAAAGGGTGAAGTGGGGTGAGAGAAGGAGTCAAACTTGAAAATTAGTCAAAGACTTCTGTATTACTAATGAAAAAATGAAAATCTAATCTGAGCAGGTCTTTCCTGCAGAGCATGCTACTGAACCTTTTGCATAAAGCTAGGACAGCCCATTGTCTATTAACCAAACATCTTTTTCACCTGGTCTGCAACTGGCAAGCTTGTTTCTTTCTGCTGTCTCGGGGTAAATGGTGCTCTGGGTAGATTGTGCTTCATCAGCACTCATGCCCCTTCCCAGCACTGCAGCCTGTGAGCAGCCTGAAATTATGATCTGCACCAAGAGCTTTGTCTTTAGTGTGAGTCTGTGGGGAGCAGGTGGGCTGGTCTGAGTCAATTGTACCAATGTTCCTCAAGAAGAACCTGCATGGCGTTGAACTGCCTGAGCCAACTGGAGTTGGACCGAGGTGGCAAAAGGAGGGCTCTCTTTTGACTAAACCTGGAACCGGGTTTGGCCAGGTGGTTGCTGAGTGCCTTTGCTCTCTCCCTGCAGGCTGCTTGGCAGGATGGCCACGGAGGAGCGGCACCTCTCCTCCAGCTGTGGGTCCTTCATCAAGACCGAGCCCTCCAGCCCATCTTCTGGCATCGACGCCATCAGCCACCACAGCCCAAGCGGCTCCTCCGATGCTAGCGGTGGCTACGGCATCGCCATGGGTGGCCACCCCAATGGCCTAGACTCGCCACCCATGTTCAATGGCACAGGGATTGGCGGCGGGTCCTGCCGTAAGCGTTACGACGACTGCGCCAGCGCCATCATGGAGGACTCACCCACCAAGTGCGAGTACATGCTCAATGCAATCCCCAAGCGGCTGTGCCTGGTGTGTGGGGACATTGCTTCTGGGTACCACTACGGCGTGGCTTCCTGTGAGGCATGTAAAGCCTTCTTCAAGAGGACTATTCAAGGTATGGTGGGAAGGAATGCAAACTGAGGCGTTCACTCCATAGAAATAAAGGGACACGGCCCCAGACATGGCTGAGACTGCAGTGTCATATAAAAGGGGGAAGGGAGAATGAATGTAATGCACCTAACTCTCCATCCTTTTATATGCTTCCTCTTTCCTCCTGCTCAGTTCTGGTCCTTCCAAATCAACATGGACATGGAGTTAGGCTATATGATGGTAGGAACCTTTGCCAAGTTCCTTGCCTGACCAGCTACCAGATCTGGGTATCTGGACTAGTGGATCTTCCTGCCTCTGCTAGTGGCACTGATACTATGAGAATGTGGCAGCTAGTCAAGTAAGGCCTGGAAAGGAAATGCTTTGCCTTTTAAAGGTATTTTAAGGCCCATTTGAAGAATAGGTGCTTCTGCCAAGAGATGGAATTTATGTAGACTCCTCTGCACCTTGAGGTGAAAGCTCCAGCATTACAAGAGTAGAGAAATTCTACTCTCCTACCACTCCTGATATGTAGCAATGAACTCCATACAAACCTCAGCACAAATCTGGACAGAGAACTTTTGTGAGAGTCAGTCTTTTTCTCCTTTACCAGTTTCACCAACCTTTGTCATTAAGATGCAGATTCTTTGAAGATAAAAAAACTAGGCACTGAAGATGAAGTTTTTGTTAGTGTCACTAAAGATGAGCAATTCCTCAGGCAATTTTGAAAACCTCAATGCATGCACGTGTAGATGAATTGCAGTGCGTTGCTCCTTCATGTACAATTCACATATAAGGAGTATGGCTGTGTCCTGACTGCCAAAAGTGTGCTTGCAGATGTGCACATGTGCAGCCACAATATAATCAAAAGCAGGAGTGCATCCAAACAACTTCCAGTATCCGTGGGTGCTTGGGTATACTTACATACACATGCCCCATGTGAGCAAACATGCCTGGACTTACAGATACTCCCTTTATTTCCTCCACTAACTGGAAAAAGGACAGGATCATTCATCTTCCAGTGGGAAGTGTATTGGGTTTGCCCAAGTATGGAATGCTGACTGAAGGCAGGTTTACAGTTAGCAGGCAGCTGTGCATGTACCTGGCTGTTGGCTGGGGTTAGTCCACCACATCAACACTTCCTTTCCTCCTGTGAAATGAAAGAAATGCACATGTGGAGACACCACTCACTTTGTTAATTGAATGAATCTGATTACACTCTGTTGCTGGGGATGTTCAACTCTTGAACAGTACAGGGTGCAGTTTATCCCAGGTCTCTGCAAAAGTCACTATATCTATCTTGTTTTCATAGATTTTAGATATCTCTCCTTAATATGGAAATCCAGCTGTGGAAGTAATTACTCCGCTCAACTGATACTTCCTTCTTTATTATGCCATGGCCATCTCTAGGGCATTGGCCTGTTCCCTGGCAGGGTTCTGTGATTTGTCATTGCTGAGTCTCTGTGATTGAATGTGATTTTTTACTTGCATGTCTGTCAGCACTGACTCCATCCCTTCTCCAGCCCTCGGACCCTTCCTAGTGTTTCTTTTAGGCACATTCAGGTGCTAAAGCAGGCACAGGGTAGCACTCTAAAGCAAAGTTCTGGGGTCTCTTAATACAGGAAAGACCAGATAATTAACCCTTCATAGTAGTGATTCTGGAGGACCTCTGTGGCAGAGCAGAAGAGATCTCGAGAAGGCGAAAAAGACATAGGAACCTTTGAAGAGTTTTCGGAGAAAATCAAAAGAAAATGATGCATGGTAGTAGTACATGAAGCCTGTATCAGCCAGGTGATATGCCATCTGACTGAATCCCAAGAGGGGAGAGTGCTTCCTCCATATTCTTTCTCCCTGTGGTTCCCTAATTGATTGCCTGTTAACATGTAACAGATGGGGGGAAAGGAGTAAGTGGAAATTTCTCTCACTCTGTCATCAGCTTGGGCTGGCAACTGAGGTACCAAAATGCTTTTATTCCTAGGAGTGTGAGAGTCGAGTGTGAGAGTCAAGTGTGCTGTGCCTGTGGATAAGCAATTTCAGCTATGGAGCTGAAGGCTGAGCCCGGGGAAGGGGGCAGCAAATAGGTCTGCAGAGTTTGGTTGAGTCAAGAAAACACACTGTTCCCAGGGTTCTGCTGCTGTGGGTGGGCATGATATGCAAGTACAGTCCTGGGTGTGCAGGGGAAAAGGATTTAAGGATCACATAAAAGAGAAAGCGAGTGGCAGGAGCATTTCCAAAGGTGTTTATCCTGCAACTCTATTATATTCAGCAGCTGTTTTAAGCACGTAACAGACAAAGTGAAAACATCTTCATCCAGGCTGCCTAACACCGACATAGGCTTTGCAGAAAGCATGCAGATGTGTATGTTGTATAACTGCTTTCCCAGTATCCTAGTACCAAAATCTTGCCATGATTCAGTATGTGGCATTGACTCAATGGTTTGAGCACTGAGATGGAACTATGACCCCAGGATTTCCCAGATGCTCAAGAGATGAAATAGGTAAATTCATCATCAGGCTTTTGTCTTGGACAAGCCACTTCACTTCTCTGTGGTTGAGTATTGATAGGTGAAAAACTAATGAATACTATGACAGTACTTATTCTGCTGGCCTTACATGTGCATGCTGCCATAAAATGGGCCTAAATCTGTGCTGAGTTACTAAACTACTGCAGCCCTACCTAGATACCTCTGATCATGAAGCAGAGGTTCACATGAAGTCCCCTTCCAACTAGCGCCCCTCTCCCCCCTGCCCCCCAGTACAAATTACCCCATGCCTATTAGGGTTTTTTAAGCTGCATTAACTCTACATAAAACCTGCATATCTTGAGGCAAGAGTATCTTGTAATGGCCTTTCAACTCCCTCTGCTACTGTAGCAGCAGCAGGAAGAATGGACATCCAAGTTGCAGACCTTCTTTAAGCATGATAACTTTTTTGCAGCTCACTTTCACTTGGCCAGGTGAGGCCAGGTTGCTGGCCTGTGTCATGGACAACACAAGGGCTGCTGCTTTTCAAATCATGGGGACAAGTTAGACTGAGAGCCAGCATGGACATGGCTGATTATCTCTGAGGTCACTAATATTTCTGTGTGGGAGTTTTCTGTCAGTAGGATTTTTCCAAAGAAAAGTGGAATTTTTACCAAGTTATATTTCCTCAAGAAAATTTTGATGATAGGAGACAAAAAAAAGAAGGCAGGAAAATTCAAACCATTGATTCCCTTCTAGCTGAAATGGAGTGTTTGGTTTTCCTGAGCTAGGACAGGAAGACAGGATCACCCAACACACCCTTAACCTGTCCCACAGATTATGGGGGAGTGTCACACCTCTGTCCTTTCTTATGTTGTGTTACATTGCCCAAGGACCAAGGCCTGGAAACCTGTGTGTCATTTCCACTTTGCAGTGTTGGCAGTGCTTGAGACAGAAAAGTGAAAACCTGAGGTGAGATGAGAGAACACACCCCTGGGCTGCAGGTCTTTCTCTCTGAACCTGATATTTTGAACCCCAGGATTGGACTTCCCATGCTTTGAAGCAGTCAGAAATCCTAAACTGACCTGAAGCATTTTCAATCAGCTAGATCATCTGACAAAATTTTAATCCTGTTTATCTATCATTGTACTGTTTTATGGGATTATATTCTAGTGGCAGTTTGCATTTACCTCACCTGACTGTGAATATTGTGGAATGTGCAATCTAGTGCAGATAGGAGAGAATCTGAATTTCAGACATGTTTAAGTGTGCTGCTATTGGTGCTTAAGAGAGGTCTTATTTGAAACAAAAGATTTTATATTATCTGAATGTAAAGGAATGGTCTGTTACATAAACGATAGTTTGGGATGTTTATAAATAAAAGCTTTTTAAATTTCTGTTCCATGGAAATCCTGACTAATCCTTTCATTCAAATTTAGACAGAGACAAATACTGGATTTTTTTACAGGATAGAAATTCTCAATCTATTCTCAATCAAGTCTGTTCCTTCTCTTGCTCAGTAGGTAGATCATTATGTATCAGTCAAATATATTGTCATTCTCTTTCATTCATTAATTGTTACAACTAGTAGGTAATTTTGCCTACTTTGAATATTAACTAATAATAGTGCTGTGTAATGATAGGAGTCCTTTATTATTCAATATACTCATGACTATGACTACCTTGCATCTATTTTTCATCTTCAAATGGTGAAAATGAAGGCTATTTCTAAAATGACTAATTATTATAAAATAAAAGCTTAAAGCTCAGCAAAACATTGGAGATTCAGAGAAAAGAGACACATTTACCATCATCTCCTAGATAGGAAAGTTGTGTGTCAGGCAAAGTGCCTGCGTCTGTGGATTTCCAGCTTGGGTCTTGCAAGCTTCAAACTCAGTGAGTGTAGCAACAGAACTGCTGTGTTGGGATGCCTTTACACCAATAAGGGGCTTAAAAGGTGGATAATGCAGCTCAGAAGACTTGTAGAGATTTATAACAGGCTTCTAATAAAGTCTTCTAGGGCTTTCTGGTTGTTGTTGTGGTGCTTGGAGTGGCTCCTAGGAAAAGGAGCGGTTGACAGAGGTTTTCCTGAGCAGAAGAGCGTTACAACCCACACACACAAAGGTGGTTTTGTGTCCCTACAGTAGCAGCTGGGCACTGTCCTATCCTTCTGTCCTTCTCAGAAATGGCCCTGCTACTTTTTGGGTGGGAGTTCACGGCTTTCCAAAAACTTCTAAAGCTTACCCAGGGAAAGTGCAGTATTTAATGATCTAGTGCCTAACTGCTGCTTACTATGCACAGGTCTATCACTTGAATTTAAAAAACCATCTTCAGTGCAAACTCAGGTCTATTAGTCTAATGTTTTCTGTTTGCCTCAGTACATCTGTACAGTGAGCTCTGTGCAGAAGGATCTTTTCTGTGGAAGTTCTGTAAAATATTTCTGTATCTGAAACCCTATAGACAAATTTGCTGCTGATAGGGAGCCTCAGAACCCCTATCCTGCATGCTTGTGCAAGCAGGAGGCTGATTTGAGTGAGGTTTTGTGAAATGTCCAAGCCCTCTTTTATGAACAGGAGCCAGGTGTGCCACCATGAGGAGGCAAACAGTGCTGGTGTTACACCTGTATGTATCTCATTTTCCTTGTAGCATTGTTTGAATCCTTTTCTTTGAAAGCTGAGGCTTAAAAAATAACCCTTCTTAGCTCATGCAGATCACTGAGAGATCTTCCTCTGATTTTCATGAAGTACCTCTCCTCACACCAGGGCTTGAGCTATGATGCCTCAGTTAGAAGGACTAATTGAAGTGAATAGCAATGAAGAAGAAATGAGAAAAAGCAAGATGGGCTTTTTTAGCAATCAGAAGCTGAAAATTTTTTAAGGACTTTCTTGGCTATTTTTATCTAGTCTTTCCTGAGTTTCCTTGCAGAAAGGCTTTCTAGAAAGGTAGAATCAGTAAGCAGGGAGTAGCTTGTGTCCCCAGTGCTGTACTGATTTCAAGCTCAGTTCCCCTGAGGACCCTATCCCTGATTTAAGCAGGAGATGGGTGGGACTGTA
Organism: Irena cyanogastra; assembly: GCA_013397155.1. Taxonomy (NCBI): domain Eukaryota; kingdom Metazoa; phylum Chordata; class Aves; order Passeriformes; family Irenidae; genus Irena; species Irena cyanogastra. Next base: position 110,554 of record VWZV01011977.1, on the reverse strand, counting down.
CTGTGCTCCCCAAGCTCAGGGAGGCATTTTTGTCTTTCCAGTCCATCCTATTCCAGAGAGGTAGGGTGAATATAGGGTCTCTTGAATGACCAAGTTTTGGTGTGCAACTTTCAGGTGCTCCTATTATATGTGCGCTAGAAATTATGTTCCAAATTGTTTAACAGTTAGAGGTCTAATTTTGCAGAAAATAGGGTAGTTTCGCAGTTCTCCAGCATAAAAAAAGCATGATCTGTCACTTTGATAGTCCTCTGCTGTTTTGTAGCATCTCTCATCTAAAGGCTTTAAAGTACAGTTACACCTCAATGAATAAAGACTCACGATCTCTCCAGAAGGTAGGTTTGGTGTTCATTTCATTTTGCAGATGAGCAAACTAGGACATGGAGAGGAAGTGATTTGACCTGCAAGGTGGTATATGAAGGCTTAGAAGAAATCCAAACTCTGATCTGTTCACCTACTACTTGATTTTTGAAGCCATTTTTAATGTAAATCTTGTGCCATGGCATCGGTGAGGTTCTACCATTTTTTTCGGATCCAATGTAAACATTTTCTAAGTAAAGGAAATCTCTCTAATAAGCAACAGCTCAAAGCAAGGCCTTGTCTATTGAATTATCCCCTTTTTTGCCCCTTCCTTCTGGGGGACATAATCTGCAGTTCACGACACGCAGAGACCTGACTCACATTTTGTTGTTGCATACAAAGACATGCAGACAGTTGTCCATGTCTGTGTGCACCTTTGTGTGCTGACAGTCTTCTGCAGGACTTTGCAGCATCCCCAGCTGCTGCAGTGAAGGGAAGCTCTCTCAGAGGCCCCTGTGCTGGCAGCTGGGCTGGTGGTGTGACTGCCAGCCACTGGGAGGCTGTTGGAATTTCAATGAGTTAATCTCATCACTTTATCACAGGGCACTTACAGAAATTACAGGGAGTTGTGAGCAACTCACTGTGCTGGCAGCCAGCCCCAGGACCCATAAAAGAAATTGAGACACACAAAAAAAAACCACAAAAAAAACCAACATAAAAATCCGAGAACTCTGGTAAACTTTTGGAAATGACAGTTTTTTCTGGTAGAGCTCTGAAATGGCTGATTGTGCCTCCCCTGGTGATGCCCCTGCTTTCTGCAGTAATGGCAGGCATTGTCCCCAGCTGTGGCTCTCAATCTCTGCAGTGCACAGCAAGGTTTTGGGCCTGATATAAAACTCCGAGTGCTTAGCCTCCTCTGAAGCTCCTTTAGCAATCATGACCCCAGTACAGAGGTGTCTTTGAGAACTGCCTATTCAAGCTGCACACAGAGTGTGTCTGCGGTAACTGGTACCTTCACGTCTCTGGCACTCTCCCATTTAGTTGTGATGTAGCTTTTGTAGGCTCTTTCCAGTATTATACATGTCAAAGGATCCAGGGCATAGAGGCAGCTTGGGGAAGCTTGGGGATCTGCTTGACACTATGGAGGGACCTTGAGCTTCCAGATGAGAGCTGTCACTGTCTCCCACTGCTATAAAGCCCCAGTGCCCTTACTGTGGTGTCTCTGCGTTATGGGGCAAATTTTTGGCTTTTGGACCACAAAACATGAAACCTTGCATCTCTCGAAAGACACAAACCTGGCTTTGGTGAGAAAGGTTGGCATTCAAACTAAGACAAAACCTCCCAAAGTGAGACTGTGTCTGAATGTTTTTCTCAGGTTTGCTCCTGATTCTGCATGGGGCACAGCAAGTATCTGATCATGAGATCAAGGCCACCATATTCATGGGTCTGTAATGTGCTGGAGCTCTGTGTCTAGAACAGGAATTGGTATATTACCTTGAGATCTAGCTTGAATCTCAATTTCCAGCTCTCTGAGAATGTTGATACATGGCTGGCTATTGAAATTCAGATGCTGCACAATGACGAAATACAGCCTCAATGGAAGCAACTTGTGCAGCACACTGCTCTTGCTGACAAACTGCATTTGGGGGCAGATGAACAGTGATGAGAGGAATGGGGTGCCTGGGCTGAAGCTTAGAGGCAAGTTGCAAGTCTTGTGACAAAACAAGAAGCAAGAGGAGGAATGTTCATAGCTAGTAGGCTGACCATCTTTGGGCTTTGGGGGCTGTGTGATCCTGGGGTTTCACTCAGCATGGGCCAAGAATAATGAGATAAATCAAATGGTGCTTTCTTTCTTTTGATTCTGTGCTCTGTTTTTCAACTCAAAAATTCATGGGGCTTTCCAATAGCTTGGTGAACCCCAAGGTCTAGTTACCACTCCCAGAGACTGATATGTATCAGATTGTTGATCTTTATTTAGAGGAGGGAATGGTCTTGCACAAAACACAAAAATCCATTACAAAAGTAAGAATAAAAATCAAGTCCTGTCCCAGTATTAATAAACTGTAAACTATACTTCTAATCTGATGCTGTACAAAGTCCATACTGTGTGTTCTCTCAGCTCTTACCTACACTTCTCCCTACAGGTCTGATTGAACTCTCAAACCTCAGTTTCCTACTCTAAATCATTAAACCAGCTTTTCCATTGTGCCACTGATGTAGAGCTTAGGTATCTTTTTCAGTGCTGCCTGATTTACCAGTAACTAGACTGCCTTAAATGTATTGTCATTGTCAATGCATCAATGCCAAGTTTAGATTTCCAGTCCAGCTTCACAGCAAACATTGCATAGGCCTCTTCAGAAACATCAGCTCAAAGTGAATGGCAGGATGGAGGCAGCCATTTCTGTTTGTTGTCTTCTAGTACCAAATAATTGTTGCCTTACACTGTGATCCAGCATAATTCCACTTGCATCCTTTTATCAGACCCTTGCATCCATGTTTTGGTTATATTCTTGACTTATAATAAAATGTGATGTGATTAGAAATAAATTTGGGATGCTTCTTTCTCATTTTGTCTTATAGGCAGTGTTGAGTGGTGATCATGAATAAAAGGGAATGAGGAAAGAAAAGATAATGCTCTGTGCAAAGGATGAGAGCAGGTGCACAAGGACTAATAAAGTAAAAATGTAAAGATTTGCACAGAGAACCCATGTTCATTTTACAGGAAGTATTACCCACCTTTCTCAATGCAGACCTATTGCTTCCCTGCTACCTGTAGTATGCCAGCTGGTAGGAGGAAGCAAAGGAGGAAATGCTGCCTCTGAGCTCTCTGGTTCCCCAAGCAGGACAAGAAAGGACAGGTGACATTCCTCCCACAGACATGGAGCAAGACTGGCAGCAAAGGAAATTCTAGTAATGTCTGAACTGCTCCCACTCTGATCCCTGGACTTCAGGGAACAGGCCAGGTTACAGGGGGTGCAGCACAAAGGATGACTACATGCCTGCAGGACACGTGCCTGAAACCCAGCACTGCAGTCTTTCCCCTTGGCTAGGTCAGCAGGGTAATGTCTCAGAGGTGTGTGTAAGTGAATGAGCAAACATGCAACATTTATAGACTGATGGTGGTGGAAATATGTGGGCACTGCAGCCTGTCCCTGGATCCATGGGGAGAACATGATATCTGGGTGACCATCTCTGTGTTTGATTACAGGGAATATTGAATACAGCTGCCCGGCCACCAATGAGTGTGAGATCACGAAGCGGAGGCGCAAGTCCTGTCAGGCCTGTCGCTTCATGAAATGCCTCAAAGTGGGGATGCTAAAAGAAGGTAAGACAGAGTCAGAATGAAAATTTTCCTCTGTCCTGACAGTGTCTGGGATTCCAGAGGTTGCAGAATCTCCCAGGCTAACTACATGCTTGCCTTCTTTGTGTTTCTGAATGTATCTTTCTACAGGCTTTTTAAGAGAGTCAGGATGGGCAGTGGCCAAGAGGGCAGTCCAGAGAGGAGAGGGTTCTAGTCAGTGCTCTCATGCTCAGTTATTAAATAACTGGAAACTGGTGGTGCCAGACTCTTTCTTTTCCCAAAGGAACCCTGGGCTGGAGGATGTTTCTCTTCTTGCACTCTAGTGATTTTTCGGTCTTGAGGAAGAAAGGCTCTTTTGTGATCGTGACTAACCTGGCATCTCTTCATAAGGGAAGGATGGAGTTAATCCAGAGCTGTGGCATAGTGTGCAATGAAGGTCTGCCTGTATTACCACTCGGGAGACTTTCTGAAGATGGTTGGTAGCATAGGTTTGTCTGGGAGCTGTGGGTCCGCTGCCCTGCATACTCAGCCTGTGTTTTGCTCAGCCTATTGATCTGTTCAGCGCTCTTTGAGCAGTGTTCAGCTTCTCTTCTGTGCTGTTTTTCCTCCTACACCCCCCTTTTCAATCCTTGTCTATTCAAGAGGAACCACAGGGAATTCAGTGGCAATTAAACACATTCTTATGGATTGACTTTAAAGGTTTGTTTCCCTCAGGTCCCTCTGGGAAAGGCAGTGAGGGAAGGAGGGGAAGGAAGGAGAAGCACTGCACATAACCCTCTGCATTGCTATGCCAGCAGAGCAGGGTCCTCTCAGCTTAACCACGAGAAACAGCCGTTGGCTGTGGTTATGCACAAGTCCTGTATGCTGGAGCCAAGATGCCAGCATACAACTTTCTTCCAGGTCATAACATCACAGTAGCTGGTAATAAATTGTACAATGTCAGTTGAACGTGTATTGCTTCTCACTAGAGCCCTCTCATTTCTTGAGAGGCAGGTTGATGGCAGCCAGTGTTGTTAAGAATGTAGATTAGACATTAAACCCGTTTTGTTCTTTGATGGATGTGTAGTTTCTGTGGTTAACTCTTTCTTCTAGAGCATACCAGTTACCATGGGGAGGAGATGCAAGCTTCTGTAGTTTGGCACTTCCTGACCTAGGTGTAGAGGTGGTAGACTCAGAGGATCTTGATCTCCTACTGGGAGAGAGGCACCTACTTAGTAGTTAGAGACCACTGGAAACCTGCTTCTCTTCATGTGGTGGTTGGGGGAGGAGATGTATCCCATTACCCACTAAAGCAAATATATACTGGTGACACTGGCTTTAGTGGGAGTGCAGGTTGTTAATGCACTGTAGCCTATTCATATGAATCCCACAAAACAACCTTAAAGGCCTCTAGTGGCTCCAGTCATTCTGCAGAGCAGCAGCCCAGGTTCAGGCTTGCTGGCTGCCAGTGTCTGTGCTGTCCTGCTTCTGAGCAGTTGAGCCTCTTGGAGCTGGCAGCTGGGGGAACAGTCACAGGAGCTGGTGCTGGTGTGCTGACTGTGGTCAGGGCATTTCTGCTTCCAGTTCTGGGAGTTCAGCACTGTTCAGAGCAGGGTCTTGTGAACCGTTTTATGTCTTAGCCTCCAAGTTCTGTGAAAACAGTTGACTCCTTCTAGACCAGAGTTAGTCTAGAAAGCAGTGCAAATTCACTCACACCATGCTGTGCCTGAACTCCCAAACCCTGTGGGATACTACTCATGGCAAATTGAAATTTGACTCTCTGGCCACTTTTGTGCTGAAGTGTATTTAGTTATTCATATAGGGATTGATCAGACATCATTAAAGTCACTGGGGAAGGCTGGTTTGCTATTGATGTTAGTGTATCTGTGATCCTGCCCATAATATTTAGAGCTGTGGAAAATACAGCATAAAGATTTATTGATAGCAATGGGATACAAGAGCACATGATAATATCAAGAAGAGCAGAGCAGACTATCCTAGCAATCTGAAAATAGGGCTCCTGTGTCCTAACACAGAGTGGTCAAGTGATGTTGGGCAGGCATCTTTTTTTCTTTCTTTTGCTCAGTATCAAGCTGAGAAATAAGGGTCATACTGCTTTGCTTTGCAAAATAATTGTGAAGATCAATTAGTTAACTTTATGTGAAGCTTGGTGGAAGCACAAAGTATTAGTATACAGAATTCAATCAATATACATCTTTAAAGGCCAAATCCAAGAAGGGAGAAAAATGGTGTCACACTATTTGGTCTCCACAGAGCCAAAAGTTTCTAGAAAGAACAAATCCATAATTGTTTGAATTGCTCAAAATGCAGAATTGACATGGGATTTCAGATTAGAAAAGGTTCATTGGTCTTTTCCATCTCTGATCTGTCATCCTATTAGCTCATCCATCCCTTTTGTCTGCCAAGGCATGAGTGTTCCCAACTGTACCATTCTAGTAGTTTAACTGTTTTTAAAAATGTTGGTTTCCCCAGAGAGCCTATTCTGCAGTCTCCAAGCTCTCATTAGGACAAGATGTCTCATGATATTTGGGTTATGATTATTTTTCCTTTTAATAGATCCCCTTCCTACTTTGCCTTGGTGTACCTCTCTCATCATCCCTGGGTTCATGCATGGCAGAAGGTTGCTATGTTCTTTGTCCTGCTTGATTATCAGAAGTTTGGAGAAAAGCAGTCTTTTGGTTAAAGGCAAGATCTAGAAATCAGTTCTTCTCTACACAGTTTTCTCCTGGATGTCCTTGGGCAAGCCACTGGGCTTGTAACTCAGTGGGGATATTTCTGGGTAGAGAAACTATCCTTTTGCTCAAGAAGAATATGATATTCCATTAGTAAGTAGTTAAAGGCTTCATGATTTCTTCTCATTTTCCTGATTATTGTTGCCATACATGATGTACATACCACCTCCTGCCTGCTGGACACGTGGGTTTACCTCGTTCTTCAGGCAGAAGGCATCAGTACTCCGAGATGGCAAAAACAAATAACCATGACTTCAAGGTCTGCTTTACACTTGAAATGCTCTGCTTGATGCTGGAGGAGACTTGGAGCCTTCCCTTGGGGACTGCATATAAAGGTCACCAGACATCTCCCTGCATAGGCTGCAGCCAGGAAAGAAGCTCTGTGTGTGTCCCTTTAAGATCCAGGGAGACTGGCCCTGACATAGGCCTGCAGGTTATTCAGGCAATGCAGAGTGAATGAGGATCAGGGCAGGAAGAGAGCCAATGGAGCAATCAATAGGTGTCTCAGATATCCAGGCCACTTTCTTTAAGAGAGCTTTGATCAATGTGTTGCAACAAGGGAACTGCACGGACACCAGAGCTTTGCTGTCTCAGGTTCTCCTGGCATGATGCTGCAGAGCAGGCAAGACTCACTGGAGAAAGTGTCAAGCAGAAAGCTCTGCCAATGGAGCCCAGCTGGCTCAGATGTCTGAAGTGTTGGCCTGTCTGGCTGTCTGTCTCTCACTTTCCCCTTCCATCTGGAGTGTGCCCCCAGGGAGCATTAATTAGCCCTAGCAGGCTCGTTTAGGAACCTGGTGAATCTCAAGTCCAACATTCCAGCAGACTCCAGTCCCAGTGTTCATGTAGGGATGCACTGTCCTCAGAAAATCTGTGGTCTGCTGCTCTTTGCCTTGCTGAACCCCCAGCCTGCAGGCAGTGGAGATGGGCATCTTCACAGCTTTGTCCAGTAGAATTGCATGCTCCTCTGCTCTGCAAAAATCAGATAATTTTCAATTGCTCAGGGCAATCTGAGCAACCAGTGACACTGCTCACCCTAAAAGGAGAAGATTATATATCTGGTGTGGGGGGGATGGCCAGAGCAGGAAATGTGTGCCCTGCAACTTGCAGTGGAGAGGCATTGTTCAGAGCTGGGAATCCCGGGGTTTGTTGACCCCATTGCCTCTCTTTGCTCCCATCACTGTCTGTCTTGTGCCTCCAATGACTAAGTGTAGTTCTTTAACTGTGGGCTGTACAGAGTAGATCTAGATCTGCCTGGATTTCTGGAATGATAGACAGAGGAATTTCAGCACTTTGGCTGCTCAAAACTCTTTTAAAAACTCAGTATACTTTATCAGTTTTAGGAAGAATATACCCTTGCCATTCATGCTTTAGCCACCCATAACCTTTCTGCTTTACAGCAATTTGTTTGTCTTCAAGAGGCAGATATAATTTCAGATGGCATGATGCTTGTGTGTGTGGGCTCAGAGGTTTCATTTTGGACATTGGTTGGCTGGTTAAACATGACCTCACAACTTTACCTTCCTCATCTCTGCTGCCTGTCTGAACCTGGGGCACCCCAGGTCATCCAGAAACTGGGGCGCCTCCTCTTCTCTGATCTTGGTATCTGTAGGGTTGTTTCTTATGTATTTTCTCATGCCTCTGTCTCAGCTGCTTTTACCCTTTCTTGAATTTGTTATCACAGAGGCACCACCAGCATTGCTGAGTTTTGGGCAGTGGTGGGTCCATTTTGGAGCTGTCTGGAGTGGACATAGGGGCAGTTTTGATGTCTTCTCACAGAAACCACCCTTGCAGTCTCCTGCTACCAAAACCTTGTCACATAAATGCAGTACTGCCCGTGAAAGGGAAATGTTCTGAGATCATCAGAAGAGGGATGGGGATAACAGGTGAATTGCAATGAAACATCAAGGCCTCTCATTACAGAACTCATCTTTGGCTGGAAATGACAGACAGGCAAGTGGAGGAGAGGCAGTATCAGACATATCAAACCATACCACAGCAGAGAGAACAGGCTGGCTGTTGTCCGGATATTTGCTCCTTTCAATTGGGAAGCCCTGCAGAACTTTTTCTTCAAAGGACTGTATTGTTTCTAAAGCTGTTCCTTGTTCTGTGCTGGCACATCTGCAGAGACCCAAATGGAGCATAAACAGTTCTGAAAAAGAAGCAAAGCTGGGTCATGAAATGCTTTTCATGAAGTGCATGCACATGTGATTGTGTCACATCATAGCAGAAAACCACACAGCAAAGAAAAATGTCTGTAAAAAAAAATCTCACCCAGACATTGAAATACCACTGATTATTCCCCAGTCCTTGAGTCTTGTTTTCCTTCTTAATAGGAGTAATGTATATTATGTTGCTGAAGTTGTCCTCTGCTCCCTGCCAGTGCTGAGACTTGTCTCCTTAGAGTCCTGCTCATGCCTGAGTCCTAAGTACAACTTCCTGGGATGTATGAGTGGCTTCTGCCCAGTTTCTTGCAGACATCACTGGCTGGCTTCCAAGGAAGAGGACAAAGACTGAAAGGACCCTGGGGCCGTGTCCTGTGACAGACCAGGTATACCTTATTTCAGAAAGTAGAAGACAGGAGTTTGCAGCAGTACACACACTGCACGTGCTGAAAGCAGGAGTGGGGATTCCTTGGATAGGAAACCTGCCCTGTATGAGGTGTCTTACCCCACTTTGAATGTCTTTGAAGGTAAGCTGTCCTCAGGCCCAGCCTCCTGGCTCTCAAGAGTCACCCTTGTGTGGTGAGGATGAAGTCTACAAATAAAAAGAAGGAAGGTAGAAGAATATATAGTCTTGATCTGGATGCAGAAAAGGGAGGCTTTTTAACAGCAAGAGAGAAGTTAGGCAATTATCCAGTAAAGACGTGATTTATCTTATCTGCATGACTCTGTTTATTCCCAAAACTGTTATGCTGTAGTAAGCCCAGGTACAACCATTCCTTTCCCAGGCTTTGTTCCTTTGCTCCTAATGCATTTCGATAAGAAATACTAGAGAACATACTAAAATTCAACAGGGAACCCAAATTCATTGCTACAAATATCCCAAGCTCTTAGACTCCTGTCTGTCTAATATTATTTCTGATGTAAAGTTTGCTGGAATGTGTGGATGCTGACACTGCAGCACCAGGCAGTGAAACAGGCAAGAAAAGTCTGCAGAAGAGAGCCCTAAAGTTCATTCAGCTCATCTTCCTATTAATTGGTCCCCTTTCCTTCCTCTCCCTGGTGTCTTTGGGAACACCCTGCCTCCCAGAAACATGCAATAACCTGGTAGCCCTTGTGTTACCTAAGTGCCTGCATCTCTGTGAATGCTGGAGGTAATCCCCGCTTCCAAGAGGGTGAGACTTTCAGAAGCAGCTTTCTCTTAAATCCATCTCTTCAAGACCCTGGCTGATTAGGAAACCCTGTACTCAGTGGAATTGCCCTGGTGTTTATTCCTAATTCTTCAGTTTCCCTTACCAGCTGCTGATGTCATAAATTTTTCACAAGGAATCAAATCTGCCATCCTGGACAGACTTGGCTGTGTGATGTTGTACATTTGATGCAGTCATCTAGTATCTGAGCAAGGGATTCCAAGCATTGGCAATTTCAAACCACTTCCACTTACAACTTTGACTTCATCTTCTACTAAAATCCAGATAACTGAATCAACAGCAGAGTTCCTTCTCAGCAATGTAACCAAATGGAGGGTGTTTAATTTCTGTTTTCAAGTGAAAGAATCTCTCAATGGAGAAAAGTGCTTCCAGCAGCCTCTCCCTCCTGCCCCCATTCCTGCTTCCAGACCATGTGTTCTCAGAAAGATATTTGATTTCAGTGAAAGCTCAGCTGACATCCCTGCAATATGCTTGGGTTCTTGCTTTGTGCTTCCTGGGAAGCATGAGGGCTCCTCCGGGGACCCTGGGTAATTGGGTTAGTGGCCAGCTCATGTCAGGAAATTAAAAGGTAGCCCCGATCAGGTTGCTGCTGTGTGCAATTTAATGGCTTTGTATTTATAGAGTATTCTGCCTCCAGCTGCTGCCAGAAATATCACTATTGGAGGTATCCAAATGAAAAAAGAGAATGAAAAAATGGTTTTTCTTTCTCTAAAATATTCTTGTGTTTAAAAACAGACAGGCAACCCCCTGTCCTTTGAAGCGGGATCTCTGGAAGCAGTGAGTGGCATCTTGATGACTCTATTTTCCACACCCAACTATTATCCAAGGCATAAATTGAGCATTTGCAATGTGGCTGGAGCTGAGCTGTGACAGACAGCATGCGCTGCCTTTGGCACATTGATGGTAATTCTCCAAAGAGGAGGCTTCCAGCAGATGGACTGTTCACAAATTGTACATTGGGCTGAGTGCACTTGATATCTGTTTTCTGGACATAGGAATGGCACATCCAGGACCATCCCTACACCTTCTCCCTTATCTAATGGATCATGAATCTGTTTAATTTGGTTCCTCTCACTCATTTTGAATGTTGTGGTTCTTGCCATGCCTAACTAGATCTCTGTTCTTTCAAACATTGAAGTCCAGGTTCCATCAATATACACCTAGGTGGGTTCAGAGAGGCATCACCTCTTCATAGGTTTATAGTAAATACTTTGTGTATTCTGTCAGCAAAACTGTGCTTAGTGCTCTTAAAACACATACAGAAAAGACAAAGCAGATAAAAACTTCAACAACCATCCTGGGATGTTTAGAACACAGCCATTGTCCTAGAAGCTTTTAGGCAGTTACGACAACAGAGCAGGTAAGATTCTTCAAGGTAAGCAAGAATGGGATGGGACTGAATATATGGCCCCACTGCTCTACAGTAACTTTAGGCATGTCCCTCTGATAACTTGTGTGCACCAGTGACTCAGCTCTGCTGAGATTCTCAATCCCTTTCTCTGACTCACCTTTGAAGACTGTGCCAGCTCTTGACCTGCAGGGTATCCTGAGAGGATCGTTATTCAGAACTTCCTGGCACAACTGTTCCAATTTAAGAATTCAATAAGAAGTGGACAGTAGTACTTAGCATTAGAAAAGCCACTGCTGAGGTGAGGGCTTAAGGAGATGCTTCAAGGCTCAAGCAGAGCTGCTGTTAGAGGCTGGACAAACCACAGCATGCTGTGTTGGTGGGTCTAACTATCTCGCCTCTGTGGATCTCCATCACAAGTAAACCTCTTTCCATGTAGTGGTTGGGGCTTCTCCATTGTGTCACACATCAAAAATTGTTGTTCTTGATCCATTCTTATGCTCCTCTACCTGTTCCAAAATCTGCTCCATTGAACTATACTGAGACAGCAAACTGGACTAGAGATAGCATTGGTTTCATCCCACAGGGTTTCTCTTGGTAGTCAGTGAGGAGAAGTATCTGTCATGATGCCTCCTCAGGTAAGTGTCTGGCCAGTGAGTTGAATGTGGAGGTGCCTTTTTCCCTGTTGTGGGTCAAGGGAGCCCAGATGCACAGAAGAGAGCTATCAAAGTCTAAAGTAAGGTGAGTTAAATCCCACGTAGAGCTGCAGGTTCCTCAAGGCAGCAAACACTGCTTTGGGGCTTTATTTCTGGGTTCTACCTCTTTGAAAATCAGTGGGATTGAGGTTTTGTCATCTTTTAGGTCCTGTTGTGAAAGACAACCTTGATCTTTTCCTAGCAGGCTGGTGCCTGCATCTGTTCCTTTTGCACAGTGCCCCTTAGCCTGCTGCTATGCAGGCACTTTGGCCATGGATGACATAACCAGTATAGCTGCTGCCCTGCTTCAGACTGTTTGGAGGGCTGGGAGGGAAGCAGTCAAAGGAGAATGTTTACATGGACCATGGACACAGGGTGAACATGTGGGTGTGGGGCTTATTACAGAGAGTTGTTGCAGAGAACAGGGTGCTGAGGTATTCTTTGTTCCCATTTGCCCTTGAAGCCCTTGTTAATTCCTGAGTTTCCAGAGGGAGCAAAGTGGGGGGAGCAAAGTGAGCGACTGTCCTGGTTTAGGGCAAAAGAACCTCTAAAAGGGGGTTTCCCCAGAAAACAAACCACACGGCTCCTCCCCCCAACCGGTTTGGGAAAAAATTCTTCAGAGAGAGGTGGAAAAAACCTGTTTATTTAACAGGCAAAGCACTCCCCTCGCACAAAAAGTGAACAATACCGGGTTACAAAACTCATTCACCACTCTGAAGAGATGACAAATTCAGAAAGTCTCTCCTGTGGGGGTCGCTCTGCTGTCAGTCCCTCCGGCACTGGCCAAGGCCGCTGCCAGAGCAGGCCCGGTGAGTGTGGGCCACAAAGTGCGAGCTCTCGGTGCTTCCCTGGGTCCCCGTCCGGAGCAGGTTCCAACAGTTCCAAGGAGAGGGAGAGGAAAACAGTTCAGGGAAGGCTTCTCTGCTTCAGCTAGCTAACACTAACTAAAAAGCAAAGGAGAGCTCTGTTCTGCTCCGTCCGTGTCCAGACAACACAGTCCAGGGCAGAATGTGGAGGAGTCACTGCAGTCTCTGATAACAAACTCTGTGCTTCTTCTTCTCCCTGCCTTCACTCTTGGAATCCATCTTGAAGGCACAAAATATAACATCCAGCATACACAGAACAGACGATTGGGAATACAAGCATCATAAAGTCACCCTAGGACAGAGGGGCTCAGCATGGGTAGAAAGATGTACATTTGAGAGACAGCCATGGCCAGCACTGCAGACAGCCCTGCAGAGCTGGCAGCCATGCAGCTGACATTGGCAGAGAAGGACTGGTTTGCAAGCTGTGTGGGTTCCACCTGACTCTGTATGCTTTGGACCACTGTTTTGGACATGCTGCTTGTGTTTCTGTGTGTGAGGAGCTGATACCTTGTGTCACTGCTCCAAGGCAGCTGAGAGCCTCTGGGACCAGGTATCATCAGGTATCACAGGGCTAACCTGTGTCTCTGAGCCCAGGGACTCTTCAGTCAGCCTGACAGTGAAGAAACTTTCCTATCTGACTAACATAACCTTGAAACCATCAAAGGTGGAAGAGGCTGCAGCATCCTTCTTGAATTGATCTAATTTCTCTGTAGGCTCTTGTAACACAGGAGATAGATTTTCATTCCCACTTCTCCTCATCCCCAGTTCTTCAGCCTCTCTTTCCAAGTGTAATTTCCAGGCTTGTTCACCTGCACCAGCCTAGTCACTGGGTTCTTCTGCCGGTGCTGATTTGTGACCCTCAAGTTGCTTTCCTGTATTTCAGATGAGTTGGGTGATCCCATCAGTCACCTACCAGAAGACTCTCTAGGGACTGACCTCTTTTTGCCACAGCATTAGAGCCTAATAGTATAAAGGGATCTTTTCTCATTTCCAAGCTGGAATCTGAGTAACAAAAGAGAGCCTAGTCAGTTCATAGCCTTTCCATTTCTGTTAGGCAGAGATGCTTTTTCCTATTTCTTTCTCCATCTTGGCAAGCCTGACTTTTAATGGTCATCTCTGCTTTCTGTTTCCTTGATAGGCTTCCTCCTGGCTCACTCATCGCATTACCACATACTGTTGTCTCTCCTGAAGTTCAGAGCAGAAAGGAAGAGAGAAATTTCATAGGAGATACTTTGAATACGAAGTATTCAAACTACAAAATATTCAAAATACAAACCCTTCTCCCTTCCTTTCTTCTCTGCTTTTAGCCTATACATTCCAGCTTCCTTGGCCGGTACCAATCCATGTGCTTTAGACAGCAGCTCCCGGAGACAGGTGCTCTCCTACCTACAGAGCCTGGGAGAGCAAGCAGTGTGGAAACTGGAGCTCAAGGATTAGGTGGGCAGTGGACATAGGACCTGGCTAGTGTATCAGGGAAGCTCAGCAAAAGCAGCCCTTATGCTTTTTAGCCAGCACTTGCCCTGTGTTCCCTTTGGTTGTGCCCTTCTTGGTGTAGACACATATTGTACCATTCAAACCCTGTAGCTTGGCTCCTCTGGTAGCTCTTTTGGCAAGATAGATCTTTCTGTTCCTATCAATCCATGGGCATGTGATAGGACTCGATGGAAAGTGAGGTGAGGCTGGTAATTTGACACGACAGCTGATATTGGGCCTTGACTGCATTTCCCACTGGTGAGGGCTTAGCTTCACAGAGCTTTTAAGGGTATTTTTAGTCCCCAGAAAATAAAAGAGAAACTAAACCTGACTCTTGTGCTGTCGCCTCTGCATACTCGGCTATTTTTACTTCCAACAGTCTCGGCCGGGGTCCAGCTTTTAAAAAAAGATGGAATTATTTTACTTCCATTAAGAAAAAAACCCCAAGGCCTGATGTTATCAAGTCGGTGAGGGGACATCTGATCCCAAAGTTGTCGGGCAGACGTCTCTCCAAGGGGCATGTCAGAGAAATGCAGGGAGCTTGAACGATCAGCAGATCAGCTCTCCCACTGCAGAGGCTTGATGCTGGCACAAACCTCTCTGCAAGAGTGCTTGGAACACGAGTGGCACCCACAGGACGCTTAGAAAACTGACATCCCTGCCCCAGGCAGGATGCTGAGCTGAGAAGTCCTGCATAAGTCCTGGCCCTGCCCTCCTCCCTGCAGGGTCAGAGGGGTTTGGGCAGGCAGGGCAGCTGAGAACAAGCTGGAACTCCATCCCTGTAGCGTACACCAGGGCCAGCTCCATAGCTGGGTCAGATGAGGAGGATTTTTATGCAGGGTCTCTCAAAAGGTAACAGAGAACAGAAGCACTTTCTTGCCATGCAGGGGAATGGGAGGAGAGAGCATGTTTCCAGAATAGATAGCCTTAATTTGAAGGAACTGCCAGCAAGATAAGTTATCAAGGGGTGATGCTTTCCAAACTTTGTCCTATACTGTTGATCTCAACTCCTTGCTGACACAAAGAGGGGTCCGGGAGTGCCTGTGGTGGTGACATTTTTGTAGGATGAGTGTCTTCTCTCCTTTGAACTGGCCAGTTGTGATTCATGTGAGCATAGGGTTTGTGCAGGAGCTTTATTTTGGTGCTGGCTTGTTGTGAGGCTGCAGTACCAAATCCTGTGTAAGTCTTCAGTATGGACAGCTGCATCTCATGTGTGGCTGCTGCACCTTGCAGTTAAGGCTCAGGTGGATGCACATGTGGTGTGAAACCT
The DNA here is from genome assembly GCA_013397155.1 of Irena cyanogastra. Classification (NCBI taxonomy): domain Eukaryota; kingdom Metazoa; phylum Chordata; class Aves; order Passeriformes; family Irenidae; genus Irena; species Irena cyanogastra. Next base: position 95,202 of record VWZV01011977.1, on the reverse strand, counting down.
GCCCTTGTGATTACAGCGTACATGCCCCTCAGCTTGCTCCAGTCCTCTCTCTTTCGTCTTCCTTCTCCTTACATTCTCTCACTTCCATTCTTATCCCAGCTTACATTCCCCTTCATTTCTACTCTGCTTAGTGTTTTCCTTCATGCTGCTTCTCTGAGCTCACTCACCACACCTCCCCACTCCATTTTTATGTCTGTCCTTTAGTGTCCCTCTCAGAGCTGCACTGTAACCAGCCTGCCTGTCTTAAAATCAAATCAACTACAGAGGAAATCAAGCAGAGCATCAGGCATTAACCTGAGTACCTGGACACCACAGGTACTGATTTTTGGCCATGCCCTTTCCTTCCATCTAGATATGACCCGTTAGGCTGTCAGATCTTTAGAAAAAGGATGTGTCACAGTCAGGGACTCAGAGGGTTGAAATGCTTTTGTTTACTGTAGTACCTGTGGGTCACTGCCCTCGGCAGCTGGAGCTGGGATGTGCTGTGTGGGACTCAGCCTGTTCACCAGCTCTGCAGCTGGAGCGATGATGACAGGGTAGAATTGCGGCTCTGCAAGTGCTGATTGAAAACGTTTGCCTCAAGGAGTGTCACACAGGAAGGGGAACAAGAGGAGGACAAACAGTTGTTCAAAATTAACAAGCTGAAGTCCTTGGGCAAACAGACCTCTCTCTGCTCAGTGAGGGAAGGAGGGATGGAGGGTAAATCTCTCTGCGTCTTTCTTATCTTTTTTTAATGCACTTAAGTCCCTTGTGTCCTTATAATCTGATTGAGGGTCCCTAATACTGCTGCAACCTGTGCAGCCATCCCTCTGCCAAGCACTGGAGGATAGCATTCTCCTTGGGAGGAGGAAACAGGCTCTTTCCCCCATTTCCTCCCTACTTCTCCTAGTTCCCTCTCCTGCTGCTTAGCAAACTGCACAGAAAAAGCATCCTGGAGAGCTGTGTGTTGGTTTCTGGCCGAGAATGGCATCTCCCTCTTTCACTCCCCCTGACCACTAGTGTGAGGGAATGCACCTATGATCCTTATTTGGGAGAGTCCTGGGAAGATGTGATTCAGTCCCTAGTCTTGGCAGCCTGTTCTGAATTCCTCTATAATCTTCCAACAGTGACCCTTTTAATTTTCATACCTGGTTGTTTGGTTTACTAGCAGTTCCAGAAATTTGTGTCCCTCTCTTCTCTACTGGCTTATAGGTAGGTGTCACTTCATTCAGCAAAAGATGGAGTAGAGTTTTATTTCTTAAGAAACCAGGGCACATTTATAGAGGGAAAGAAATCATGGATGGAAATGAAAATTTCCTGCTTCATCCAGGATTTTATTACTGCTGTTCCTTAGGGATCTCTCTGCATAACCTCAGGTTTGGGATTCCCTGGCTGTCCTTTTTGAAATTGCTCTCTGAAGCGTGTTTGGGCTCCCAGGAAAGAGTCTTGCCCACAGGCTATGTGCCACTGGAAATGGAAGTAAAAGAAGCAATAGGCATCATTTTCAGAAACAGTACCGTTGTAATGGAAGAGAAAGGTGGTACTTAGGGATGTCCTTGAATTCTCCATACAGAGTTAGAAACAGAAAATGGGGCAGGGGAAAGAAATTACTCAGTGTGACCTGAGTTCACCTGTATCAGCTTCATACCTTTCCCTCCATCTCCAGCATCTGGTGTCCTCCCATAGCAGCCACCCACAGCAGCAGCTCCCTTGTTCTGCAGAGTTCCACACCTGCTCATTCCTACTTCTCCTGCTCAGTAGGAGATACTGCTGCCAGACTGAGTGTTGGTGGCCTGATATTCTTGTTGCTTAGGGGGCAATTGTTAGTCAAATTGTTTTGGTGCTCTAGCCATGAAGAGCATCAGGATCTAGATGTTGTTGCAAGTAGTGGTTTCAGGTGGTGCAGGTGTGGCTGGTGTGGGCATTACAGTAAAAGCTTCATCTTTTCCCTAACAGAGTAAGCAAACGTGGCGTTGAAATGCAGTGTGACAGACGTGCCTCCTTCTAGGTTGCCAGCCGACTGCAGATTTTTTCAGGTGTACCAATTGTTCAAAAAGCATCACTTCAAAACTGATGTGGAGTGTTTGCTTTTAGTTGTTTGTGTTTATGTAGCAGTATGATTGCAAAATATTAATGACTTAATGTGATTAGTAAGTGTATCACATAATTGGTTGCCATGATCAGACTAGATAAACTCCTGTGTGTTTCTAAGGAAGTACTTGTATAGTATAAATTCAAAATTTTATTCTAATCAAATGCTCCTACATTTACCTTGAATTTTTTTTTTCCAAAGCTGTTTCTCCCAGCAAGACTGAGTTACCCCAATTTCGCAGACTGATTATCAGAGTCCATGTGACTTCTTAGAAATAACAGACAACTGCACAAATGTCTGTAGGGTTTTTTTGTACTAATAGCACAACTTAGTTGCTGTTCCTCATCTATTGGTGATGCTATGGTGTTTTGCATGATGACAATCACTGGTACTTCCCAGTCACTGGGAATTTTTTTCAGAGTGCAGTTTCCAATTTGGTTCACTGTATTTTGAAAGAGCTGCAACAAATTCTTCAGTGTCTCCATACTTCGTCTTTATCATTGCTTTATTGTAGTCAAGGTTGTTTCTATTTATTTGGATTCTACTTTTATTACAGTTGCCTTACTTGATCAAGGCTGAAACATCTCTGTTGAATTCATAGTTCATTATCTGTTTGCTATAGGTCACTTTTTTCAAATATAAACAGTGAGAGGTCACAGAACATTTAACTTCTCATTTTTAAGAACAATCTAAAAGCTTATGTTTACAACTGCTAGTTTGATTGACATTTAAAGTCTTCCTTTTTAAAAGCAGGATCATGAAGAGGGCATTGAGGTCTGAAGCTTTTCATTTACCCATCAGATTCACAATGATTCAAGAGTTTGAATGGGTTAATTTCTGTCTTCATCAATGTTTTGAATAAAAGTGAAGCTCATAGCAGCATGCTTAGAGCTGGAGGCAGTCTAGCTGGTATTGAGATTGATGGGTTCAGCTGAGATCTCAAGTATTTGGGAGAGAGAAGCTCCCTAGAATGTGGGGAACATCTTACTTAGCAAATTTTAGTATTTGCATGTCAAGGTTTTGTACGGCACTAAGGAATCATGAGGACTTTTTTGGTTTTACCTGCAGGTGTTCGTCTGGATCGGGTCCGTGGAGGCCGTCAGAAATACAAAAGGAGACTGGATTCTGAGAGCAGCACTTACCTGAGCTTACAGATCCCTCCCCCAGCTAAAAAGCCATGTATGTATTGGTCTTGAATTGTGGTCCTCTGAGCTGCCACTATATTTCTTTTCACTGGTCTCCCAAAAGTACAGTGTAGCAACTGTCATTTCTGATTCCTGTATCAGTCAACAGCACTGGAATTTTTTCTTACCATCGTAGTGTAGAGTTAATTAGACAGCCCTGGGTACAGCTCAGGTACTGTATTCATTGTACCCAAGGTTAAATACCAGACCTTTCCTAGGAGATTATGTAAATCCATTTAGTGATATTCTGATCTTTTCCTTTACCCAAGCCATGTTAACAAAACCAGTCCCATGCTGATTACTCTCTTCAATACTACTCATAGCTCTTTAAACTTTTCCACATCCCACCAACTTTTTGCTTATACCTCCTTTTCCCCTCAGTGGACCTACCTGAGACAATGACTGACATTACAGCAGCTTCCTGCTTTTGTCATCCCTGTGCAGAGCTGGTTTATCATAGGCAGATCACTACAGCTTGTGTAGCTGCAGTTTGGTTTTCTGGTGTGACCAACATCATTACTGAGGTCCTAGGGGCTCTATAGTCATGTCTTATCCCAGGAGGGTTTACTTTATGTGACAAGAGATACAATAACTTCTCCTTTGAAATGTGCAGTGACTAAGATCGTCTCCCATTTGCTGGTGGCTGAGCCAGAGAAGATTTATGCCATGCCTGATCCAACCATGCCGGAGAGTGACATCAAAGCCCTGACAACCCTCTGTGACCTGGCAGACAGGGAACTGGTGGTGATCATTGGCTGGGCAAAGCACATCCCAGGTAAATGGGGAATTGCAAGGGTGTAAGCATGAACAGCAAAGGCAGCTATTATTTATCTCTGTGCTTATCAGTTTTGGCCTCAACAAGGACTTTTTCCTATAGTGATGGGTGGAAAGTACTGTTACAAAAAACTGCTAGTTATGGGCTCTCATTGGTAACAAACTCCAATGCAGCCTATGGTGGAGGTGCATAAATTGATCACTGTACATGTGTGTGCCCTGGGATTACACAGAAGGCTTTGAGATGACACAGTGAAGTTCTCTGTCATATCTAGCATTGAGTGGCCCAGTGAAAGCACTTGGGAAACAGCCTTAGGGAGGGTATGGTGGACTTTTTGTAGTTTTGCACTACATCAACATGACCTAGGTCTGTTGTATTTATAGATGAATAAATATTATGGCAGTGACTGGACTTCATTGCTAGTAATAAGGCAGATACACACCCTCTCAGCAGTGGGCATTCTTGTCCAGACTCAGGAAAGCTTGTCATAAGGATTTGTCACAGAATAAATCCATTTGTGATGGACGATGTCCTATTGCCAGTGAATCTCAAGGCTTCTTTGTTGACAAATAATGAGGACAACTTATTAGTAGTGTCACTGGCCTTGGAAGGCTCACTGAGTATATGCAGTGTGTGTCTGTGTGACTGAGTGACATAACAAGTCTCCTACATCTGCAGGTAGGGTGGACCGAGGCTGAAGGAGCAGATATGGCCCTCAATGTTGAGTTCAGGGTTCTTCCCAGATTTGGATTGGGAAGGGAAAATGCTCCCCTCTCTCTAGTCTCTCTCCAACCCTACTAGAAACAGGTAGGTTGGATTTGTGTGTGGAGAAGGCTAGCCAGGAAACTTAAAGGATATCCTCGGGATTTATAAGGCTGCTTTCCAAAGATTGCTTCAGAAATTCACTATGAAAACAGCTAAACAATAAAGCTGTTTATAAACAGCTCACTTCAGCTATCTCCTGCCTTCTGTCCCCTTTCCTTTTGTCAGGAGAATATATGAGGCTCTGGTACAGGATCACAGGATTTACTGCATGCTGTCTATGTCTTCTACTGCATGGGTCTGTGTTGATTTGCTTTGCTTCTTGGCTTTAAGTACTTCATTTTTTTGATGAAGCATCTTAACATGAGTGATCAGACAGTTTAGTTTTCCCACGTATGTTGTTTCTTTCTGTTGCTCCTCTTTTGGCTTTTTGGTAGCTGCTTCTCTTTTTTTGTAGTGTTTCTCCTGGGACACAAGAATTAATGGTTTCTGGGCTATATGGAATATAGATTGTTATGAGATGGGACTATGAAGTCTGAATAAACATTTTCAGGACAGTATTTCTGAGAAGAGGTTAATCTTGGTGGTGCCCTTCTTACATGAGATCTGCCATATCTGCAGGGATTATACCCATCACTAGTGCTGGAATCCATCTGGGGCTGATTCATCATAAGTGGGGTTACAGTGGTGATTAGAGAACTCATCCTGGATTGCTCTACTAACCCAATACTTGGTGTGTTAACAGGGATAGTTTTAATGCAATGCAATTAGCTGCTATGGCTGTCCAGTTAGGTGCTGTTGTACATCCCTCTAACCTTGGTTATTTCTGTTCACACAGAGTGCCCTGCTGTAGTTCCTTACCTTGTGGCTGTGGGAAGAGCTGAGTTCCTACAGAGTTTTCCATCCTGGCAATACTGTCCCAGAACAGGAGTATAGTAGAGATTGGTCCTGCACTGTGAAAGGGGCTCTTCCTCTCCTTTCTGAAATCAGGACTTACCTGCCATCATCTCAAATTTCTCTGTGTATTTTCCTCTCCTATCAAAGGCCCTACAACACAGTAACAGCCACAGTAACCAGCCTGGCACAGTTCAGACCTGCTGTTTTATAACAGGACTGTGCACAGGTGAGAGCTCAGGAATTGCTACATGAGAGAGCAGTACTGAGAAAAAAAAGATAATAAAAGACAGTTCATAATAATGGAACAAAAACTCTGTAGTTTTGCAACAAGTATGAAACATACTGAGTTATGCAGCAAGGGGGCAGAGCAGGGCAGGGCCAGGAGTCTGCCAGGTGTCTAAATTATCTATGTCCTGTATTTCTGCCTTCCAAGAATTTTGAGCAAAACATGACATTGCATCCTGTGTGCATAAAGTCTTCGTCAGAGAAGGATGGAGAAAGGAGAAAAAGTCACATATTCCTGCCTTACATGCACGCTGGAATTAGTAAAGAAAGATGTGACATTAAAGTCATACCAACCCTGAAGGATCCCAGGTGTCAACACAAACTTCTACCCCCCAGTATTAGCAAATAAGATCAGTAAAACTTAAACACACTTTCCTATGATAACAATAAAACATGTTTAATCGTGTTTAGCGAATGTTATTAGCTCAATAGCCTTATTAGCCATGAGCTCAAAAGCCACACTTAGCCAGTGTGGGGTGGTTCCCTTCTGTACGAGGCCCCCTCCCCACTACTCGCTCTCCCCCCATGGAAATTGTCTTGGAACAACATCCACCTTTTCTTCTTGCTTTGATGCAGGGTGATGGGACTTCTCTTGAGGGGTGATGATGAAGGCTCTCCCAGGGTAGCTGTTGTGCTGTTCTCACCAGGAAGGCATTAGTACTAGCACAGAATGAAATATGGCTAGTGGAGTGACAGCAGCTGTGTCTGGAGTGGCCTCAGATCCTATAATTACATCTCCTTTTATTACCTCTGCTAATGGCCCTCCAGGATGACAGAAATGATAATAAATTAACAGATTATGAACTCCACTTGCCACAAATTATGTGATTTTTTTTTAATTCTGGGAGCTCCCACTGCCAAACCACTGAAATAATAATAAAAAAAATTAAAATTAAAAAAACCCCAACCTGAATGTCACATCAGCTGTTGCAAATAAAGCAGCTTTTCTCAAGGTGCACCTAGGAAGGAGGGAAACATGCATGCAGCTCTGTGCTAGAGCCAGGGGCTCTCTTTTGGGGCAGTGGTGGATTAGAACCTTTCAGGGTCAGACTTGAGAAAAACAGCAAGAAATGGATCACTAAGGACATTTTCTGGGTGCTGGGCCATCAACAGCTCAAGAATGCCAACCCTGAAGTTGTGTTATAGCAATTCCTGGGAGCTGTAAGATGATAGAAAATTTCACAACTAGAGGTTCCCCAGTGTTATAATCCTATAATAATTAGCAAGCCTGTGATTTTGGCCAGGTGAAATTCACATTTACTTTCCCCAATCTCAACTCTTAGAGCATGAAGAGAGTTATATGATTTCCCCTTTACTGCAGTGATTTAACTACAATTCAGGGACAGTCCTTTAGCCCTTGCACTCCACATGTGTGAACACTGAAGGAAAAGGGTCCCAATTCTGTCAGACATTTCAAGTCCAGGCTTGACACCATAGCACTCCCTCTTCCCACTTGCCTGCTGGAGCTGGAGTTGTTGTCTACCTGGGAATGCTTCTGGCCAGGGGCTTTCCCATGTGGGTGGGACAGTTGCAGCTGGCTCTTCTGTTCTTCTTGGCAAAGGGTAAAATATGGTATCTCCTGTTCTCACCTGCCACAACAGCCTCAGGGAAAGGGCAGTTAATAGAGATGCTGTGTGTACAGGCTACTGCTGACTTAAATCAATTTTTCTACTTTATTCTGTAGCAGAAAAGTACAAGCCATGCCTGTCCTGGATCCTCTCTCTCTGCTGCGTGACTTTTTCTCAATCTTTAAGAAGTGTTGTTGGCAGACTGCAGTGAGGCAATGGCCTAATGCCTTTTGTAATCCAGATGGGGAATGTGACTGATCCAGCAAATGGACTTAAGGCAGCAGCCTAAATGCTGGACTTATCTCCACGGTCAGAGCTAGGAGGGAGATGACCAAAGGACAGATCTCAGGTTCTAAAGAGTGGAACAGTGGCTGTGCACCTTTAATCTCAAGGCTAATCTCATCAGGTCCCTGTGCAGCAGGCAGAGCTGTGGAGACAGGATACCAAGCATTGGAGCTGCAGCAGCCTGCACTTGGACTGAGTCAGGAGGGCTGAATTTCAGAGCAGCACGGCTCTGAGTGCAGGCCACAAGGGGCAGAAGGGTGAGGTACAGGACAAGGCACCCACCTCCCAGCCCAAGCAAGGGGTGGGATTCATCAGGGCTATGTGGAGCACAGGCTGTGCTGTACAGGAATCACTCTCACAGTCATGGAGCTGGATTTGCAGCTCTTCTCCCTGGTAGCCTGGACTCCTCTTTAGCTGTTCCCTCTGGCACTCCTCCCCAATGGTTTATTGATTCTTCCCTCCCACCGACTGCTCCCCTCAGACCTTGCACACACAGCACGTGACAGCTGATTGGTATCTGTTAATTAATGTGGCCTGGGGCCTCTTTTCTATTCAGTGGCCTGATAAGGGAAATTGGATGTCCAAGGGCTGCCAGGCCATTATCACCCTTTGCTTCCCCTGGCAACACAAACACAAAACATGGCGTAGAGATAAATAAATACCACTAACCCACCCTTCTGCCTTCCTTTCCCCAGCTGAGATAGTGCAGATAGAAAAAGAGATCCCACAGTCAGTCAATATAGCAATCATCAGCTCTTTTGTTAATTGCCAACTTGATAACAAGAGAAATCAAATGATCATCATGGTGGCTGTCTACATAAGCCCCCATGTGGGGCCTGAGAGCTGTGAGCAGGGTGGGGTGTGGGATAAAGGAGTCCAGCTGAGCCTTGCATGCACTCAGCAGAGCTGGGAGGCTTCTGCATAGAGGCTTATGAGTTCACAGGTCTCTTGGTGATCCCCAAGGCCTCATATGCATCTGGGGAGAAAACTGCCTGGGAAGGCTGCTAGAGCATCACCCTCCCAGCTGAGGCATGCCTGGGTGTCCTATTCTTTCACAGCCCTAGGAACCATTAGAAGCAAGGGGGCTGCCAAAAAAATACAATTTCTGCCTGTCCGTGGTGAGCAAAAGCTGCCTAGAGAGGACCAACTCGCCGTGCTTGACATTCCTGTTTGTAATGACTGTTAGAGTGCCCATCTCCCAGGATCTTTCATGGTCTGCCCTTCAAGGGTACCACGTATGGAGGGCATAACAGACGGTTTTCCTTCCCATGCACTTTTTTCCCTACCTTCAGGTGGACATTGCCTCTATTTTTTGTTCTCTCCACTTTCTCAAGTGGACTCTGAGGCTGTCAGGGTCTAATATTCTGTATTAGGCAAGAGTATTTGGTTCACTGTGGGGGCTGGTTCCATTGCTACCAGGTTTGGCTGTGACTTAGGTACTTGTATGGCACCACAAAGGTATTTTTTTCTCTGGGTAGGGTTGTAGGCAGAGTTGCTGGTATGGAGATCAGAATGTGATGAGGAATGGAAGAGGATTCTGTTCACAAATGTATTAATTTTTGAACACATTTTGGTGCTTTGTTGTGGCAGGACTTTTTCTCATCTTTGCCAAAATGTGATTGTAGTATACATGTAATTCAGGCCTGTGTCATTCCCTCCTATCCCATCAGAAGCGCTCTTTTCTGCCTTCTGGAGCTCTTCTCTGCTTGTTTTTCAGCTGGGACAGACTAAATGGGCTTCCAGTACAGAGGAGGAGAGGGAAGGCAATATGGTACAAGAGACTTGCTGCTATGAAAGAAGCAGTGGTCATTGAAAAGAGGTTGTCACCAACTTTGGGTTCCCATAAATGCAATCAGAGCATCAGAACTCCTGTTTGAGGCTGTGAGTGGGCATAGGAGCCAAGAGAAGAGTAAGGTCCATGTGTGCAGATTGCTACTGAGACAGGGTCACTTTAGTGAGTTGTCTGGGGTTTTTTTAGAGCAGCAGGTCAGTAGGGAAGAGTGCATGGTTTGAATCTCAGGGAAACTAAGGAGCCTAGTCTCCTAGAGGCTTTGCTGCACACCCATTTGACCCTGCTTGTCTTTTGCCCTGTTAGGGTTCTCCAACCTCTCCCTTGGAGACCAGATGAGCCTTCTGCAGAGTGCCTGGATGGAAATTCTCATCCTGGGCATTGTGTACCGCTCCCTGCCATACGAGGACAAGCTGGTCTATGCTGAGGACTACATCATGGATGAAGAGCACTCTCGTCTGACAGGGCTGCTGGAGCTCTACCTGGCCATCCTACAACTGGTGCGCCGCTATAAGAAGCTCAAGGTGGAGAAGGAGGAGTTTGTCACACTCAAAGCTCTGGCCCTTGCCAACTCAGGTACAGCCCTGGCCCAGCCAGTCTTGCAACCAGCCAGTCAAGGCTCATGCTGTTATTTTACCTGGGAGGAGACTAGAGCCTACTGCCTAAGAATCTCTGCCTGTGTCATGCAACATCTCAGAGCTCCACTCTAAGCTGGAAAGCAGGGAGAAATGAGGGTTAGTGCTGCTAGAGCCCCAGCTGTGCTCTGACCCTGTAGGCACTGGAACAGACAGGGATGAACTGGTTGATGGTTTCAGGCAGTAAAAGGGTCTGTGAAGGCCTTTTCCACTAGCAAGCTAACTCCAGTGCCATGAGCTCAGAAAAGAGATGTGAGACACACTTGCATCCACCTCTGTAGTGTTGGTCAGATACAGCAAACAGGGAAACTCTCATCCCAGTTTCAAAAAGCTGTGGGGTTGAGGCTGCCTGGCCCTGTCCTGGAGATGTTGAGGTACCAGAGACACTGAATCTCTCTTTAACTGGGAGACAATGTGGATGTAGATTGCAGCCCTCAATCCAGCAAGCTGCATTGTATCAAAGCCAGCCAGACACAGATTTGCTCAGGAGTCCCATCTGAAATGGAAACTGCTAAAGCTACTGCGTAACAAGGGCTCCCTCTACATCCCTTGAGTCTCATTGTCTCACATCAGATCTCTTTGCCAAATTTGCATCATGCAGGTCACAGAATTCACCCTTGCAGCCCAGCCCTGAGTTTCACTTTACAGAAAAACACCCAGCGTGAAGCTGGAAGGATTAAAAGAGGGGGAATCTTCATCTTGCTTGGCAGTTGTCTCTAATAATTAATCATTCTCTCAGTTAAAAAAAAAACCACCATATCTTAATGTCTGTTTGCTGAGTTCAGCCTCGAAAGAATGATCTTTGTTGAGCTGGGTCCTATGACTCCGGGTCTTTTTATACTTGACAGCTTTACATGATAAACTTCCTGTTACATGTTGTGTTCCTTGGCTATGGATATATTATTTCAAGTGTAAGGATGCAGTCCAGGATTCTGTGAGGCTGCCTCACCATTTTACACCATTCTGTCCCTGTTTGCCATCCATCCACTCCTTAGCAGTAGCAATTTTAAAAAGAAAAAAAATTTCCTTACAGTTCATCGATAAAAATGTTGATTAGCAGCTGATTTTTTTACTGATCCCTGTGGATTTCCATGAGAAAACTCCTTCTTCAGGGATGATTCACCACTGATAGCTACTGTGAGATCTATCATCTAGCCAGTTACTAATCAATTGAAAGTGTTCTGTATTGATATTGCATAGTGCTAATTTTTTAATGAGAATGTCCTGTGGTCCTAAGCCAAGTGCTTTATAAAAACCCAAGTCTATTATATCTGTGCAGTTAACTTTATCAACCAAACTTGTAATCTCATCAGAGAATGAAATCAAGTTTGTTTGATAAGACCTCTCTTCCCAAGTATCATGTTGACTGGCAGTAAAATCAAAGAATCATTTATGATGGGAAAAAAAAAAATCAACCATTTAACATCACTGCTTCCAACTGTTAACCCAACACTGCCAAGTCCAACACAAAGCTATCTCCCTAAGTGTCATTTACATGTCTTATAAATGCCATCTTATTACTCTTAATTGAATGTCACCTTTATTTTTTCCTTTCTTTTGCCCTGGTTCACATCAGGCTAGCATAGAAATTATCAGGTAAGACCTAGGAAAATATGTGCATCATTAGAACATTTCCAGTCATCTTGAATGTCTTAAAAATACCAAGACTTACTAATCATTAATCTGCCCTGGATGACCCCCAGTCAGCAATTTTAGAACTCTTAAAGCCAAGTTATCCAGCTCTGCTGATTTCTGTGAAGTTTGTCCTAATAGTTCTAATATCTTCTTGCATAAACAACAGACTATGAAGTCTTCATCATCTTCATATAACAAAGGTATATAAAAAGCTTCTCTTTTCCAAATAAGACAGAAATACTCACAGAGGACTTCTATCTACTCTGCACTGCTATTAATAGGTTAATCATCTCCAGTTGAAAAGAGCCCTACTACAAATGATAATTTTTCTTCTATTCCTTAAATATTTAAAAAACTTCTTTACTGTCCTTAGCCGTTCTAGACATGTCCTATGTCCTTAATTTCTCTTATGGTTTTTCTGCACTTCATAACTTTATTCCCCTTTTCAATTTCTCATATAGTGCTTTTTTAGTGCTAATTGCTGCCTTCACTTTGCCACTGAACCAGGATGGGCAGATGGCCAAGGCTAGCCTCTCTCCTCTGTGCAATGGTGGCTACAGGTGATATAATCAACTTGTTCAAGAACCTGTCTGCCAGCAGGGTCACAGGACTACACAGAGGGAAGGGCTCCTCAGAGAGGCTGAAGTGCTAAGGAAGCAGTTGTGACAGGAGAAGTGCCACACTGGGACACTCACCTGGCCCACACTGTGGACACTGCTGTCAAGTTCTCCACAGTGCAAGAGAAGCACTCTCTGCTGTTGTTGCTCACTGTGCTTTCAGGTCTAAGCCCAGAGTAAACCTTACGAGACAGTCTCCACAGGAGTGCAGTAACACTGAACAGAGCAGAACAACCAACACTCATCAGATGCTTTTTAGGGTTCCATTTCCAGTGCTGTGGAGTAAAGAAACCAAGGTAAGGGTCAGGAGGCACAGGCCAAAGCATGTTCTCAGCTGGATGGAAAAAATCACTGACTTCACTGGTTTCTCCTGGTGCAGCTAGAAGTGTAGCTATGTAGAAGCACAATCCACGAAAGTCCTTCTTTGTTATTTGTATTGAAACATATGAAAGTAAAACATGGGATTTTGTTTTTCATGTAATTAAAACTTCTCATGACACACAGGTAAGGAAGCTGGAATAGGGCAGGTGTATTTTTCTGTTGTAACTTAACATTGAACCTTCACATTCTTTTAATGCCAGTTATTTTTCTTAGTGTATTTTTGACAGGGATAAACTTACAGAGCCTGCATGTGTGTGCTTGCATGCAAACGGCCAGTTCCTAAAATGGGAGGAAAGCAGTTTGGGCCAGGCTTCAGCTCCCTTGGATCAGAGATAGGGCTTAAAGATGAACACCTAGATAAGCACCTGTGCTGCCTAAAACTGCTTTCTGCCTTCCCTCCCACACAGATAAATTCTGGGTGTAATTGCTCAGCAACTCAAGTTCTAGGGACTTGTGCAGCCCTGTGTATACTGACCTTTTGGTTTTAGGAATTCAAACAAATGCAAATAGAAGTCACTCACTCTTTACTAGAGAAGAAGTTGACAGTAGGCTGATCTCAGAGTCCTTGGTGTGATGCACCAACAACACACCTGGTGGGACTGGCAAAGATAATTGAAGGGATCTCTGTGTAGTAAGTGCCTTTTAGAGAGCTGAGGGATGAATTCTTAATTCCCAGAGCAGCAGGCAAGTCCCAGACAATATGATCAACCATTTTTTGACAGACTAGAGGTAATGTAGACGTAATTTGTTACCCTTCAGAGTCAGCAGTCCATTTTTAAGCATTCCTAGGTCCTCTTTCCTTAGGAATAAAAATTGATCAACCTATGTATTGAGGAGGCCTCTAGGTTAGCATATAGCACACATTCATTTTAGGACATCCCAGAGTGGCTGAAATTTATTTCCCCCTTTTTTTTCTGCAATGCATTTTAATGCTAAGATGGAGTGAGCAATGTCTGGATCTGGCAAAGGGATGCATAGCAAATTCTGTGCTAATGGGTCCTGTGAGGTTCCTGTTCCTGTCAGAAGCTGCAAGAACAGAGTTAGGTGAGGAAGCAGTGGGCCTCGTCCATTCTCACACCTGCCCTGTACCCCATGCCAGCAGTGCTGGAGAAGGACTCCTGGTATGAGCCCAGCTTCTAGGCCAGCTGACCCTCAGGGACATGGTCAGGCAGCCTGCCCCCACCTAAGTGCTCTGATAGCTGTAAAAATTCATAGCTATTGATTTAGTAATTAACAGTTTATCAATGCCATTGACACCAGTTCACAGATGGATTGCAAGGAAATTAATCCTGCAATGTTGTTTTATTTTTTGCAGTCAGCTGCCAATTTTGAGCTTCTTTCAGCAGAGTGTGGTGGGAGTGGGGCAGGCTTTGGTCTTTATTTCCCCAGTTTCTCTCACTGTATACACTCAGTTATTTACTGCTGTAAAGTCTTGTCACCTTGCAGAAGCCAGATCGTGGAAGGGCAGTTTTGGGACTCTGTCTAGTGTACAGCAGCATCAGTACCCAAAAGCAGAGCACCCACTTTACCCTGAAGCATGGCTCATTGCATGGTAATTCTAGCACCCACTGGGATCTGCAAACTCTGACAGGCTGTGATTACTTCTCCCCCTTGTGCCTCCAGCCAGAAGGACATTAAACAGAAAGGAGAGAGGACATTCCAGCTTTTGATACTTCCAGTCTTCAAAATGACCTCTGCGACTTGGCAGGAAACAGATCCCACTCAGTTCTCTTGGATTGTGTATGGAAATTTTTCAGAGGTGCTACCTGGCTGGGAGAAGTTGCCAGACTAACTTGGCAACATGCTTCTTCCTTCCTACTTTTCAGAATCAACCTCTGTGCCTAGCTCAGGTCTCTGTGATGAGGGCTTCTTTGCCTGGTCTCTTGGATAAAAAGTGTAAAGGTATCAAGAATCATTCTTCAGTAGGCTTCTTGGGAATACTTCCCTTTAATACTTTCTTAATTAGTGCATTCCTTCTAAACAGCTTCTTAAACAGCTTTCTTGCTAGACATAATATTTTCCCAACTGTTGTAATACTTTATAAATTATGCATCATAAATAGAATTTTTACCATAAATGTATCATACAATTTCACAGTCTCTAATTTGTGTTGTGCTCTCCATAAAGATGACACATGTTTCTAGAGAGATTTTGACACTTCAGTCATCTTTCCTCCCCTTCACTGCTGTCACTCTGGGGAACCCATGTCCTCACATTTGTGTTTGTGTGTAGGCTGAGCCAGAACACTGCCACACTGCAAAGCCCAGCCTGTGGTGGCAGGTGGTGCAATTACATGTGGCATGTGTGCTTGCCATACTGTCTCTTTGCCGTTGCATCTGGATTTGTTGCCTTGTGGCAGGCACCTTTATCAATAGATTCAGTATTGATTAGAAGTCTCTGAACAATGAAGACAAGGCATCAGTGTCACCAGCTCTGTCATGGTTGTAAGAAGGAAGCACGTATCAGCAAGATGAAAAAGGAGAAAACCTTTGATGATGCTGTGCCTCTCTGCTCTTCGGTGCTGCCCTCTGACACCATGACTTACCCACAAGTTTAGCTGTCTGTGTTCAACATGGTTCCCTGTCTCAGCCCAGGACTGGGTCCTTACCAGCTAGCTACCTTCACTTCACAGACACACCAAGGAGCCTTGCAAACCCTGCTAGCCCCTCCAACAGCTCATAGAAATCTAACTGGCAGCCTAAGGGAAGAGGCCTTGCAGGAGGCATGGGTTTCCTTTATTTCAGCAGGAAGCTCCTCGAGCAGCTGCTGGCAGTCTCTGAAAACAGGAGCATATGCACAAAGGTGGGTCTAGCAACACCCCTGGGCACACTGGCTGTGACCTACTGGGGCTTTTCTGTCTTGCTGACACTCTTAGCAGCTGCACGGCAATTAGGCAGTTTAGACAGATGAAACGCTATAGCAGCGTTAATTATTCTTAATGAGATTACTCCCAAGCGGCAGCACAGCAGCTGCCGCCCCTTGCAGGGTGACTCTCCCCATAAGGAGCATGGAGGGCAAGTGAAAGTGCAAATCACAAAGGCCCCTGCCTGACCCGTCCATTGAATTGGGGTGGCTGGCACAATTGGCAGCACACAGGGCACGTGTGTCACCCACCTACCCCTGGCAACCTTACTGTCCCTGCACTGCTAGGGCAAACATACTGGGCTGCTGCCAAACTTCATGCAGCAGCACACCTGCCAGCAAGCTGGTTTTTTCCACTTAAGAAACAAACACCCATCACCCCTGCCCGGGTGAGGGTGGGAGGAACAAAACCAAACAAAAAACCCCCACAAGAACAGGTAAGAAGGAAAGAAAACATTGTTAGCTTCAGAAGCATAAAGGATTTCCTTTCTCATGTCTGACTTTTCTGTTTGCTGTCTTTTCTCCTTCACCCCAGACTCCATGCACATAGAGGACATGGATGCAGTGCAGAAACTCCAGGACCTTCTCCACGAAGCCCTGCAGGACTACGAGCTGAGTCAGCGCAATGAGGAGCCCCGGCGAGCAGGCAAGCTGCTCCTGACCTTGCCCCTCCTGCGGCAGACGGCTGCTAAAGCTGTGCAGCACTTCTACAGCATCAAACTGCAGGGCAAGGTTCCCATGCATAAACTCTTCCTAGAAATGCTAGAGGCAAAGGTCTGACAGCCCCAGCACCAGCCGACAGTGGCCGGGGAACAAACTAGAAACAAAGATGCAGACAACGGAGCAATCCAAACAGCAGCAGCAGCCACCGCCGGCTTTTATCTCCAATCATTTATTATGGAAGAATTATTTAATGTCTATCTGTCGGCGTGACTGCAGAATCTTGTGTACAGGAGGGGGGAAACTTTTAATCAGTCACCTGTTTCTCTTTTTTTCGTTGTTTTCTCTGTGGGAAATACCAGATTATGCTCTTGCACTTGTTGAGGCATCATCGGGGCACAGCCCCTCTGATCAGTGATGCTCTCAGCACTGTCCAGGCTGCCTGCTCCCCAGCTCCTTCTGCCAGTTCTGGAGGGGGAGTGAGGACAGAAGCAGGAAGAGAGGAAGAATAGAGTCAATATAAACTTTATCTGCTGGTGTTATGAGGGGTCAGTTAGAAAGGGAAGCAGCCATGGTCCTTTTTGTCACCTTTCTGCCTCTTACTATAGAGTAGATGCTCCTTTGGAGAACAATGCTGCTGGACCTCTCCTGAACAAAAAGGCTGCCTCCCAGACTCCTCACTTGTACATACAGGCCTCACTTCTTACTGGGAAAGATGCTCCTAACTGTGTAAGATATTCTGCGACCTTGTACAGTGTGTCATTACGCCTGGCTAGTCCCTCCCATGTGCAATCCCCGCAGGCCCCTGAAGAGGTAGGATGTACATCCCTGAGAAAATGCAAGTCTTTCCCAAATGGCAAGAGAAAGAGCTTGATGTTATGCTTCAGTGCTGGGTTGACTTCATAATCTCTGCATCCTCTCCTATGTGGTGCTAACTACAATTCTTCCACACTTTTCACCCCATAGTGTATCACACCTGCCTCTTCAGCTCAGCCGAGTGCCATTCCCCACCTGTTCCTTGTGGCAGAGAACACAAGGCTTTGTCTGCATGGTTACTGCCCAAGTATAAATACACCCCAAACCAGATCTTTCCTAGACTTCATTAGAGCTCTTTGGCTCCACAGAGACTTTAGGCTTATTGCCAAATTCTAGTTAGGAATCAAGGGCACTGCTTTTCAGAGGAGGCAGCTCTAGAGCCTGAGAGATTGCTTTCTTGTGGCAGCCTAGGGAAATAAATTAGAGGATGGCATGAAACCCCTGATGCTCAACTACTGTCTTCCCCTGCCTCATCCCATTATCCTCAACAGCAGGAAAAGAGCTAGCATAGATTATACCTGGGGCTGGTAAAAGGTTCTCTTGCTGATCAGAAAGCAAATACCTGACCTTGAGGTGGTGGGAGAAGAAGAGAGGAATGTTTATTTACTCTTATGTAACCAGGTTCCTGCTGTATCCAAGACCTGGTTTAGATCTGCTGTCTAAGCCATAACTGCTGCATTCCCAGTAGCCAGAGGGGAATGTAGGTGACTGACAAAACTGGCTGTTGGTGTTCTCTGAAACTTTATTTTCTAGGTCACTTAGTTTTAAGCCATCCTGAGCTGACAAAAGCTGAGTGTATTGTCTTTTTTTTTGTGGTCAGCAGCATGGCACTAGCAGTGACAAAAACCTCTGATCTACATTTGAGACACCACTAACTCTATTGCATCTGTTCTCCTCGAGCTTCCACCCCTTCCTGGCTTCCCCAGGAGAAAGGGGGAGTGTCAGAGGAGTAAATTGCCCTCAGGAGGAAGTCTTCCAAACCAGGGTTGAGGTGTGTGATCAGAGACACTGGGTGCTTGTTTTCTGCTGGAGCAGAATGTGTCCCAGCAGGGCTGTCAGTACTGCAGAACCCTGCCCTGGCAGTCTCGGGCACTGGAGTGCTGGCATAGTGACCTCTCAGCTCTCATAGCCAGGCCACACCTCATATTTAAGTTAGTTCCATTCCATCTCCTTTGAGTTCTTCCTATGCTACAGAGTCACTCATTTTGTACTCACTTGATAAAGGAATTGTCTTGCTTCAGGCATATTAGTAAACCACCAGAGACCTAAGGGGCAGAAGCCACATTGGAATTGGGACTCCTTCTGTGCTTACAGCAGTAGCAATTACACAGTAGCCTTGTGCTTCTAGTGGATACTTGTGCTTCTCTCCCCCACTCCCTCCCAGAGGCAGCTGGGGAGAAAATGCGAGGCTTTTGGTTGCACTCATGATCCCTGTACCCATCTGTGACTGAGGGACCAAAGTGAAATGCATGCCACCATTACAGAGGTGGCTTGCCATGTGCTGCACTCTGGAAACTCTTTCTGGCTGTGGTATAATTGCTTTCACAGATGTGCTGGGTTGCGTTATCACCTCTAAGTTTGACTCGCTCGAGCGCTGCTGCAATGCTGCCAAGCCCCACCCAGCTGAGCTGCTGCACATTGTGTCCTGGCCTGCTGTGCAAAGGTAGCTGTCCCAAAATGGGTTGAAAAGATCCTGAGAAGCAATTCTTACTCTGCTGGGCCCTGACAAAAAGGTCACTACTCATTACACCAACACACTCACTACACCAACACACCCGACCAGTCTTCCCCCCCACCCACCCAAAAACCCAAAACTACCCAAAAACAACCCAAAAAGGCTCTTCTAGCTTTGTTGTATTTGAACTCAGGCCTGCTCTCCATAACAGGAAGCTATCTACAAAACATGATTATGGAGAGCTGCCGAGTTAGCTTCTAGCTGACAGAGACTGCTGGCTCTTTAGGTCAGGGCTATGGGATGGGGGCAACTCCTGCCTTGGTACAGCAATATGAAGATACCAAATACATTTTTTCCAGGAACTTCTTTCTCCATTAAAGCTGCATAATGTTGGAGCCCATCCAAATATTCTCTATTGCTTGAAGATAATATGCAGGGAAATGTTTGCATTTCTTCTGAAATAGGATGGGAAGTGAATCAGACAGTACTTAGGATATATTAAACTCTCTAAGCAAGGAATGCAAACTCTTCCCCAGGAACTGGGACACAAACACCTGTCTAGATTTAACCCTTAAAAGGCTTGTACCATCCTAAATTCAGAAGCAGATCAGGTCTCTTGAGCCCCTCAAACAAGTGCAGGAATCACAATAATCTCTTCCCAGTTACTCTATCTGCTGTGCATCACTAGTACTATCACACTGACACAGCTGAGGAGCATTTCCAGCTACACAATGAGCTGGGATTGCAGAGGAGTGTAACAGAGTAGTCCCCCAATGCACTTTGAAGTAGTAAATGAAGCTTCAGCAACTGCTTAGGTCTTTGAATGCTCACAGTCTCTTACAAAAAGGTCTGGGGATGTGGAAGGTGAGACATGAACTAGGAAATAGGTTTTGGGTTAGTGCTTTTTATGCTGCTCATTTGTAATACAGGATTCACAGAGTCAGTGTCATACAGCTGTCTTTCTTCATGGGGTAAAAGATGATGGAGCTTGAGCCCTGGGACAGAGATGGGCTCTATGACTAAAAGAAAAGAGAAGCAGTAGAGGTAAGTGTGTCAGTGACAGCGAATAAATCCATACCAGCAACTATGGTAAAAGCAGCTCTAGCCCCTGATTTGCGTGTGTGGATAACAGAAACCATGTACCTGTCAGCTACTGCAAAAGGCTGTTCTTCCCAAGTGACCAGCTCTTCTGTTTAGGGCACATTCTTCTCTGGGAACAGCAGTGTCTGACCTGTAATGCAAAACAAATTTCATGGGGATCAATTAAAAGGTAAATTACCACTCTGAATTTAGGTTTCTGGGGAAACTTGGGCATTACACCTCGCAGCAAAACTGTGAAGCTACAGAAAACGTCCCCACAACAATCAGAACCTTGCAGTATTGCTCATGCTAAGGGGGCATTATTTTTCTCTTTGTAACCTATGTCATCTTTTTTTTTAAAAATATTATAAATATATAAAATAAAACATGCTTCACCAGAAACATGTAAGCAGCTATTAGAGAGGCAAGTAATTGAGAAAGACCCTAGAATGTAACATTGAGCTTTTATTACCAATTGGAGCTAAGAAAACAGAGCTTCCACTTTGTATCCATAAGCTATAATCAGTCCTATGGCCAAAGGCTGCTCTGTTGTTCTTGTGGCTGGGTTATGTGGAGAAGCCAGAGAGAGACAGAGGCTGTGAGAATGATGCAGGGAGTCATAGACAGTCAGTGAAATGAACAGTATCTACTTAACTATTATCTGCTCCTAAAAAAATAACAACCTGTTAAATAAATTGTATTCCTGTGGTACAGGTCATTTCAAACAAAACAAGAAATAAAACAAAGAAATATAAAAACTAATGCAGACAGAATAATGTTTATTGTGTTAGGAGCTGCTCTGCTCTGTCCCTCGGGATGCACATGGCTCCACAGAAAGGGCCAGAGGGGGGGGAAGTGTGATCTGTCTGTATTTGCTGCAGAAGAGCAGGAAATCTCCAGCCTTCTCATTTAGAAATGCTCATTTCATGTTTTCCTATATAAAAAAATTCTCAGCAAGCTTTTGAGTTTTTGTGAGGTGAGCTTTGCTGAGGACTTTTAAGACAGGCACTGTTGCCAATCTCTGCCACAGACCAGTTTATTTCTCCCCCTCCCCATGTTCTACACTTCAGTGGTGCAAGGGATAAGCAGGAGCTAGTGATGAAAAAATCTTGAAGTTGTTCCAGTGGAAAAAAAAACCCCTCTAATCATAAAATAGACCACTGGCTTAAACCCAGCAGTGACATCATGAGTATTGCAAGCATTACAGCAGCTGTCCAGTGCTTATGAAGTGGATGCAAGTGCTAAAGTTGTGGCATTCGCATTGATCTGGTGGTCAGGCGGCGCAAGAGGGAAAGCTCATAGCTGCTTGAGAAAGCAGAAGGAAATGCACTCTGCTAATTGGGGCAGAGATGTGAGAAACAAGGACCCCAGGTTTTTGTTCTGATTGTATCAGAGGTATCAGACACTATCCCACCCTGTTTAAGCACCTCCAACACACCTCGGCCAACACTGCTAATGTCCTTCTTTTGGGCAGCGGCACTCACTAGGATGATGCATCAAACCAGGCAATCAAGAGGCCTCTCAGCCTGCCCTCTGAAGAGGAGGTGGTGGCTGAATTAGTGGTGGCCAGCGGGAAAGGCCACGGGCTAAAAGTGAATGTGAATGAAAAAACAAGATGAGCACAGAGCTCTAGTGGGATGTGAAGTGTGACAAGCTTTTTCTACACTGGAAATAGCTACCCCCAGCCCCACAGTCAGCAGCACCCTGCCTATGACAGACGCAGTCTTGGAACCAACAAGAACCAACAATGCCCTTCCAAGTTCACATACAGTCACAGTCACACACAGCCCGCTACATTGCCTGCATAAAGCCTCTGAATGTTGTATCCCTTCACAGAAGGTGTGGATTTGGCCACCTCAGAAGGACTACTTCAGATTAAATATAGCAAAGAGATATAAATTTGTGGCTTTTGGGGTTCTAAAAAGTTCATGTGGCACTGGAGCTGATGGTGTCAAGAGATTGGTAAGGAAAGCCAGTGGACTACAGAGAGCTTAAGCACCACTCTTCAAACACCATTTAAGTGCTGTTAGCATTCCTCTGTCCCTTACTTTAAAGTTGTGGCTGCCTTACTGGCATTTCCTGGGCATCCTTCTTTGTCTAGGTTTGTTTGAGGCTTTCCTTACTTTGCTTCCTAGTGTTCACTCACACTGGAATTAAAGAAAGAAAGAGAAGGGGATTGTTTTCATAGTAAGCCCATGTGGCATTGAGGGAAACTGAGGCCAACCCTGATACTTCCTCTTACAGATGAACTTCACAGGAAATACTAGGAAAATACTCTTAATTTCTCTGATTAGCTGGAGAGGGAAACAGGTTTCTTTACGAATCGATGTTGAGTTCTCTAAACACATTTCTCTCACCAAAGTTAAGGGCATGCTTAACTGCTGGGATATGTTCTTTAATCTCAAATGTTAAAACATGAGTGCAGTAGTTTTTTGTGGCTACCTACACACAAATTAAAGGAAAACCAGCAAGAGAACTGTCCCTTCCAACTCAGGCCATTCTATGATTCTATGATGATTTTTCTCTTTCAGACGAAGATATTACACAGGAAATCAAAGCAAACACTGTTTGAGGTACAGAAAACTTTAGTGTTCAACTTCCAGTAATGGAAAGAAGGAGAGCCTACACTGTGTGCCTGGATTTCTTTAGAAAGACATTTTCTCCCATTGCAGCATTTTTTAAATTATACCATGGGGAAAGCAGAACAGCTGCACCTGGGGAGCAGGAGGACTCACCTAGCAGCGTGCTGAGAGCAGCAGCATCCAAATCATTATAACTAGAAGTGAAGTCACAGGAAAGATCAGAACTGGCTAGAGGCTCAAAGCATCTTGTGCAGGAAAAACAGAAGAAAGAAAACAGCTACCAGTGACATATCACAGATTTGCTAAAGACTTCAGTGCTTCACAGAGTCCTTTATAAATATAATGAGTTGCCTACTGCAACCATCTCTTGGCAGCACACAGGCACATGCAGGAACATCTGTGTTGGTTCAGACCACAGACCCATTTATCCCACCACTCCTCTCTGCTAACACGGCCAGCAGCAGATGACCAGAGAAGAATGTAAAAACATGGTAAAGAGGTATAATTAAGTCTCCCAGCAATTTAAGGATCAAAGATCCTGCTCAATTTTCCTTACCATTCACAATCTTCCAAGTGTCTTGTTTTCACCCACAGTCATTTCTTCTCAGGGAGGAAGTACAGCTGCCAGCCTTACCCCTTCCCTGGGTACACTCAGCACCAATTAAGTTGGGAAAATGTGACAATGAGAAAGGCAAATGGCTGCCTTACATCACTTGATGTTGATGCTTTAAAGTCAAGTACAAAAATCTAATCCCTATCTGAGATACAAAGACATATAGAGACCCCTCTTGCTGTAGCTAGCTACATACAAATGTACACACCCATTGCATTATTTAGTTATGTTTTCATTCACAGCACTACTGGAGCTTACAATTGCCTTCAAAGCAACTTAGAAACAAGATTAGTCTATATAAATCATGTTTTCGTAACAATAATAGCAATAACAGGTTGGAATCCTTCCTCCTTTATATGGATGCAGTCTTTTCCTCAATCTTTTTTATTTTCATTCACCTGAAAAACAGAGGAAACTAATAAGGCACCTTTTCTGATGTAATCCTTTTATTATAATACAAATGAATGTGTTAAACCCTGCAAATTTTAAGGCATTCCTTGACATATTGAACAAAAGATTTTTTAATGTATTTCTTCCTATTGCACAGTAAGTTGATTTCTGTTTAGAAGTCCAAGCTTGCTTAATTCAGGAATACCAACCGCTTAGTTCTTTAAGTGCTTAAAATCAGCACACTGACCATTCCATAAAAGGCCCAGAAACAAGTTCATTGTTTTGATGAATGAGAACAAAATTATTATACATTTTTTTCTCTGATTTTAAGAAACTGGCATTATATTTTCAATAAGCTTTATCATATATCCCTGACATAACTGCAATTGTTAAATTATAAAAAGCAGGGCAGTGATGGGAAAAAGAGAAGCCAGGACAGTGTAAACTCAAATCACTTTGCCTAAATTGGCAAGAATCAAAATAAAACAAAGCTGCATTTAATAGATCAGTGAGAACAAAGAACATAAATCATGTTTTTGAGAGGGGTTAATTTGCACCATATGCCAATTAATTCAAGTGCAATAGATAAGTTATAAATAATCTCATTGGAGTGGAGAGTGTTATACTTGGAATGAAAATTATTTAACTGAAGCCAAAATTATAATCACCTTCAATAATTGCATTTCCAGTATTGCAAATTCTTTTCCATCGTAACACTGAAAGCAGCCAATGCTGCAAATAATTTTCTGTCACTATTTACATTATTAAATTCAAACACATCAACCAAACTCTTGTTTATATTTTTGTCAGTAGTTAATGCTACTACAAGTCAATGATCCTCTGGGTCAGTCTTAGGAAGTGTGGTTTCATCAGACACTTTTTGATCTAATGAACCCTTGTAACCAAGACTCAGGTAATCACTTATGTCCCCCATTGCTTTTGTCATTATACCACAGAAATTCAGTAGTGTCCCAAGGGAGTGATGCTTCCAACATTGGCACAGACACCAGCTTTGAGGGGTGCTATCCCCAGCTCTTCCACTGTCTTGAGCTCTTCTAGCTCAGACTCACTTTTTCTAGCTGCAGAAAACCCTAAATCACTCCTTCTCACATTGCTTCTTTTCATCACAGCTCTAAGATTTCTTGTCACAAGGTTCCTGCTCTGATCCAGCCTGTTTCCCGGGCTAGCTTGGATGTATTTTTGGTTTTTACACTACTAGACAATCTCTTTTTCTCCTGGCTCCCTCCTCCTGTCCTGTTTTTGGCACACTGCCAGAAACATGTGGATGAGGAGGCCACAAGTGACTATCCCATCTCCTGTAGCAGCCAATCACACTGAACTTCTCTAGACCTCTGCTGGGATAGACTGTTCCAGCTTCCTTAAAAACAAGGCTCCTGTGGCTGGCGTCCAGATCACTGTTCTGGACACCCTCCACTTGGAAAGAGAGTCACCCCAGCTAACAATGTTTATTGTTCCCCATTGCCGAAGCTTTGCTCAGATGTCCTGGTTTTCCAGTGCTGCAAGAAATGCGATGTCACCTAAATTACATTCTCCAAACCAAAGGAAGGGCTACAGGAGGATATTTGTAAATCTAATCCCTATATGTCCTTTAGGTCACGTTATCCTTTCCTATCATTCTCAAACTTATGTCCATAGCCAGATTAGATCACAGCAGCTGCTGCAGCAGCTCTAGTTAATTGGACAAACTACACCAAATCAGAGAAATAGCATGTTCACCTCAGGCTCCGCTGCACAACTCAAGAGAACCTCAAAATCCTGCCAGCATAAGCCAGTGAGGCCACGCAGCAGGACAGCACACAGCCACATGTGGTGTTGTCAGTGCTTTAACTAGGACAGTTGCACTCCCATGATGCTGTGCTTCCTTTGCAAATAGTTATTAATCCAAACTGAGTTATAGCAATTATTGAAACGCTATGAAATTCACACTAAATGATCACAGAAAATAAAAACCTTTTATAAATCAATCATAGACACCTTCTAAATGTGCCTAAATGTAAACATGAGAGAAACAACCAGTGAAAAATAATAAAGCCTGCCTGGACATACATTAGGCTGTGTTTCTCAATTTGCTTCAATCAAGAGACCACTCTACCTTTTTAAAAGAAAAAGAAAATGCCTGGGCTACCATAGGACTGGGTACTGGCATCTGCAAATGAGCAAGGGAGACCTCAAAACCTCCAAGGACAGGTAAATAAAATGTTTTGAGTTTACCAAAATGATAATGCTATCATAATTATAAAAATACTATGTAGAATTTTAATTGATAGATAAGCAAATGTTGACACCATTTTGCAGATCTCTTCTGAGCCCACCAGCCTGTGCTGCAAGCAGAGTAAAACTGTGTGAGAGAAATACACCCTGAGTGTATTCTGAACTCTGTAAGAGAGATTGCAGCTGGATAGCACCTCTGCCTAGCACACTGAGCCATTATATCTCGGCACTTCCTTCTGCTTGCAATTGCCTATGGAAAGGGTTTTGGGCAGAGTCCTCCTTTTCATTCCGTGGCTGCTCACTGCACACACTGCAGGCTCCTGGCTCACCTCTTCTTCCCCAGGGAATGAGGCTTGCAAATAAGTAAAAAGTGACTGAAAACCTAATATAGAAGATGCCTGGGACCTCTCAAATTCTGGGAAACCTAATCACTGTGTTGGCTGAATTAGCTTGGACTGGGACTTGACAATTGTCTTTGGGTGTTGCTTTCACACGGAACACATTCACGAAAGAGTGCATCGATGGCTCGTTCTGGAGCTTGTGATTGCTGTGTGTCCTAGAGCATGTTGCTAAGCTGGTCCTGTCAATCCTCTGGGCATTTTCACAAGCAAAGGTATCTCCACAAGCAGGCTACCTACAGGTGCCCACTGTGTGTGTTATTTGTTCCAATACAAGGAATAAATAACTTACCCCCAAGTTGTCAGTGACATTGTGCTAAGTACTGATGCTGTCACCTCCTTGGTAGCAGGTCCCACACTCTGCTGGTTGCATTAATTTTCACACAGGTCATCACAGCAAATGCTCTTTTCACTGAATCTGGCTCTGCACCCTTCACAGCACAAATTGTTCATCTGACAGACTCAAAGAAGTCAAAGAACAGAAACTGCCACAGAAACTGTCTGGGCTATGTCTATGAATAGTTGCAATTCACCTGTTAGATGCCAAAGGAGAACAACTAATCTGCACTTGGACAACGCTTCACAAGGTGAGCAGAGCTGGCCAGATGTCCTTCACAAAAGTATCCGCGTGACCTCCCAGCCGTGATGGAGAAATGAAATAATCATCTGTTCCATGAGCACTCGTCAGGTAACTAGCTACCCAGCAAGTCAGGAACACATAGTTCCTCTGAAACAAACAGGAGAGGAAAAAAAATAGCACAAAGGGAACATTAGGCAGTACCACAGCTTCTCTGTGCTTCAGACTTTGCCGAGGAATCAATCATCCTTTGCAGATAGCTTTATGCTTCACAGCCACTGCTGCTAAGCAGGTTAAATAAATAAATAATCAATCCCTCTTTTGCTGCTTGTCTCCTTCACAGTCCCCAACCTCCACTTGTTAATGGGAGTAGGGAGACATGGGCACAGTATTATTTTCTGTTGTATCATAGAATCATAGAATGGTTTGAGTTGGAAGGGACCGTGAAGATCACCTAGTTCAAACCCTCTGCCATGTGCAAGGACACCTTCTACCAGACCTGGTTGCTTAAAGCCCCATCTAGCCTGGTCATGAACACTTCCAGGGATGTGGCAGCCACAGCTTCCCCGGGCAACTTGGTCCAGTGCTTTGTCACCCTCACAGTAAAAAATTTCTTCATAGCATCTAAACCTCCAAATATCTCATCATCTCTTTGTCTAAAAAGCAGAATTTAACCTATTACCACAAATCTGTGTTTTGATAGCCAGGAGCAAAGAATCCAGAAAAGAGGGAGTGAGGAGTGTTAGAAGTTCTGGGACTGCTTCCCAGCAGCAAAAATTGCAGCTGCTAAAATGCAGCTCAGCCCATATACATTTGTGTGACACACAGGGTGTCTCCTGCTGCCACATTCACGTGGTTCCTGGTGCTCTTTTTTGTGGAGAAGAGATGGCTGTGTCTCTGCAGCACACAAGAAAAAGAAGCAGGCCTTAAAGACAAGTGCTTGCCCAGATGTCAAAAGATGGTGCTTCTCTGTACCAGACTGCACCAGAGAGAGACCCACTGGAGAGATATCTCTCCTAGAATTACCCTTTCCAAGTAATGAAGATGAGACACCTTCTGAGTCTGAAGTGTCAGGAGAGAAGATGTTGGAACAAGCTGCTAAAAAGCAGATAAATCACCAGCACAGTGTATCAGGTACATCCAAGAGATCTGTACAAATTTTGAATGGAAGTGGCTGAGCTGCTGAAGACATGAATTCTCTCATTAAAGTCATCTGTTATACTGGAGTAATGAAGGGTAGCAAATGCTGTAAGTTGTTCTAAAAAAGGCATTTGGGATGATCTGGAAAGTCACAGACCACTGAACTTTACTCTGAATCAGGTAAATTGGTTGAATTATCAAGTAAAATTAGAATCACAGGGAAGGACTATCACAAAGAATTCATTTAGCTTTGCTCCAGTGTCCTTGCCCTCTTTCCACTGTTTCTCACTACTTTAAAATCCTGTTGATTCTTATGAATTCTCCTGTTTAGGTTATTCCTCTTTACTTTCTGTGCATTTTTCTATGTCCTGTAGAAATAAAAGGCTTTTCATCTTCCTTCTTTCCATCCAGTTCTGTCCTGGGGAAAACTGCATAAGGAAATATTTGTATTTATTCATGTCATAACTCTATTGCCGTTGTGGGTGCATCAGAGAAAAGTGGCAATAGCAGAAATCCTACCTAATGTCCCAGTGATCCACCATCAGTCTCTCACTTGTCCCAGTCTTAACAGACAAGAACTATATATTCTAGGAGGACAATTGCTTAAACCACTGCAAACTGTGTTTTCCCATGTTAGGACCATGCAACCACCTGTAAGAGTATTTAAGCAAAGAGTTTTCTACACCAACTCTTCAATGATTCCTGATCCAGATAGAGTCTTAAGATGAAATGAAAGGCCAGATCATCTCTTCAGTTTCCTTAGTAAGATAGACTGAAGAGAATGATCCAGCAGGTATGTCTCAGCTCTGTGCCTGACTCGGGATTTGCTTTTATGCTGCAGCACACCACCATTTCCTGAACAAGCCGTGGGAGGTAGCAGTGGCCTGTGAAAGATGCTGGCCAAGCTGTGGCCAGGCTATTGAGGGCACAGCCAGGAGGTGATGAGTGAGGAGCAGAGCATGTGATAGACACAGAGTATGCTCCACTCGAGGACTGGGAGCAGGGGAGCTTGAAGCAAAATACAGAAACCAGCATGGGCTTCTTCTGAAATTGACAGCCAGGCAATATGCTAGGTTCTGACCCATGGGGAAACGTCAGAGGCTAGAGGCAGAGTAGTAGAAGATCCCAATCAGAAAGCGCAAGAGCTCCGGTATGTGTCCCGCAAAAACCAAAGCTGGAGGCACACAGGCACTCAGCCTGCAGCTGACATGCCCTGAAAGAGCACAGAGAGGCAGTATTGCAGTTTCACATCTTCTGTTTAGATCCTTGCACCATGAGTATTTGGAAACCTACCAATTCTTGAGTAGTCATTGTTGACTTCGATTAATTTAAGATTACATGGAGCCTAATAAACACTCATTAATTTGGCAGGTTTGGTTTTGGTACTGCAATTGCTACATAAAATCACATTTACTTAAGTAGAAATGTTACCAGAGTTACCAGTTTTAACAGCTTTAATTGTTCAAGCAGAGCAGATAGGATTTTTCCTAACACCTCTTCATGCAGTTCCGTGTCTGGAAATACCACCCTGAAGAAGACATAAAAGAATCATCTTGATCCCGTACCACTTCAGCTATTTTGCATATTCATTTTCTAATTACTTAATGTTTCTAATGCCTAATTCTCTAAGCCTCAAATGTCACTTAGTAGTGACATTAATGAAAATGTTGGACTCTTAATTCATACTAGTAACCCGTATAACTTGGGTCAAACTAACATCAGTGTTTACTCGGACAGTACCGCAGTTAAATTGTTATTATAATTTCATTCCACATTTTGATAAGCATTCTGACTTAACAACTTTCATAACTATCATGACTTTGTTGTTATTTCTAAGTAATAAATGAGGGTTCCAGAATTTTTCTGACTAGACGTTAGCTAGTGCATCCACATGATGGCAATGCAATTCACTTTCAAACTCCTAAGGTCTACACTTCTCTATTTGGATTTCTGGAAAATTAGAATGCTCTCTGCAAGGTCACCACAATGCTTCCTTTTCACTGAAGTGCAAAGTCTAAGCGGGTATCAGGATTTCTAAAGATTTTGACCTTTATGGCTTGGGAACTGGAGCATCTCTGTTCTTGCCTCTCAGTCACCATGCACCTGATGCCTCACTAATCCCCAGGAGGTTTGATGTGCCACGGCAGTGAACAGCTGTGATTATTCCTGGAAGCCAGCTGCCACTCAAGTGACGAAGAACCTGCAGAGCTGTTCCCCCAGCCCACGTTGCTTAGCACTTGGACCATTTGAATACAATATTAAATAGAACAAGACATGGGCAATATGTTATTTTTGCAAAGCTGAGCTTGTCACATTTGCAAAATTAATATGGTGTGGCAGGAGATGAAAGGGCCACCTTCACCGTGGAGCTCCCATGTCTACAGAGCCAGACAGTGTGAGCCCAATGGTGAAGTGCCTGGTTTTGCACAACCATGAAGTTTCCAGTCATGAAATGGGCAATTAGCACTACATGGCAAGTCCTTTAAGATAAGCACAAAGATGAGAAAGTAATGACAGGAATGAGTGAAAACAGGTATTTCCTACTAAACCTTATCAAAACTCTTCTGGGCCTCACTGCGACACTGTGTGAGCAGGCCTCTGAATTTTGTTGAAGGTGTTAAACCCTCACAGTGCAGCAGGCAATCTGCAAGGCAAAGAGCACTGGGCCTCTAGAGCCATTCTTTCTGGGACCACTAGACAGTGGATGGAAGTGGTATTTGTTTATTTAGCTCCATAGTGATCCCTGCACTCCAGGGACAAAGGGGAGAACTGAGTGCCTGCTCCAAGGCACTCACAGCCTCAACTACAGATGAGTCCCGGCTGCTGTTCAAAGGGGGTTATTTTCTGGGCAGATTTCCTTTTGTTTTGAAAGAAAGGAAACACTTAGGATATAATAAAGAAGATAAAACAACTTCCACTTTGCAAAGCAATCTGTGATACCAGCAGTATCACCACAGATTTTCTTTTGCTCCTTTTGTCCTTCCTTCAAACAGAAGTTAAACACACTCATTTTCTCCCTTGTACACTTTCCTCTTCAGAGACATGGCTTAGGACACACTCCTCCAAAGAACTTCACTTGGACACACCCAACTAAAAAATCCATAGTAGAAGCTGTAATAAAGTATGGCACCTTTTACTTCTTTAGACGATTTACAAGATGGATTTTTTTACATACATATATATGAGGGGAGAGGGGTGTACATGTATAATATGTACATATAATACATACATATAATATAAAAAATGCTTGTGGATAACACACACATATTCAGTGCTCCGTGGTGCAGTCAGCTCATGCATTCCCAAGACAGAGACAGTGGTGAATATGATTGGAGCCTACTTTGAGCCTGAAATCTGACAAGAACAGACTGTTTGAAGGAAACTCAGGAGGCTTCAGGCTATGTACCCCACATGAGCTTGACCTTCTTGGTGAAAGAACTGCGTGACATTGACCACACAACCCAGAACTCTCCACAAGCCACTTCACAAGACAGGACACACAATAGTTTAGTGTCATGCCCTCAAACATAAGGTGGGGTCAGTGACCTTCTCCTCATCCCACTGCAGTATCCTCTGAGAAGGAGAGGCCGTTTCAAGAGAGGGTAGGTACTTCCTATGCTGGTACTGGGAATCCCACAGAGTGACAGAGAGCAGCTCTACTGCAATTGCTTAGTTTAAAATGCAAAATGTGGATGTGTTTAGAGGAGGTACCAGCATCAATCACTGTATGCAAATACAGCCTGTGGAGAGGAGCTTTCCCCATGAGTCACTCCTCACTGCCCTAATCGAGTTAGCACGAGTGACCGGGGGCATGTCGAGCGCTGATGGGCCACTGATAGTGCTGTCCCAGGAGAAGATTAATAAAAGGCGGCAGGAGTGCTTAGCCCCAGTTGGGCCTAAAGTCAGGGAGGGAGGTGAGGGGGGAGGACAAGGGAGTCTCTCAGTCTAGCAGTTGTTGCCCGTTACCACAGACACACAGAAAAGCAAAACTTGCAGCCTTCTCCCACAGTCATTATCATACTTGTGGAGGAAGGTCAGTGCAGACCACATGCACTGACTTGAACAGATGACATTGCTGACTTGTGGTTTGTAGTCACAGGGGAACATGAATCCATAAAGGAGAGGCAAAAGACCATGCAACTCCACTGCTGTTAAGCTTATATGGACCTAAAGCAGGGCTCTGCATCTAGCCTAGGAATGCAGAAACTGACACAAGAAACCGGAGTTGCATAGAAACAATTATTTGTTCATGTAATGAAGGAGGAGCAAAACACATTGTACACAGACCCCAAGAGTCACTAGGGAAAAAACACCACAACTCTCATTGTACCAACCACAAGTGAACTTCAGCCCTTGTCCCATTCTAGCAGACAAACTGCAAGTACTGCTACTGAAGTCATTAACATCATTCTCTCTCTTTTTCAGCAGCCAGAGCAGTAGAAGAAGAGTGGGGAGGGTGCAGAAATTCTCGGTCTTCTCAGTGCTGAGCTCAGAAAAGGAATGGAGCACTGCTTGTTGGCTGGTTTTAATCCATTCATCAATAGCAGTTTTACTGCCCCCTAGTTCTCCTTCTCTTACTAGTCAAGTCCTAAGACTTCTACCTTGCCACCTTCTCTCAGCTTTTCTCATCATGTCCCTGGCCACATCACCCACACCTCCTTCCTGCACCAAATTGTTGCCAATATCTTCCCTCTCCTCACAGCCTCCTGTCCCAGACTTCTGCTCTGAGCTCTTCTTGCACTATGTTAGTCCTCCTCAGAACGTGAGTTATTGTCCCGTCTCTCCAATATATATGAGATACTGTCAGCATCTTGAAGAGAGAGAATCTTCTCTTTTATGTATCTGTAAAATGCTCAGAACCTTTATATTGCTCTATAAATAAGGATAGTAAGAGTCTAATGCTGGCAACTCTGGCAGATGTATAGGAAAAGGATGATGGCCTGCCCATGGAATGAAATCATTCTGCTTACGGGAAGATTTTATATCAAAATGGGCTTCTGCATGAGGTCCAATACCTATCAAAGTCCTTCTCCATCTAGCAAGAGCAAAGCTAGTGCTGTATTAGGAAGCCAATTTGATGCAACAATTCCCACAAGTGCCATCTGGCTGCCAAGCAATACAGAATTACAAAGAGTTCACATAAGAAATAATGTCCAGAGATACGAGACAGTGAAAAGTAACTTCTGCTTTCCTAGAAAACAGAGAAAGCACAGGGCCACCCTGGTCCATGAAGAGCTTGACATCAGAGAAGGCACCACCATCCCAGCTGCAGATTGGTGATGTATGCCCCTCTAAACCACTAGGAGGACACCAGACCCCATCCTCCCTCAATGGGAGCTCCCACCATTAAAAACCTCACAGAGCTGGTCCTTCTGCAAGCAG
This sequence comes from Irena cyanogastra, assembly GCA_013397155.1. Taxonomy (NCBI): domain Eukaryota; kingdom Metazoa; phylum Chordata; class Aves; order Passeriformes; family Irenidae; genus Irena; species Irena cyanogastra. The sequence continues at coordinate 61,911 of VWZV01011977.1, read as the reverse complement.
TCTGGCTTGGCTCATCGCAGCCTGGCTCTCCAAGGTGGGTGAGGAATCTCATACAGGGTGTACACAATGTTTTTAGAAACACAGCATGATGTTTGTAGGCTTCTAGAGATGAGACTTATCTTACTGCTGAACCAGGAGTGAGACAGGGAAGGGAGGAGAAACAAATCCTACAGGACAGTCCATGTTAACACAACAAACAGTAGCAGTGTGCTGCATACCTGCAGTCCCAAACTACATGTTTGTAGGTTTCAGGCTATTGCTATCTGAAAACATTGCCAGAGAGAATGAAGGGATGAATGGTAACTCTCCTTCCTTCACCCTGTCATCTCCAAGTCCTATCAGATATTTCTGCTTCCTTCTGAATTATTTCAGCTTATCCACAGAAATTGATGTACCACTGATCTGCAGTTAGAGGGCCGTCTATGGATTATTTGGGGACATGCATACGAGACAGAAGATGGCAGGATGCTCTTTCAGTTAGCCCCACATATTCCACAGCTCTGACACATGCATGCTATAGCCCAAGCAGCTTTGAGATACTTAGCTCAATCCCTATCCTTAGAAGGATAGGGATTTTACACACTGCATCTCCCTCATCATCTCTAGCATTTGAATGATTATGTCCTTCCACAGGCACTAGCTGTAGAAGAGTGTCCTGGATTCAGGACCAACTACCATCTTTATGGAATAAAATAAGGTTACTATCAGCTCTCCACTCCATGATTGGAGCTGCTCCTCCAAAACCCAAGAGCTGAAGCCCAGTCAAACCATCACCATTTATCACAACGGTGATTTCAGGGAGCAAAAAGGATCCTGTGTCTTTTCTAGTACCCAATGGACAGACAGTATGTTTCTGGCATACAAGCAGTTTCTCTGCCAGGGCAGGAGTGGAGGGGGAGCAGAAAACCTAACACAGAGGGAGGACGAGTGAGCAGCAGGTTCTGACTTTACAAGAGGATGATGAATGATAACAGCATTAGGAACAAAACCAAACATCTTTCATGCTGTCAGAGCAATGAAACCAGCAAACACCAAGACATGGGCACAGGGCAGTGTGGTCATTTTCCAGAGACGCGCACAACGATCAAGTTACTTCTGCTCTGAATCAACAGACCAATTCATCTTCCCCAGGTTCCTGCAGAAAAGGGCAGGGGAGAAAGAGGCAATCATTTCTCTTCAGTTAGCTAAGAACTTCAGCTGCTCCATAGAGCATTGAATTCAATAGACAGGGTCAGGACAGCACTGGATGCCATTGCAGAAGACCTGTAAGAGAATGTGGATCACAGAGCTCTAGATAAACTTTTCTCACACTGCCTTAGTGATTATCAAAGGGTTCTGTGGACACTGCTGTAAGGAAGATTGGAAAAAGTACTACAGAAGATGAGTATCACAGTACCCAATACCATTCAGTACTCCCCCAGGTTCAGACTCCACACAAAGCTTTCTCTTCCTGGGGCTTACCTCATCTTACCATCCTCTCACAGGAGGAGGTCACCAGGGCAATGGCAGTAACTAGTGAATGCAAGGCTTCCAAAGGAATCACCTCCCTCAGACTTCCTGAGGACCAAGTTTGATGAATTAGTGTTCTGCTCAGTGTAGCTGCCTTTATTGTAGTCCAAGACTTAGTAGAGGAAAAGCTTGCTGGTCAGCACAGAATTGAGAACGGAATGGGGTATCATGCCCGGTTTTGCCAGCATAGATAAGTATTCTTATTCTTATTCAGCGTTCTGTCCGGTTCCCTCAAAAGTCCTTCCTTGTTCCTCGTCATTGCCACGCTTCTGCCCGGACTGAGAACCTGCGGACCAGAGGAGGTACGGAGAAGTACCCATAAAGCTGGGTTGGAGCAATAGCTAACCGGACAGATCGCTGAATCCCCGGAGCTGCACCCACACTGCGGCTTTAGCTGGCTCACCGGGAGGGCGCTGTGCTGGCCGGACTGTGCTTCGGCCCCCGCCGCCGGCCGAACGTGGAGAGCGGGCTCAGCCACGTGCTCTCCCGGGCCCGCCGCTCCGGAAGAGCCCGGGAAATCCCGGCATGGGCAGGCGGGCCAGACATACGAGCCACACTTATCTATCGATACATATCTATCGATACTTATCTATCGATACACTTACTTATCTATTGATACACTTACTTATCTATCAATACTTATCTATCGATACTTATCTATCTTACTTATAAATAAGCTGGTTTTACCAGGTCCCTATTGTCTCCTTCTATGACCCAAGCTGGCCCTGTTCCCCCGCTGAATCAAACAGAAAACGTGACACCCTGTGAACCTGTGAGCCTGAGCCAGGAAGGACTTTCAAGCACTACTGTTCTGACAGATCATTCCTCTCGATATTAGGTGGCACTGGAAAGTAATTCCTGCTAAACTCTGAAAGTATATCCCGCAAAAGTCCCAATTCTCTTTAACAGAACAGGACCAGCACTCTGTGATTCTTCCGCTGGCAAGCACATCTCATTTTACTTCCCTAATGGTAAGAGACACAGATAGCTGTTACTGTTTCTTAGCCTGCATCTGGGGAAACTGAGACTCTGCAAGGGAAGGGAGCTTCCAAGGCCAAACACAGCAAGGATTCATATACAGGCTTTCTCAACTCCCTACTCTCCATACTGCTTGTAATCTCCTTCTTTAGCAAATGCTCTCTCTCAAGCTGATCTAAAACTTTTAGCAATTGTCATGATTTAGCTCCAGGCAGCAACCAAGCCCCAAGCAGCCACTCACTCACTCCCCCAGGTGTGGTCAGGGAGACCACCAGTGTGATCAAGGAGAAAACCAGAAGAGTGAGGTAACTCAAGGAGTTGTTTTTTATCTCAAATGAGATAAAAACAGTTTAATAGGAAAAGCAAAAGCCAAACATGCCAGCAAAACAAAACAAAGAATAGATTCCCTGCTTCCCATGGCAGGCAGGTGTTCAGCCATCTCCAGGACAGCAGGAGCCCATCACAGGTAATGGTGACTTGGGAAGACAAACACCATCATTCCAAACATCCCTCCCCTCCTCCTGCTTCCCCCCACCTTCTGTACTGAGCATGATGTCACACGGTCAGGAATATCCCTTTGATCAATTGGTGTCATCTGTCCTGGTTGCGTCTCCTCCCAACTTCCTCACCAGCTTAGCAGTGCTGAGAGCAGAAGAGGCCTTGGCTTTGTGTGAGCCCTGCCCAGCAATAACAAAAACATCTTTCTATTATCAACCCTGCATTCAGCACAAATCCAAAACACAGCCCCATACCAGCCACTGTGAAAAAAATTAGCTCTACTCCGACCCACACCAGCACAGCCAACCACATATTTAACTGCCCACGAACTAGGCAGACATCCTCATCTCACTGCAGACAACAACTTTGTAAGGCCTCATGAAGCAGGAAGGCTCTGCCACACCAGCTTGGACTTGTCTTCTTTAGGATCTGAGGACTGCTGGCTACTTCCCCTCCTGCTGTGAAGGGTGACCATGGGCATAGACACTTAAAAAGAGTGCACTGCTAAAGACACCCTATGATTAAGAGCACAAGTAAAATGGGAAAAGTGTGAGTATTCAGTGGAAAAGGCAAGTTCAGTCTAGAAGAAAGCAATAGAAAGAAACATACAAATTCACGTAGCAGGTAGAACTCAACTGAGCATGTCTGGGGAATCCTGAAAGCACCTACTAAAGCAATTACAAGTAGTTTTGTGAGCAGGGTGATGAATGAATTCCTAGAGATTTGTGTCTTGTGCTGAACTTACTATGCTGCATATCAAAACAGCATTCAAACTCTAGTCAGAGTTTTCTCCACAATTAAGAGGTTCATGCATCCCCTTTTCAGGACTTTTTGTCTCTCTAGCAAGTGGTGAGATTAGGAATCTTTCACTCAGAGCTGATACTGAAAAACTTATCTCTGTCCAGGGAAATTGATGAGACCTAGCACATTTAAGATCCCTGCATCTCTTTCAGGTATATTTATTTGTGGGTGAGAGGTTCAGTTCAAAACTTATTGCGAGGAATGAGTGAAACAGATAAAGACTGTCATGGACAGACAGCATGATCTCTTAAGCCTTGTTTCTTTTGGAAGTTGGGCTTTAGAGAAATTTAAATCTTCTCTGTATCCACTGGAAATAATAAGTTTACCAGAAAACTGGTGGTTCTTTAAATTATGAAATTTACATTATAAGAGGGAACTTAAGGAAGACAATCACACTGTAAGAAAACAGCACTATTTCTTTTGCAATAAAAATTTTGAGAAGAGATTGAACTTGGAATTATTATTTTCAGATTATAATGATGAAGCTTGGAAACAGCAAGACTCACAGCAGGAAGAACTGGGGAAAAAAATAAATTCTAAAGCAACAATCCCCCAGGATTTTATGTCATTTGTTTGGGACCCCTAAAGAAAATGAAAAATAGAACAGCCTTGCTACTGAGACAAAACACAATATAGAAATAGAATTTGCTACTCTACAGAGTGAATTCCAGCCACTTACCCAGCCTCTACAAAATAGTAAAAATAAAAGCCCTCAAATCAGTGAGGGCAAGATGAGTCCATCCCAAAGAGAGAAGAGCTTCCTCTGAAAGCCTAGCTAGGATGTTCAGTATGCCTGTGCATTTTGAACTGTTGAATACATGCCCATTTGTCTAACCACTACTGGTCTTGCTATTCCAAATAAGGATGAAGAACAATGAAGATATCCCCTGTCTTGGATACCTGAAGCTTTGACTTGCTTTTTTCCAGCCAAGCTTGGCCCTCTTTTTCTCTCACACACCAGCTGTCTTTCTGCATCCTTCATGGCTTAGTCTAGCTCCTGTTTTGGGGATATTCTTTCTCCCCATGTTGAAGTGGATGATTCCAGCCCTGTGCCTGACATGGAAAGCCATATGTTGAGCTTATTAGCATCAACATAAGCTCCCAATAAGATCACACACTGAAGAGCTTAGTAAGCTCCTCAACTGGAAAACAGCAGGAAAGAGAGGAACTGGAGAGTAGAGAATACTGACTCTGTGGGAGTATGAGGTGACCCACTGGCCCTCTTACTATGATAAAAATAAAACAACATCTGTGATGGGAGTCAAAGTCTGGGGTGAAACAGTTTTTGGGAGAAGTAAGAAAAATCATCCGTGTCTGAGCAAAATCTAGGAGGCACGAAAGCTGAAGCCATAAGCCAAAAGCCTATGTCACAAACAATAAAGATGTTCTATCTCTCAATAATGACCTTGTGAAACCACCTTCTATCAGAGCGCGAGTGCTTCTCCACAGGGAGTGTAGTTCATCTTGGTTACTGTCCACACTGCTATGCCCATGACATTGCAGCCCAGATAGCTGTGCAATGCCACACCACCTCTATGGCCAAGCACTCAAATCATCTTGGGCCTGCCTACCTCTCAATCCAACTCTGGACCTTTCTTACCACATAAAATGGATTTTTAAAATGCATCTTTAACTTAATGAAATTTATATGCCACTGAGGAGAAATTCACACCCTCCCCTGAAATGAAAGAAGGAAGAAATATAAAATCCTGTCCTTGGTGTAACCTTTTACATGCAGCACCTCATCAAGGATGGAATTCATTCAGCAACGGTTCACTGTAAGTTTATTTCTATATCACAAGTGACCAATGCCTGATCCATAAGCCAATTATAACCTCCAGGACTGTACATCAGTATGGGATAGCCTGGTGACTCTTTTGTCACTCAAATAGTTTCCAATGGTTCCTTCAAAAGGTCCCGATATCCAATGTCCATTTTGAGTTCTGTGGAGCACCACAAGGTTTGCTATGTAGTTTTCCTGGATTGTATCTCTTTGTTCTGACATGGGATATCTTTAATTTGTTACATTGGACCCTATCACCAATGTTTTCACCAGAAAAGTAGTGGGTTACAGTTCCAGCTATCTGCAAGGTCCACAACTGCAAGGTCTCCTTTAAGTGTTGTTCTCACAGGAGGTACTGTGTACCCCATAGGAGCATACACAGGGTTAACATTCTTGAATTTCTTTCCAGAGACAAATGGTTTGTGTTGAGGAACTGCTGCTGGGAAGGGAGAAAAAAAAAACCCACCCTTTTTTATTATTCCAAGGTGCATTTTAATTTGCACAAGCGACATTGTGTCTGTGATGGATTACACGAAGGGAAACATTACAGCCCAGCAAGCTTGGCAAGGAAAAAAAATAGGGAGATATGGGGAGGATTAAAAACAACCTATTGCAGTGCAGAATTTTGATAAGGGATCCATGGAGCTTTCAGAACAGGAGCAGGTGGAGCTCAGGGTACCAAGGAAGAGAAGTGGCACAGTGTAAGATGAGGAAAGGGGGGTGGAGTGGGAGTACAGATTGGAAGAGACTGCTTGGTCATGTAGACTACTCCCTTCCACTACAGAAGACTTTTCATAAAAGATCAATTTCCATCTTAAAATTTATTCTGTTTCTTTTCCCTTGGAAGTCTATTACAGAATCTCACTTCTTTTTCTGATGGCTAGAAACCTTTGTTTAATTTCCAGGCTAATTTATGCTCAGCCAGAGTATACCCATTTTTTCTTGTGCCAACATCTCCTTAAGCTTAAATAGCTGTTCTCTCTCTTGAGGGTTTTGCAGTTTGATGTATTTATAGAAATTATATCCCCTCTTTCCTCATTTTGCCTGGCTGAACTAACAAATTTCTTATTATCCTACAAAACACATTCCCCTTATCATTGGTCATCCTAGTACCTTTCTGTGCTCACTTGCCTTCGTACTCATCCCTCTGGGATGATGGTGACTGCTGCTTATATTATATTATATGTGCTGCTTCAGGAGTGACAGGCTTTTGGACTATTACACAATAATTCCATTTTTCTACTGAAGGCATCTCTATGCTGAAAACGCCTCTTGGCTTTGGACCTTTCATCAGGACCATGTTGATCATTTGTCCAAGGCCAATGGTGAAGAGAAGATCAGTTCTGAGAAAAGTTCCTTTCAGCATAATATTTTGACTTTCAGCAGCATCTGTTGCTGTTCCCCCACTCAGTCACCCCTATGATTCCTCTACAATCGCCTCCTGTTGCCTTATCTAAAGATTTTCTTAACTCATGATAAACAAGCTCTAGCCAGTTATCTTATCACAGCCAGCTATCTCCTTCCTTTTTATCCCATCTTCCGTTTTGCTCTTGTGCAGGTCCTTTTCCTTTAAGAGTACAAAACTACTGTATCAGCCAGAGAAAAATCGCTATTGCCAGCTAATGGTATATGGTTTACAACACAATGTTAGGTAATTCTGTCTCCTTTATGGGGTGAGCAATGGTGATGTGCAGTGGTTTCTTTACCATAATACTATATTTTCTTACACACTCTTGGGGGCTCAGCTGCATGACCAGACTCTTCGTACTTCTCAAATTATTTTTTTTTTATCTAGCCTCTTCTTGTTTTGACTTAATATAAAAAAGAATTTCTCCAGAGATATTAGTGTCTGGAATTAAAGGAGATAGATTTCTAGCACTTAGGGATGAAGGCATTTAACAATAATAAAAATGCAGCTTGATAGGTGGCCTGAGAAATGCCCTCCCACAGCGGGAGAGACTTGAGAAAGCAAGACGAATTAGGCAGGCTGTTGGTTTACAAAGCATCACATTTCTGTACTGTGATCCAGGGGGAATTTCTGAAGTGATCACAAGAAACATTTATCTGTTAGTTAACAGGACAGGTCTTCTTATAAAAATCCAGGCATGTTCATATAAACAATAAGTAAATATAAATAGGAATAAAAAAATCTCCACCCAGAACATTCTCATTAATAAGCACATAAATAAAAAGAGCCAGGCTACCCCAAAATCTAACCAAGCTCCAAATCAGAATAGCACTGAGCACCTGGAAACACCAGCTACTTCACTAAAAGCTGCACAAGCTCAAAATCTTTCCTTCTCAGAAGTTGAAAGCTTATTGCCAAAAATCCTGGAGGCTTTTCCTCCAGAAGACATAGATGAGCCCTGTAGAACCTCTAAGCTCATGTGGCCATAGCTGGGCTCTGGTGCACCACAGGACTGGTTTCTGTTGAAAACTTCTGGCCATCAGTGCACACTGCAACGTACACACATAGCTATTTATCTCTCCTGTACTTCTAGAAATGAAATGGTGGTTAGACACATATGGGAAGGTGTGAGTACTTGAAGCCTAATGACTGCAAAAATGATGTGCTTGTTTTCATAAAGCTATCATTACTTGTTATGAGGAAACCCAATCAAGTCTCAAAAACTATGCTTTATTCTGATTCCTGGTGCCTTGTCAGTAAGAAATGCTCTACTGCATAAATGTGCCTGGCCCTGACTAAAGCTACAGGCACAATGCAACTGTTCCCCTGCCTCTCTCCATGTCTGTTCTCTGAAGTCACAGATTCAACTGGTAAGGGAGGAACAGAAACCAGCATCCTTTCCTCCTGACTTGATCTAACTGCAATGTAAAACATCACAAATGCTTCTTTTTCCTTCCAAAACTACGTAACTTCTAACGAGAAGGTAACACATTAAAAGACAGATTTCAGAAATGTGTTTTCCATTTTCCCTATTATCCATGACTCTGGTATCCCAGTACTCTCTGTTAATGAAGACTTGAGCGTTAACACTGTTCGCACCAGAGCTAAACTCTGCTGCTCTGAGACTATAGACAGGTCAGTGTCACACTTGTGGTTGTCATAAGAAATACCAGAGTCAACTTCAGAAAATGCTAACAGAAAAAATTTCATAGTGTATTACTTCTGAAATCCACATGTCTCTCTGTACCTTGCTGTCCTTCTGGCTAAAGTTTTTACAAGCAGGAGTCTTGCCATATGTTTGAAGAAACTGTGTTTCTCTCCTCATAGCACACATAAACTCCTCTTCTTCCTCCAGGAGAGTAAAACAGACTTCTTTAACTAAATTCATTGCAGAAAATTAATAAGTATACAGTATTATTTGGAAAATTCAATGTCAGATAATTAGAAAATGGCAGGTAAGTGTTGGTGTAGGAAGAGACTGAATGCATTAGAAGAGTCATTCAAACTATGCTTTAGGCAGACCTAAGTCCTGTCCCTTTAAAGTGTTATTGTCACTGAAAACCAAGAGAACTAAAAGGAGTGCTTTTTCTAGGTAAGGATTCTGAAATGGAGCCATTTTCCTCTATCCCAGTGTATCCCTAATCCTGTCAGCTCCTTCCTTTCCTAAGTGATGGTTAGGCAAGCAGGCAGTTGCCTGCTTAATTGGTTTTTCTTTGTTGCGATGGACATACAAGGGGACCGGTTAAAGAGCTCCATGATAACCTTCCTCAGTGAGATTTGTTTCCAAGACAAAATGGATGTGCAGGTAGTATTAGCCTGAAGATGTCTTGATATGGGAAGGGCCTATTCTCACAGTGATAGTATCATAAACATTCAGTCACCTATGGAACTAATAGGATGTTCTCAACCCCCTTCTTGATGCATAAACACTCAGCTGAGGTGGGAGGAACAAATCTTCTGTCTAGGATTTTGAGCAAAGTATTCTCACTGGAAGGTGACAGTACTGAGAATAGGAAGCCAGGAAAAGCGTAATGGCCATTCCTTCTGCCACAGTTGGTCTGCAGAGAAAGCCTCAGGCACATCAAATCTAGGTTTCAAAAAAATTATTCCACCTCAAATTCAATGGTATTCTCCCAGTGAAACTCTCAGATTTGCTCTTGCTCCCAACCAGCTGAGTCAGTACATTTTGAAGTGGGGAGTGGACAGCGGGGGTCACACAAAAGGGATAGGGACCCTGGGAAAGCTCCCTATCAGATCCAAAGGAAGATGAGATGAGGTGGGAGGCAGTCCAAGCAAGCCCAGCTGTCTCTTATTGCAGACTTAGCTCTACCAGGTTTCAAACTATGCAACACAACTTTCTGTCTCTGCTTGGCCACAAAGCCTGCGTGTTTACTGCCTTGATACTGTGTCAGTGTTGTCCTAGAAAAACACAAGCTGCAGGAAGGAAACAGAGATTTCTAGCAGCCAAATCTTCATAACAACCAGAAAAGAATCCTTTTAAAAGTTCTTTCCATGGCAAATTTCATAAGGCCATTAAACAGTGTACCTGTCAGAGCATCTAATACACATAAGTTTAAGAACGATTGATTCAAGGCAAACTAAGGTCACTCTCTTTTTCTCGAGGATGAGACTGCTGTGAAATAGTAAGGATTTCTGAGGAAAACCCTGAACATTAAATTACACACAGAGTTTTCAACAATGAGCAGAGCAAGGTAGTGGATCTGTCACGTCAGTACATGCCAAGCCCTTGGGAGGAGCCAGCTGGAAGATTAATCTGCTATCAAACTACCTTTTAAAATTATGTTCAAAATACACAGGTAAAGCTTCAAGGATCTTTGTCAAAAAGAGACAGCCAGTGACACGTGCTGGTGAGGCCTGCTGGTGCGTCAGGTGTCAACCCAGTGCCTATGTGTCTGACTAGAGTGAATCTCGCTTGCTCTACAAGTCACGAAACAACTTATGGGCTAATTCCATGTAATGGATGACTTTGTCAAGATTCGGTCAAATGTTTTACATTATTAAAAACAACAGTGTCAGGCTACAATTACTAAAAAAGTATCAAGTCACCAAGGCTTTAGATGTTATATCCAAAACTTCTGAGTTTCCATGTCCATGGACAACTGTCCTGGAAAGATTAGTTTGAAGGGCTATTGTCCTGAGAAGATAAGTTCAAAGACTTGCTCTCATTAACTCTTTAGTGACTTCTAGCACCTCCTAGAGAGCTGCATAAGCTCTACTTTTGCTGCACATTTCAGGAAATTTGACATGTTGCAAACACTTTGCACAAGTGCCATTTGTGTATCTTCCCCTTTGTCTTTGCCGACAACTTTCTGCCACAGTTCTATCAAAATAGGATCCCTATTGTCATCTTCATGCTTACACAGGCCATGCACACTAAGATACTTCCAAGTCAGGAATAATTCAATTTACTTTAGTACAGTTTCCACTGTGATGCCAGCCCAGTACTGAACACCTGAAAATATCCTGGGGTGCATTAGGAAGAGCATTGCCAGCAGGTTCAGGGAGGGGATCCTATCCCTCTGTTCAGACCTGGTGAGGCCACAGCTGGAGTGCTGTGTCCGGTTCTGGGCTCCTCAGTACACAAGAGACGTGGAGCAGATCCAGGGGAGGGCAACAAAGATGGTTAAGAGAGAGAAGCTTGTCTCTCATGAGGACAGACTGAGGCAGCTGTACCTGTTAAGGCCTCAAGAAGAAACAGCTGAAAGGGGGTCTCATCAATGTCTCTAAGTACCTGAAGGGAAGGTGCCAAGAGGATGGAGCCAGGCTCTTCTTGGTGGCACCAAGGGACAGGACAAGAGGAAACAGGCAGAAAGAGATTCCACGAAATTCCACCTGAAAATGTGAAGAAGAATTTCTTTACTGTGTGGTTGACTATGCACTGGAATGAGCTGTCCAGAGAGATTGTGGAGTCTGCCTCACCAGAGATATTAAAGAAATGTCTGGATACAATCCTATGCCCTGTGCTCTAGGATGACCCTGCTTGAGCAGGGAGGCTGGACCAGACGACCCACTATGGTCCCTTCCAGTATTACCCAGTCTGTGATTCTGTGATTCTTCTTTCTTCAGCAAACACAGCTTTTTAGAAAACAATATCAACAACCTCTTTCTCCATTATGCTTTTAATGATAATAAAGTATTTTTATTAAAGACAGGTAACACACTTTATCCTGACAATTCTTGACCTTGAGCCAGCAACTTTCCCTGCATGTCAGAAGCATGGTGCTCTTTTTGGCTCTGTTTCCATGTGCACAGTCAATGGAAGAATGAAGAATTACCTTGTATTGCTCTTAAAGGAAGACGATTTCACATGGAAAGTCCACCTCTGCACACTTTTTGGGTCCACTTAAAGTATGCAACATAATTTGTCTTTTGGATCACAGGAAAATGCTGTAGGATGAAGCCAAATTTCCACCATCTTCAAGTAACTCTTTTTTATGCATGGATTTCCTAGCCCAGAGTATCACTGGTCTTTAGGGTGATGTGGAGCAGTATTACTGATTACCGAGTTACATAGTGAATGCCAGCAACCATTCTTTCCCTGACAGGACAGAAGGACTACATATGTCTCATATGGGATAGGAATGACTTGAGTCATGCTCAGTTAGCTCCTCTATTTCTTTATTGAAAGATTCCTGCAAGACTCTGGTCAGAAAAATAACACTTCTGGCTTTAAAAAATGTGAATTAAGACAAAACGAGAATAAAATGGGGAAATGAGAACAGAGAGGATTTCCTCATCTCTTTCCCTGAAGAGAAAAAGATAAACTGTTCAATAAACATGAACTGATGTATTCCCTTTGCCATTCTTGTTTTGCTGTACAAGCCTTATGTCAAGAAGCTGTGCTATAATTAACTCCTGTTTTGTCTTACTGTTTATGCATAAAAGCTGTGGCTCCTTAGATGGAGATGGTAATATCCACTGCAGAGCATGCCAGCTATTTTCTTGCTCATGGGTTCTGGCACCAGCCAATTCCTTTGTGTGATTTATCACTTGGTAATCCATCTCCTCCATCCATTATCCTGCACAAAAATCAGCTCTGGACAGCCGCTTTCTCTGCAGCAGAGCAGCCAGAGCTGTCACTTTGCCTACCCTGTTCTCAGTGGGGCAAGGGAACTTTCTCTTTTCAGATTCAGGAAGTCTCATGGCAATTTCATTGAATGTCTTACAGGTGGAAATAACAGCTCTGTGCACATTAGGCCAGACCACTGACCTGCATAAATATTTCCCTTCAGCTGGGATGGCTCTTCCAACTTAGCAGCTGCCAGCATCTACTAGATTCATGCAAGTTAGCCCTCCTGAACACAGGCTATTTAAGTCTCAATTAATGAAGCATCCAGAAACTATTTTGCTACAATCAAACAGAACTGTTGAGTCTATGCTGAACTCATAAACGTGATGTACAGTGATTTCAAACACTCCAACTGTAGCCTGGGCAAACATTCAGAAATAATTCATGTTGTGAAGAGAAAATGTATAGAAGCAAAACAATACATTATTGTTTGCCAGTTCTTTGATGTTTGAAATCTCTTTCTAGGATTTTTATGTATGCAATCCAACTGCATATGTATGCAGCATTTGAATAATGCACCAGACTTATGATACACTAGATTACCATTCATTAGTAGCATCAAAGGATTTTATATTAGGCAGGTGTAGCTATATCAATAAATTCAACACATGCTCCTAAAGTAGATATTTGCTAATTAGTACAACTTTAGTTTAAGTTGATTTCATGTACGGAGTCATAGAAGCCAACAAAAAAATTCTTGTGTGAGCCTTTTCTAAATTATCAGGGTTTTGGTACAGATCAGTCCTGCATTTGTATGACAGCTAGCTAGAAGTACTCCAGAGTAAATACTAGCAGTGGTGAAGCATACACAGAAAAACTGCACAATACAATATAAATTAAATTCTGCTTGCAGCTGTGCAGCTCACAAAGTATCTCCATTCTGCAAAAAGTTCTGTGTACAATAAAGAAAAGGGAAAAAAGGAAAAAAACCTATATTTTCCTTCAAAGACTCAACAAAAAGCAACTTATCCTTTCAAGAACAAGCCTTTCACCTTTGATACAGCTGTACTGGATCTAGAATTCATCATGTGCTTAGGGAGAAGACTCACAAACCCAAAGAGAGTTCAGGTTTGGGAAAATAATTAATTTCTATTCCTCTCCTTCAGCTAGTCAACCTCATGGGGGGAGGTGCCAAAAAACATTACTGCCCTCCCTTTCTTCAAATTAAAAAAAAAAAACCCATAGATGAGAAGGGAACAGGAAAACAAAGATACAGAGGGAAACTGGGGAGGGGAGGAGTAGGGACAGGGAGCTGAGAAGCAAGAAGGAAAAAGCATTTGTAAAATTAAAAGGCAGGGGCCCATCAGATTGTGTCGGGCAGGGGAAAGCGTGTCGTAGGCAGGAGTAATTGGTAATCGGAGCAGAAGTGAAGAAGGGGATGATTTATGGGAGCATGGAGACAGGGGTGGAATAATTTTTGGAGCAGAACGGGGAACTTACTGAACGCCTGAAACTCAGCTACTTATCCACTCGTTCCCGTGATAAATTAGCTCTTGTTTAAAGTAACCGGAGCTCCATTTTTCATTCTGATTACTACACTTGATATCTCTCTCTCTCCTTCTGTTTCTCTCTGACCACTGCCCCTTAGCAGGTTCTCTGAGCTGAGGCAATGGGTTTATGGAAACTCTTCACCCCTCCATTACACTGGTTCCCCCCCTTTCCCTCACAATTACTGTAGGGTTAACTCTTTAAGTTGTGTGTTTCTCCAAGCTGCTTAAACTGGGTTTGACCTGGGAGCATATGGAACATGATCCTCCACTTACACTGTGGAGGGGAGAAGGTGGGGGGCATGGGGGTGCCCAACGCTTGCAGGTGTACAGAATGAGCACAGTGTACGTTGTATTTCACCGTGTGCTTGCCATGTTTGGAAGGCAGCACCAGGTCTGGCCTAGAGCACATCGTTAGTAGGAATGATTTATTTTATGGTACCACTCAAAACCACCGCACCTCCCTCAAGTGCAAGGTCTCACAGCTCAGTTTACTGCTCAAATCCATGTGAAGACTCAGTTGAAGAACAACATGCCAGACTGAAACAAGTGGCAGAAAGAAGGTGGCATACAGTGACAGGCTTGCCAGAAGCTAGAGTAGATGACTTTAGGAAAAAGTAATTTTAAAATATGCATTTAATATAAAATTGCAAGACAAATAAATACTATTAAATACCAAGTTTCTTACTGACATCAGAACCAGTTATTTTGCTAAAAGCATCAAAACACTGAAGTGGATCACAAGAAAAGATTTGAAGGATGAAGTGGTTTTGCCAGTCAATTCAGGGAATACAAAAGAAACAGTATAAAGGACACCAAAGAAGACAGACCAGATAGGTTTCCACTATCTTCCTTCATGAGTAAGAAACATGAAGTGCAAATTGCTGAGGATATTGAGGAATAAAGAACAGGAAAAGAAAAGCTAATAGTTGGGTTGTTATTTCCATTAGTCTAAACTAGAGTATAAAAGGAAGAAGAGGATAATCACTGCAATGAAAAGATGACAAAGTAATATTTCCAAATACAAATAAGTTGTGCAATCTCCACTTCAGTTGCTATTAATGCCAGGAGCTTGGCACAATTGAAAAACATAAGGCAGGTCCAAGGATAGATCTAGACCTACGCTGGTGTGGAGATCAATAGCTGGGCCCCTGCACAACTTCTACATATACAGTCTCAGTAGATGTGACCTTAGAGTCCAGCTGTTCCTTAACTTTCCATCTGCCAGGAGTCCTTGCACCTTCCCAACTGATTTTGCATCAGTTACAACAGAAGAGAAGGAACCAAGTTAGGAAAGGATATCACAGCAACACATGACCTCCCATCTAGTGCAGCACAGCCATAAAGCCTTGTGGAACAAGTAGGCTGCCTGCCTGACAGCTCACACTCAGGGAAAACTCTATCACACACAACAGGACACAACATTGACTAAACTGCACATTCACATCTAGCTCTTGTGAAGGAACTCTGTTCTGATGTGTATTGGTCTGTTTGATTTGCTGCTGCTCTCTGCCCTGTGACATTTCCAATACTGCCAGGCCAAACACACTCTCCTAGGTACTAATCAGCTAAATCACACTGAGTTACATTCAAAACTGAGCTAAGTCCAGTAAAGCTTATCTCAGATTTCTCTTGTATTTCGAGAGTCAGCAGGTAATATAACCATGCGTCACCATATTTTTGCCAGAAAATACTAATTTTATGGATAGGTACTTTTGGACCTCAACAGAAATGTATTCATACCATTGCCCCTCAATACAAGGCTTCTTTGTGTGGGCTTTCAATGCTTTGATTTCCAAGTGCAAGCAGAGCCCCTTCTCCATCACCTCCTTATTCATACCAATACAGAACTGCGTGTTAATGAGCAACATGGGAGCACTGAACTCCTGCTATTACCTATGTTAGTGTGAGCTGCATTCTTTGAATAAGAAATTACAGCTTGAGTTATGAGATGTCTAGGAGGAAAGCCTAGGTAAAGCAAAAAAATTAGAGAAAAAGCTATAAGCCTTGTCATTACCAAAACTCGCAGTGGGGCACATTGCTCGGAAACAGTGATGGAGCCTCTGCCTTGGAGGAGTTACAGACAGCATATGAGCCCAGACCCCATGAACACATATTTACAAGTTCACAGCCTGATGTGGTTCTCACAAAGCTCACCAGAAAGGTATCTTTGGAAGATAAATGGGACCACCAAGTATTACACCATTAGTATTTTACCAGCGATGTCAACACAGCTACATTGCACAGGCAGGGAGTACAGACCAAGGCCCAGAGTAAAAAGCAGCTGCAAGAGAGGCAACAGACAAGGACAAGGTGTGCAATAGAAGGTGAAGATAATGACCATGAATTTACTTTGAGGTGAGTATATTGCACATCCTCTAACCTTGGAGGATCCCAAGGGGTTTTGGAAGGGGGATGAGGGTGGTTCACAGTTGTTAATATATTTTTATTATATATCTTATTATATTAAGTAGAGGGCAAACTGATCACTATGACCAGACAAGGACAGGGAGATTAGCCTTACTACTGCAATGGGCAGTTTCTTTCTCAGAAACCAGACAGCTAAACTACCCACCATGTTTCAGACAGCACTCACTTTATCTGTACATGGGAGCTCAAACCCATCTCTCTTTCTCACACCTTTGATAGCAAGCAGCTAGATTTTCAGAGCTTTCAAAAAGCTGAAGTATATGAAGCAAATGAAGGCTCTAAAGTTTTGCTTTTATACACAGCAATTTCAATGCATGTGTATCTAGCATGGTCTCACGGAAGAGGAGCTACACCTGAGAATCCAAATTAATCTGCTTAAATGTACTTAAAATTTCCCATTTTGAGGCAAATAATTCAAAATCTATATTTTCAAAGAGAGTCCTCACAGCTGTAGAATAGAAAATGACATTTATTTAAATAATTACATTTTTTAAAGGAACTTTCAGGATTAGCCCAGAATCAAAACTTCAGATTTCATAGGAGAAGCCAAAAATCGGTAAAACAGAATGTCTGCACCTGAGATTTCTGTATAAGGCACTAATCCAGGGGAACAGAACTGGTGGATATCAAAGGATAGTACTGGCTCCTCTTACCCTGATCAGTGCTGCTTCACAGGCATATATGTTTTACACAACAGAGACCACACAGCAGCTTTCACAAGTTTTGGTATACTTCAAGTAGAACAGCATGAAGAACGTACAATTTTACTCTGGAGAGACCAGTTTGTTGCAGACACAAAGTTAGTGATCTTGCATCCCCTACCCCAGCTCATAAGAAGACAACTAGAAAAATAACCTTTTTCTTTTTTTCCAATGCAGAAGGAATGATCTTATGCCTTCTTTAAGGAAGGGAATTAGATGGCTCCTAAATGAGCTATACGGTTCAAATCCAACCTGCATGAAATTTTGTGTGCCTGTAGTTTAGACTGGCATCTAGAGCAGCTCACGTTTTGAAAAACAAACAGATTCATTTTCTCCTGAGGGACCCATAAGTGGGGAAAACTTACTTGGCAGATCTTCCTAAGTGACCATATGGAGGGAATGATTCCTTTGATTGACTGTTTTATTTTGCCTTGTGATTATTTTCTAAATGACCACTGTCATGGTGGCTTACAGCCATGGCTCCTTTCTTCTAGAACTACCCAAACAACATAATATTAAGATACTTTATGGACCAACCAGAAGCAGCTGAGTGTAAAATGGTGTACTAGTTACCTCTGGCACCTGACTGCCTTTTACTGCCTTGGCTCCAACCTAGTCAACAAACTGCAGGATCAGAACCAATCGACTGAGCAGCCCTCCTTCATGTGCTGGCAAATTGATCCTGTTTAGCCTGGGAGCTCAGTTGAGCATGCAAGCAGGCATTATCTTTGCAGCCATCGCCTTCCTGCACAACCAGCCAGCCTTCAGGGGAACATCCAGCACTCAGTGGAAGGGAGTAGCTGAAATATTCAGATGGTGTCAAGACATCTCTTCCTTATAAAGAATGTATTCATTTATTGGACAGAATCAAAACTTTGTGCCTTTGCTTTCTGGCCCTCTCAGGAGTGAGAGAAATCACTGTTACTCAGTGGACAACAAAAATTTCTCCCTAATTATTTCCAGTGCCAAGTAAATGGATAAAAAGTTTTATGTAAATTTTTTGAAGAAAATGAAAGGTTCTTAGAGCTTCTTCCATTTCTCTTGGCCTTCTAGACCATACTGGTATTCATATAACATATCTGATTTATTTGGGGGGGGTGTAAAATACCACAGGTAGAAGGGAGAGGAAGGTGGAGAAAGGAATCCTAAGATACAATGGATATATTTATTTTTTTAAGAACTATTGTTGCTCTCTTCTATGCCCCCTCCCCTGGCAAAGGTGAACTGCATATCTTTAGTTAATAATTAACTTGTCATGAGCTCCATCAATATCCCATCATCTAAGTGACAGAGGGAAGGGAGGCGATGGGGGAGGTGATCAGCACGACGTGCCAGCTCTGCCCGCAGCCTGCGATCTCGTCTCGGCCATAATAAATAGGATGAAATGCGCTCCTGATAAATGCCCATGTCATGGAGAGATTTTACCTTCACTCAGAAACAATGTAATATCTCAGCTATTACCCAAAATAATTTATCAATGTGTAATAGCTTTGTGCAGAGCTCAGATAGGAGGGGAGCAGCACTGCCCGAGATGGATGGATCCTACCTTCTGCTTTTAATTTTTAATGCTCGTAGGCAGCTTCACATTAAAGGCCAGGTGTCATATATAGACTTAATGTAAGAATGGAGTTCATGAATTCTAATCAGGAGACAATCTCCCTCTCTCTTCTCATGCTTTAGTCACTTCTTTTTTTTATTTATCAATTTTCCTCTCTTTCTGTACTCCCATCTTCTTTTCTTCTCTCTTTTAGTCCATTTCTTCATCCCTGTTCTTCAGATATGTCTTACTCCCTGTCTCTGCAGCATAACTATTTGGGTAGCTATTTGCTACTTTCAAAAACTGTACCACCACTTAAGGATAAACTACTTCTGCCTTGGTCCTAGTGTCAAGGTTTTTACATAGAAAAACAAACTCAACACAGGTACCATGTCAGCATGTTAGAATTTTATATCCAGGCAAAAAAACCCAGGACAACAGTGACCAAGCGTGGAAAAAATCACAACTGAGTTCATCCAAATTCATTGTGGAATAACGTTACTGAAAAGATTCTGTCTTTAAAGGGCCAGTGGAGAAGGCATATCCCATATACCAGCCAAATCACACAGTCTCGGAAAGAAACATGTTTCTTCAGCTGGCAAGAGTACTGTACTGGGATGTGTGGATCCAAAACCTTCTAAGTCACAAGGTCTCATTTTCCCAGTATTTCTAGTCTCCTTGTAACCATGCCAGCCACATAAATGTTCTCTTTGCATTCAACACTGCACACATAAACCCAGCTGAGACACATCTCATGTGGTGGTCTGCATCAGAGGAACCTATTCAAGGACCTCTGTAGCAGTATGTACGGACAATGGGATAATGCCGAGAAGTGTCACTAAAAACACACCATTAGGACTCCCATTAAGACATACCATTATTGTATCAATACACTACATCAAAGCATGACATACTGTCTGGGTGAGACACACCTGAAAGCACCAGCAATGTATGACAGAACTCTCATCTCTGCACAAAGAATGGAGCTGCAGGAAGGAAGAGGGGAGCACCGCTTGCTGGCCAGAATGTGCAGCAAGGGACACGCTTCATACAAACAGCAGACACAAAGATCAAAGAAGTGCCACAGGCTGCAGAGGAAAAGATCCACTGTTTGGACTTTCGTTTGCACTCAAAATGAAGGAAAATAAAAGCACACCAATGTAATGCTACCAGAGCTGCCAACCTGTTCACAACCACTTTGCTGACTTGCAAGTTACAAGGACACCAGTGCTGAGAGGAGCTTGGGCTTGATCTCCTGCCTTCTATTAACAAAGGTAATGTTAACTGCTCCATTTGTTGGTTGACAGTGCAGGGACCATAGACTGAATGATTCCTGGGAATTCGGTCAAATCAAAAGATTCCTCTTGTGCCTAAAAAACAGGATGGTATAAGAAGACTTGGCTGGTGCTGCTTCCATGTCCTATTCCAGATGAACAGAGGACAACTGCCTTTAGGAGTTGTACTGTCAGTTAACTACTTTCCTTTCCACTCAGAAATCTTTCTTTCCAGAACATGAAGAACTTATCCTACCAGAGCAAGACAGTTTCATAAGAAACTTTCTTTCCATGTTTCTTACCTTCCACAAGGACTGCTCTGTGAACATTCCTTTATTTTCACCTTACTCCTTCCCAGCACTGCATATCACACAGTTCAGAGGGTCAGATATGACCCAGCTAAAACAAGTACCATGTGCAAAACTACCTTGGATTCACATGGCTTTTCAATAGGTGGTTGATCAAGGGTAAAGAAAGGATAGTATCCCACTGTGAGAAATCCTTTCTGCACAGAAATAAGCCATCGCTATAAATGTTAAAAACAAGTTTTAAGAAAAAGTGATTCCATAATTGATAAAAGCCAATACTTATCTTTGTGAATGACAGAATAAGAGACTGCAAATCTTTGAACATTGTGGTACCAGGGTACAGGGAACATGTGGCTGTTTGTGGGCAAAAGCCCTGGAAACTTCACACTGTCTACAAAGATCCCCAAGACTGCCTTATCAAGTGCATTTTGCTTGTCGATGTCTGTGTATAAATGTATCACTGCAAAGGCAAGACACCAGCATCCCCTGGTGCAGCAGGCTTAGGACACTCTCTGTGATACATGATTATCTGAACTAATAAGGAAGAGAGCTGCTGTTTGAAGAAGACAGAAAGATCGGGTTACCTCCCCTGAATACCACTCAGTGGCTGTGGCCTGGCTCCAGGCCAGGAGGAGAGCAGTATGCCCTTGTCTGTGCTGAATGAAAGCCCATTGCCAGTGCCAAACAGCCTCAGGCAGGCAGACAGTGATTCCCAGAACCGAACTAAGAGCTCTAAACTCATTCATTCATGGTCCGAGATATTTTCTAACCCCAGAAGTGATAGACAAAAAAAGAAAGGTAACAGGTAACAGTCCCCCAGGTAACTGTCTCTTGCACCATGCAGCCAAAGTCTAATCAGGGTCTATTGCTGTCTTATGCCATTGCTAACACTCTGACTCTAACTGCTGTGTACTACAAATTAATTCATTCCTTCAGGCCTTGCTGTTCAGTAACTGGCTGTCACAGCAATCTCCCGAGGAGCTAATTGAGAGTTGTGATCCGTGCAGTATTTCCATTAGTGCTGTAATGACAGGCAGCCAGACACACACATGCATGCTCACACACAGAGCACAGGTTCCTCTGCACCCACAACGAGGAACAGATAACAAGCCAGTGCCATCCCAAGTGTTCAGCAGCAGCTGGGAAAAAGGGAAAACAGGAGGAACCATATCAATGATTCAGACTGAGGCCACCTAAGCTTCCCCTGAATGAGAGCAACTTGCTCTCCAGACAAGCTCCTAATTTACTGCAGAAGAGTAAAATCCTTCACATATTCCTCTTCTGTCCAGTGAGGAACACTGTTCCCAGAGACTACAAATCCCACCAACAAGTCACCTCTATCTGAGTGGCCCTCTCCATTACATGGTGGGACCATGCAATGTAATCTCAGAGATGCTTCTTGAGCAAAGGTGATTGCAGATGTAGCTGTGTGTAGCACTGAAGACGACACTAATGTTAGAGTCTTACAGGTTCTGCTTAACAAACTAGAAGAGATGCTAATTTGGGAAGAATGTATTTGATTGGTTATGATGTGGTTCATTCAGGAACCTGGATGGCTCAGGGGTGAAGTCTGTTTGTGAATTTAGTATCTTTTTAATTTGTTTTTGCCTTTCATTAGTAGTTTAAAGCAGACCAAGAGGAAAACATTCCACACAGCATCTCCTATAGTTGTGCCACCTGCTAGTAAAGACAGCCATCATAAAGGACATGTTTTTAGGTCCCTTCTGGGCTACAGCTTCATGGTTCTCACCTAGAAAGCAGAGGACATGCAATTCTGTGCTGTCACTAATGATTATTTAAGTCAGAAGCTGAAAAACCTTTATTTTTTAGAGGGTTGTGCACTTTTCTGAGCTAACTCCAGAATTAACCCCAACATATCTGAAGACTTGTCTCTGTACAGGCAAATGAACATCCATTTAACTTGTCTTAGAAGTTGGTCAGATAGCTGCAGACTAGTTCAGTAGACACTTCTCACTGAGTGCTTCATTAATTCCAAAGTTGTGAGGGGTTTCTTTATACATGAAGGACAGTTTCAAAGTCCAGTAACAATGGGAAGGAAAATCATAGCAATTGCCTACATTTAGTGTATATTTACCTATATTTATTTTATACTATGATTTTATTTATACATTTTTAAAATTATGTATTTGTCAATGAATTAATTCAAAGTGATCTGTGTAGTTATTGTAGTTGCCAAACAGATTGAAGTCAACAACTTTAGTCACCCTTGAAATTGTTGCAACGGTAGAAATAACTCAGCCATGGTTATGGAAGTAGTTCATGCTGGGAAACTATCAGTAAGAAGGTGAAGGTAACCTTGCTTGGAACAGGGCTACACACACAGTCCCAGATTTCCAAACCCATTTTTTTGTAAGGAAATGAGCTGCTGATTCCTCAGTGCGTTCCAAAGACCAGACTTCACTACTCTGACTAGGAATAGGGAAGATACTCATTCAAGGTACACAAAACAGCCTTTAGGGCTCAAATAGAGGATTAAGTTACTGAGCCTTAAGAAGTTGTGGCATATAATCCTAGCTTCATAATTGAGCATGTGCATGCTTGTGGCATGTGATAAATGCAAGGTCATTTGACTTAACCTAGGAGAAGACAGCGTTAGGTGGAATTACTCCATGTCTGCTGCAGGCTAGTTGTGCGCACAGCTGTTACCACAGCTCAGCTGATACATAGCAATTTGTTCAGTTGTGCTAAATGTTACTGCACGTACAAGCCCCGATTCTGCCCTCTTGTGACAACATTACAGGAAAATTCAGTTCTTTTAAAAGTCAGATGAATTTGATAATGGAAATACAAATTTTAAAAAACTTCTGCAACTGCAAAGGGCCCCTGGAAACTGAGTTAGCATAGGATGTTCTGAGATATCCATGTTGCCCTATACTGCAATATGTTAGGTTCTCCTGTGTATAACTGTAATTACGATTTTCAATTGGACACAACTGCAATGGATATGATCTCACGGGGACAGAGCAGAAGTTAGCAGATCAGGTATATCTATCTCTTGTACTGGTAACAAGGCTCAGAGCTCACTCCACACCAAGAACAGGCCTTACCATCACTCATGGTGAGCTTCTGAAAAAGGCAAGAAGATAACAGCAAAGAAAATTCCAAAAGCCCAGGATCAGAGTAAGTCCTGGAACAGGCCACACAGTCCTTTAGGGTGTGATGTGTCCTGTGACTCTATTTTAAGGCTCAACCAGGGCATGCCCAAGGGATAAAAAGTGGGCATAAAACTTCTGTTTCAATGCTGAGAAAGCGGTGATATAAATGGAAAAGGTCCTGAGTTCTGATCAGTAACTTCTTAGCAACAGATAACAACTTTACAGTGTGCCACAGAATAGCTTTGGATTCTGTGCAGAGTGCTAAGTCATGCTTTTTCCCCTTCAAATGTTTTGCAAGATTGTTTCCAGCTGAAGGCTGAGGGTGGAATGTGGACATACAAGGAGTGATTTATTCCAGACTATTTTGAACTGATTACTTGAAGTTACGCTTACTGATTTAGTGAGCATGTCACATATTTCAGCACAAACTGATCTCTTCATCAGTCTGCCATGCCAGCAGACATATAGTTAGCACAACAGGATCACCCCAAACAACCTGAACCAAATCTTGTGGCCATAATATGTTAAAGAAGTTCCCGTTCATGTCAGCATTTGACATCCTCATAGTCTCCATGCACAGCATAATTGCAAAGGCTGATTGTTTTCCTACCTCTAAGTCTCAATATCTGTGTTTCCTGAAACATAATCCTGTCAATATTTGTACAGGTTTGGGTTTCCTTTTTTTTTTGCCATGGCTCACCAATGTTTGAATTTATTAATTTTCTAAAAAGAGGAAGACCTCAAGCCTGACAAACTTTCAGTGCTCACTGCATGGTTTGGATAAATCACTCAATCACACTTCCATCACCTTCCTTTGAATGTTCTTGCAGTAAGCAATGCAGTCACAAGCAGAAGAGCACTTGCACACGTGCTGTCCCACAGCTCAGACATAGGAAGGGATGGGCTGAAGGGAAGTACACTTGGACTCACTTGGAACACAGGCAGAGAGCACTTGTGCACACAGCCTCAGAAGAATCTGGGAAGTTCTTGCATGGTGCAGTGGAAACCAATTTCTGAAAAGATATTTTCAAGTTAGTGCAACACAGAGAGCTCTGGGCTGTTCCTCCAGAGATCCTAGTGTGAAACCTGGGTAAGCACTCAGCCAGCAAGTGCACAGCTACTGCATGTGAGTGCGTGGCCCTGCAGAGCCATCATGCTTCCTCCTGGAAAGGGTTGGCATACCCTACCTGAGGGACAGCTATGTAACATAACAATGTGGAAATGTACAAAAGCAAAACAATGGAATAGGTCTGTGATACAGTAACTGGTCTCATATTCACTGTTGGGCCCAGCAAGGTGAGGTCAGCCAGTCTCCATGGTTTTGTCTATCAAACCCAAGAAGAGCAGGAGAACATGTCTATTTGCAGCCTTGGTGATAGACCACTGCAGTCAAGCTCATCCTAACAATTAATTTTTAACAAATAATCCAGGCAATGACTTGTAAAACTTTTTCATCCATACAAACCTAGTAGTGAAGTCTTGAAAATAATACACAAACACTTGTATACATGGAAAGGGCTTACCAGTTCAACCAAAATCTTATTTTAAACCAGTTCTCTACCCTCACCAGCCAAAATGCAAGGAGCTGCTCTCACACACAGACAAGAATGTTGTAGTGGAACAAACACTGATTTCACTAGCACATGTAGAGGTCATATATCAGTTTAATTAGTTGTCTCCAATAGGCCTTAGTCTTCCCATTAAATATTACATCTTCAGTGCAGCAGGCCTAGACAGTGCTGCAAGTGTCATCAGCTGTCTGTTAGGCTGGATGAACCACGGGTCCTTCGTATTCTTCTTGATCTCTAGGAGATAATGGGTTATTGCTCCCTACTACAGTTTGATCTTCACAGGGCGGTTCTAAGCTTGAGGCCAAAAGCTCCAGAGTGACGTGGAAGAAAGGGCTGAGCTGTGCAAGGTTATGAGAAACACACACTGAGTTCTCTAGCAACTCCCAAGGCTGCTGCTGGCTCCATGACTCTGTGTGTCAGAGTGAGAACATGGAGGCAAGCTGATGTGGAGATGCAGCAAGCCAGCAGCTTCCCAGAAGAAAACAGATACTGCACCTAAAGTGCCTTCACATCTCACCTTCTCCAGCAAACCCAGGCCAGCCCCAGCAGCACAGGCCACCTGTCTCAGCTCAAGCTGTCCTTGCAGCATTGTTTGATATAAGATGCCCGATGAACATATCTGCTCTTCCTGTGAGAACAGGAAGTCACTGTGACTTTGTCTAGCTGAGTCTTGGAAACTTCCAAGAATTGAACTTCCATCATATCTACAGGTAATGTTTTTCACTGCAGCACAGGCTCCCTAGGAAAATTTTCCCTATGCCTGCTTCGAATATCCCAAGACACAGGCTGTACTGCTGGCCACAGCTTGCAGAAGACCAAGTCCTATCTAGACCATTTGAAAAGCAGTAAGCAAAAAATGAGTAAAAATAAGCAAACATTTGGAAGCAGATTCACAAAGAGAGAGTACAAATACATTTCTCATACTACCTGAAACTTAGCACTAACTACAGGAACTCCTTCAGGATTTCTGTTTTCAAAAGCTCTCTCAGTCAGCAGAACTGAAGAAGATTATGGTACTCTGATACTCCCTCTGACAGAATAAAGCAGCATGAAAACAATCAAGAAGACATTAAACGATGTCTGACTGCAAGCCTAACTTTCACGGCATTCTCTGTTCAGTAGGGCATTTTACAGAGCAGGAATTTCAGTCTCTGATTATGACCCCTCATTTATGCTACTCAGTTCTCTAAGGTAGTTATCAAGCACAAATAAACTCACAGGGGCACACTTGTCCCCTCTGGTTCTAATTAATGCCATTGAAACTCATCATTAGCTAGGTGTATGAGGGCAGCTCAAACACATGCAACCATCCATCAAGAAAAACCCATTGTATAACACCAAATAAGCATGTATTGACTTCAGGGAGCCTTTTCTTCAAGATATTCTTTTGATTCAGTTCAAGAGAAAGCTAAAAAACCAAAACTCATGTACATCTTTGTCCACTTCTCTGGCTAAAGCAAAGAACTAGTTTTAGTTTGCTCTGCCATATTCCAGCTTAGTTCACTGCATAATTTAGTGTAGTTGTCTTATAAATCACACTTTGAATCAGAGAATTAGGATTGGAAAGGAGCCCTAGAGGTCTTCTGATCCAAACCTGTGCTCAAAGCAGGCCCAGCTTCAGACTTAGATCAGATTGCTCAGGACAAACTGTGAGTCTCTTCTGAAGAAGCCAGCCTCTCTGTAACCACTCTCATTATGAAGAACTTTTTCATTAGAGCTATCATAACTCCTCTGTTGTAGGTTGTATTCATTGCCTCTCATTCTCTCTCGGACTCTCTCTGTCTTTTCTTTAACTACTCATTAGGCAGTTGAAGACTACAGTTAGATCCCTTATATCTTTTTCTTCCCAGGACTCAGGTCCTCCAGTCTCTCACTTTATCTCATGTACTCCAGTCCTCTAACCACCTCTGTCATTGTTGGCAGGACTTGCTCTGCTTTGTCAACATCTTACCTATACTAAGAAGCCTAAAAATGAAGGCAGGACTACAGGTACAGTCCTGTGATTGCTGAATAGAGGGGAATAATCGCTCCTTGAGTTGCTGGATAAAATCTCATTAGTGCAACCTAGTATGTGCTCAGCTTTCACTGCCTCGGTCACAGTGCTGATTGATCTTCAACTTGCATACCTGAACCCCCAGGTCCTTTACTGCAGAGCTGCTCTCTAACCACATGGATTCTAACCTACACTTCCTGCAAAAACTAAACACACTTTTTGATATGCCCTAGCAACACCACAAAATCAACATGTGATTTGTAATTCAAGGGCAGAAAATACACCTTGTACAGAACAGAAAACAGATATGAGGGCAGCTGAATTTGTTTGCAACTGACAATTTAGGGCATATTTAGGAATAATTAACGAATTGTATTCCCCCACCTCCTACTTTACTTTTTTCCTAATGCAGTATCTGACCCTTAAATGGTTACATCAGATGCCACAACGTTTGCCTTCTCTGAGGCCTCATGGACCAGATGTAGGAGGATAGCCTAATCATCTGTGCTCCACTGGAGAGAGGGAACAAGGTCCAAATACTTGTTAGCAGAGTCAAAGGCAGCAAAAGGGACACATCCTTGCACCACAGCCTCTAGTCTGTGGGCAAAAGAAAGGTCTCTGGTTCACAGTATCTAATTCAAAGCTAAGGCTGGGGAGCGAGGGGTGGAGGAAAGGTCAGGACTTCAGCATTTCTCTCATCTTCTCACTCTGAGTTTAAATGAACAGAGGCCATCTTTCTTCCCCTTCCCTATCTTGTCAAGAAAGCAATAGAAAACAGTCTAGCTCTCCAGAGAGGACACCACAATACGGAGCAGTGAGGACAAGCAGGTCTTTTCCACCTGTCGTGCCTACAGTCATACTTCTGATGGGATGTTGAATTGTGTTAACAGCATCTCTGGCACAGAAGGGTAGTCTAAGACACTATCTGCTCCATCTAGTGATTTCAGAACGTGTCAGGCTGCAAGCCTGTACTAGAGATGAAGACAGCTGCAGGCAACAACATAGGGCACTATAGACTATATACAAGCCGAGGCTGCAGCTTGGTGGCCATGGCAGTAGAAGAGCTGATGGGAATTTCCCATTCTTCATAAGCTGATCTGTGGTAAGATGGATTTTATGAAATGGGATCCTTCATATTTCTTATTTCAGTTTTCACCTCCTTCCCTTATATTTTATAAAAGTTCAATCTCTCTTACGTAACAAACAAATGAGAGTATAATATTATATCCATGGCATCACAACAGCCTGAGACAGACACACCACCACAATTGAAAGGAGGAGAAGGGAAAGTTCATACAAAGTACTGCCTTGCTTCAGAAGGCAAATATACAGACAGAAAGAACTCCAGCACAAGTGAAGAAAGCCTTCAGTTTGCTTGGCTCTTGAAGCAGAGGACTGGAGCAGCCTACATTTTGGCTTAATGGTCACAAAACAGTGCCCATGACAGCAGTCAGCAGCTTCAAGGATAAGCAGCAGAAAGAGATTATATACCCTGCCATGCATGTGCACTGAGTGCACTGTGCATTGCAAGAGTCACAGATGCTACACCTGACAACCAAGTTTAGGTGACAGCACTAGGTGCCTGGACTACAACTTGATGCAAAAAATTAACATCTGTGGTGCATTGTAGAACAAAAGCTAACACTTTCTTTACAAAACCATTTTCTGTTTCATTTCCCAAATGGAAAGCCAATTCTGAAAAGCACAGATATGTTGTCTTATCTAGCTGTAGGTTTATATGGTGTACTGCTGCCGAGGAATCTTTCCTTCCCTTACTAACACTCTAGCATCAACTCTACTGCTCAGGAAAAGCCCAGTCTTCCTGACCAAGATCACTATTTATACTGCATGCCCATTAATTGCATTGCTTGAAATGATTTGCTGTGGGTTTTCTTTTTTTTATTCTAGCTGCATTATGTCGTGATCTGATGACTGATTGGGTCCTGTGAGCAATCATGAGCCCAAGCCTATTGCTTCTAGCTTGATAGAGTGTATATCTCTATTTCATATTCAATAATGATGAATGGTCATGGCTTACATTTATATAGGGCCTTTCATCCAGAAAGATCCCAAAGCACTTTACAAATTGATTTACTGTGCAAACTATGGGGTTTATTCTCCGCTTCATAAGCTCGTATAAATCCCATTGAGTTACTTGCACTTCATCACAGTACTTGGTATTGCCCAAACAAAGCACAAGCAATACACCCAGCAGAGAGTCAGGGAACACATAAGAATATGAAAGAGTTCAGAACTTCTGTTCTACGTCCTATCCAAAAGGCAGAATCTTTAGCAGGAGAGCTAACCTAACCCTAGAAAAGTATTACTTTCTGCACTACTTCTAATAAGGCTTCTTGCAGTAAAGCATTCCTTGGAGAGGACACAACCCAGAGCTGAATCTGCCTGCTCTCAGACAGTAGCTGCTAAAAACCACCACTTCCTTCTATTTTAAATAAACACCATTAAACAGAAAACCACTAGCAATGAAACATCAGCAGCCATCAATATAGGTTGCTTGTGCTTCTTAAGGGTCGCAAAAAAAATTAAACAGGAGGAGTGCTCAGGCAAACTTCCTGGCAAGAATTTCGAGCAAATATTGAGCCACAATATGATGCTCTGCACTAATGTTTTGAAGCAAATCACCCAGTCCCCTTCTCCTCTGTTTAACTTGGAGTGGGAAAGGAAATGCACCAGGTATGTGCCTGGGTTGATCAGCTGCTGTTGTTCCCCATCAAGAGAATCCCAGATCTGGGATCTAGCCTTTACATTTCCAAACCTAACGGATACAGAGTGAAGCAGGGAACTCATGACTGGGATGATAGGTACTCAAATATTTTCTCCACCCAGTCTAAAAGCTTTAAAGGAGTAATACCATCTTCATGACTTCGTCAGAGAACTGAGGTGCATAAAAAAAAAAAAATAAGGGAAAAAAGCAGATATTCTCTAATGAATATGGTGCCTGTGAAAGTGAGATGCCAACAGTGGCTCTTACCAGACATGGCTCTTGCCATGGTGTAAGCTGAGTACCTACCTTTTCTCCACCACATCACTTCTGAAATGGGTGCAGTACGAATGCTGGTTCTCATCTGACCAAAGACCAAGTCATGCCAAATTATCCAATGTGAGTGAGAGACCCACCTCCTCAGGGATTTTAACAAAAAATTTTTCACTTGGAACCCTAAAAGAAATAGCTCGCAGATATTTGATTGTAAAAGGTAATAACCTAGTGCTAGAATTACATAAAACTTCCAGGTGTTGACCACTGTCTTTTCTTTCTTGGCCTGTCAGAATTAGCATGTTGACATACTGCAGCAATAAGTACAGTCAAAAATAAGAGAAAAAGTCTTTCCCTCCTTTATTACATTATGGACTGTTTGCCATATTCTTTATTAATGACAGAGCTAAAAAGAAATATGGCATAGGTTAAGACAGACCAAAAAGTCCTTCTAGAGGATTGACAGCATCAGCCTGAAAGGTCCCATGTAACATGCATTCCTGGGGCAGGTGGAAAACGTGAGAGAATTTATTCAGCAGTTTCTTGATAGGTTAAGGCCAATGTAGCTGCTGTCAGTCCCCAGGTTATGTGTGTCCCATCTCTACACTGGTCAGCTCTAGCAGCTCACCCAATACCTCACACAATACCAAAAGATGTAAAATCTTCTGGACATCAAATGAGGTTTTAAGGAGGCTGTAGGTACAGAAGCCTTCCATCCTTAGAAGGTTTAATGGTCCAGTCTTATCTTTCCTACACACATTCCTCTGCCCATCCAGCACTTTTTCCCAAGGTCCTCCCTCCTTATTTTACTTTCTCTGTATCTTATGTTCTGCATGACAGTGGCTCCTTTTTCTCTTTCTGGCTTTGATGCCTGTATGACAGGAAAGATTATAAGAGCAAGGCTTCCAGTTCTGGTCAGTAAGATGACAGTGCCCTTCAGATGTTTGGAGAAGCAATGACAAAGACGACCAGATCAAGGCCCATTGACCTAAGAAAAAGCATATATTTGCATCAATAGAAGAGCTTATGAGTAGTCTATAATGAGGTCTTGTTACTGACAGCACTATGAGAATTTAGCTGCCAAACACTAGCAAGCAGTTGTTGGTCTCATACAAGTGACAGGAAAAAAAAATCTCAGTAAGGTACTTACTCTTTATAATGCAGGGATACTGAAGAAAGTATAATAATGGCCCTTTGCCTTACTGTAAACCATAGAATCATGGAATAGTTTTGATTGGAAAGGATGTTAAAGATCATCTAGTTTCCACTCCCTGCTTTGGGCAGGGACACCTTCCACTAGATCAGCTTGCTCAGAGCCCCATCCAACCTGACTACAAACACTTCCAGGGATGGGATGTCCACAATTTCTCTGGACAACCTGTTTCAGTGTGTCACCACCCTCACAGCAGAGATTTTCTTCCTAATATCCAGTCTAAACCTGTCTTCTTTCACTTGTAAGCCCTTCTCCCTTGTTCTATCAGTACATCCTCTTGTAAAAAGTTCCTCTTGAGCTTTCTTGTAGCCCCCTTTAGGTACTGGAAGGCTGCTCTGAGGTCTTCCCAAAGCTCTCTCTTCTCCAGACTGAACAACCCCAGCTCTCTCCGCCCATCTCCATAGGAGAGGTGCTTCATCCTTCTCAACCTCTTTGTGGCCCTCCTCTGGGCCCTCTCTAGCTGGTCTGCATATTTCTTGTGCAGAGAACCCCAGACCTGGATGCAGTACTCCCAGTGGGCTCCCAGGAGAGTGGAGTAGAAGCGTCCTGGGCACACTGCCTTTGATGCAGCCCAGGATATGTTTGGCTTTCTGGGCTGCAAGTGCACGTTGCTAGATCATGTCAAGCTTCTCAGCTTGACATCCTTACCTCATTACCTTCACACTAGAGAGATAAAAGGGCTCCTTAGCCAATTATGAAAGTGTTATTATATGGACAAAATACATACTGCTGGCATATGTTCTACAACCTGGTCAAGTTTCTCTAGCTGGATGGCCCCAGAGTGACACCACCAGAGCAGGACACCAAAAGGCAACATAAGGCCAAAACAGGTGGCTCCCCACCACAGCTGCACCAGGAGTGCTTGGAAACTGAAGACCACCACTAAAAAAACCACAAATAAACAAACTACAAAAGCTACAATAACTTACCTCAGAGTCAAAGCTGTCTATAGTTTTAGGAAACCTGAAAGATTACCAAGCACTGCAAAAGGACCTCCATGTTAGGAGACACTGCTCAATCTAACTGTTCAGGAAGCAGCTGTAAAGATTTTAGGATTTTTATCCTTAGAAAACTTGCTAACAATGACAGGACATCTCATCAGCACTGAAGAGCAAGTAACATGAAAATGACAAAGTAATTGTAAATTAAGGATATCACAAACAATTAAAGAAACAGGGATTTCCCAGCTAAATTGAAGAAAAAAATGCCTTACAAGAAATGACAGCCAAAATGACAAGAGATTAGATTTTATTGGCACTCAGCTATAAAGCCAAACAAATGCTGGAGACTGAGATTCTCCTGAAGTAGGAAGATCCTGACCTGCCATAGCAGGTGACATTCACAGGGGCAGGGATACTACACCTAGTAGTAGACCTAAAACCACTACACTAGGGAAGCCTGCATCACTTTTCAATGCTTTGTTTATCCTAGGGATAAAAAGATTCTCACAGTCCTCCACATGTGCCAGTCTATTCAGGTTCAACAGCACTGAGCTCATGTGATATCATCACAGCAAAAAATTAAGAAGCAGGCAACATATCTGGAAATGAAAACAGACACTTCCAAAAGCTTTGTAAGAAGAAAATATGACTGGTAGTGCTCAACAACCTTAAGTTTTATATACACAAATAATAAAGCAATATGATTCAAAGTTTTCAGTTTCTTGGCCTTTGCAGGCAGATCTGTTTGGACAGACTACAACAGTACCTAGAGCAGTGCATGCTAAATTCCTCAGTGTCCAGCTTCATGAGCCTGAAACATTATTGTATCTCCCTGTAGTAGCTCCCATTTAGCCAACAAACTTTTCATCCTGCAGCTCCCCAGAGATGGCATGGCACCTGAATGCCCACAACAACCAGAGATAGATTAAAGCCCTCCTATCTGAACAGGACATGATAGCACCCAGATCATCACTAAAGCAGGAAGGGAGTCCAAAAACACATGAATTGAGAAAACCATGTTTTACAGGAGCTTGTAGCAAAGGCAAATGGAGAGCTACAGAACTCCTGAGGCTTCTTCCTTCCCAAAGCAAGCAAGTGCCAGAAAGCACAAGTCCTGTTTGTACAGGAACCTCTTCAGACTCCCAGTGTGGAGAAGCATGTTGAACCACGCCATCCCCCTGCAGCCCTCCCTCCCTCTCATCCGCCGTAGATATACAAGGCTAAGTTGATGAGCTGTTCAGCTTAGTGTGAAATGTGTTACATTTTCCCCCCAGCTGCTTCCTGATTGCAGTATTTACTTTTAATCTCCTCTGCCTCAATGCCCGATAAAAACTTTGTCACATTAGATGGTGACAGATGGGAAAGAGAAGGGGGGGATCACTGCAAGGGAACGTCCTGGCTTCCCAATAATTTTTCACAACGCCAATTATGTCCTTCAGTGCTTCCCGGCATGTGCACCCATGTCAGCAGAGAAGGAAATAGAAAGGCATAAATAAAGACAAAACCAGGCACTGCATGGCTTTAATCTGCAGAATAACATTTCTTATTTGGCTGAAATATTGTTGGATTCTCTCCTGTGCTAGAAATGGAGACACACACACACACAAGATATACACAGATGCACAGAGTTCACAACTGCTTTCCCCATGCGTGGGTACTGCCACCCTCACAAGCAGCTTTCAGCATTGTGGTCAGGCAAGTGCAGATGCCTCCTGCTTTCTGAAAGTTATCCATGCCCAGCAAGCCAAATCTTATGCCCTCTAACCCAGCTGCCATTGAGCAAGTAGGAGTAATATGAAGATTCTCATCTTTAAGGTTTCAAAATGGTTCTTAGAAAGTTTCAGACAATTTTATGTTATACTTCAGGCTCCTTGCAAACTCCAAGCCTAATCCTGCATGCCCCTACATTTGCCTTGCTTAGATGTTCCATCCAAGATGAGGGGCTAGGAAGGAAAATCTCTTGAATCTGAGTTACTTCTTGCTTAGTTTGTCAGGAGAAATGAAATGTAACAGCAACTATCTATATTGGTGGGCATGTTTATAGTAGCAGATGAAGGTAGTCATGGAAGGAAAGAGAGAGCTTCAGGAGGAAGGTGAGAGACAACTTTGATGGGAAGGACTTCACGATGGCAGATTTTCGTCCGGGCAGCTGCTAGTCGTGAGAAAACCAGGAGAGAACTGTGTTTTCCCTCCCGTGGAGAAGTCTTCAGAACCTTAACAAGAGGGCCTTTTCTCCCTGAGTGAAATGTATTAAGAATATGTCAGAAGTAGTAAACTGACTGAGAGTTTGAGTTTGGTTCTTTACATTGTCAATGTTCAAGAGAAGTGAGGTGGGGGAGGGGAAGTGGTCTGAAGAGTTTGTTTTGATTCTCATTACTTTTTCTTTTCCTTTTTAGTTACTGTCAATAAATTTTCTTTATATCCTTTTGAAGTTTGAACCTGCTTTGCCTTTCTCCTAATCCTATCTCACAGCAAGAAGTAAGTCCATTGGCTGAGAAGTCTCAAAATTAGTGAAAAATTCTGAATTGGTGAACTGAAACCACGACAAACAGAAACCAAGAAATTTGTTTAGAGAGCAGTGATTCAGGGGAAAAGTCTTCTGCCAAAGCAGATACCAAATTGTCAAGCAGCAAGCAAGGTGATTTTATTACAAATGAGGTTTTAATATTTATCTACATACACAACTTTTGTGAGTCACGTGGGTGACGATGGCTCCTTGTAATTCAACTTTGGTGAGAAGGTTTAGAGCAGTATTCAATATTGCCCCCTTGGATGTCACAAAATCACAGAATGATAAGGGGTTTGAATGGACCATAAAGATCATCTAGTCCCAACCACTTCCTGCCATGGCCAGGGACATCACTAGACCAGTTTGCTCAACGCCTTATCCAACCTGGCCTTGAACACTGCTGTGACCAGGGCATCTACAACCTCCCAGGGCAACTTCTTCCAGTGTCTCACTGCCCTCACAGTAAAGGATTTCTTCCTGGTGTCTAACCTTCCCTCTTTCAGTCTGTACCCATGCTCTATCACTGCAGCTCCTGATGAAGAGTCCCTCTCTGGCTTCCCTGTAGACCCTCTTCAGATACTGGAAGGCTGCTGTGAGGTCTGCATATAGCCTGCACTTCTCCAGGCTGAACAGTCCCACATTTCTCAGCCTGTCTTCATAGGCACCAGTCCTCTTATCATTCATGGCCCTCCTCTGGTCTTGCTCCAACAAGTCCACATCCTTTTTATGTCAGAACACAGGAAAATCAGAGAGACCTCTGACTATGCTGAAGAGATTAGCTAGACCACTCCAAGCCCTTCAGCATGGAGTAGAAGTATTATGGAAACATACCATAATTGTGACCAGGACAACAGCAGAAAAATGAAAAAGGAAAAAAGAAAACCAACCAAGCAAAACAGATGCACACGACAAAAATAAATAAATTAATAAAATAGTAATGATGATAATGATAATGATAATGGTAGTAGTAGTAGTCATAGCATACCACAGACAATCAATGCTGCTGTTATTGATTCTGATGGAATGCCCCAAACTGAAATGAAGCAACAACCCCGGCTGTAACCTGTGGTCTTCAGATGACATAAGCAGACAGAAGCATCAGGACTGGACCTATGCACAACTCCTCACCTCACACTGAACAGAAGGAAACAGCACAGGAAACTACTGGATATAGTCTGTGGATTTTAGGCAACCAGTGAACCACAGCTGAACAGGAGGAGTCTTATCTTAAATCGTGTACCCTCCTCCTACAGAACCAATGAGCAGGAACTCCACAGGCAGGACATAGCAGTGAACTAACTCAGATGAGCGGAACTGCAGCATCAACATTAGGACTTAGGACCTCCACTCCTTACCTTCAGTGAGAAGAAAGCCCTCTCCTCTTTAAATAAGTTTCAAAAATAAGTTTTGACCACAAATTTTTGTCCACAGCTAGTTAAGGTGCAATTTTGAGCCCTGTGGAAGCAGAACAGGAACCCTATTTGCTTCTCAGGGTTTGTGAAGGCGAGGATAGAGGGTTTCAGAAAGATTATCTCACAGTTCAAACTCGTTAATGAAAGAAATAAATTAACCAAGCTCATTTTTCAGGGAATTCTTGTGTAAACTGAAAATTTTCCAGTCTGTGAGCCCCGCGCTGTGCTAACCCATAAATCACAGCAAGCAGGTTGTCTGTATAGTGAGAGCAGCACGTTTGGAGATGCAGGGGCGGGGGCTGGGGGGAGAAATCAGCATATGTTCATGAAGAAAAAAACCATAAAATCCAAACAGGAAAAAAAATACCTCCCTTGCCCACCACTGGAACAAAATAAAAGGCTTGGCCTCAGGCACTGGAACATACGCTGTCTGCAAAGAGCCCCCCAAACCAGGGGAAGGCACCTGAAACAGGTCAGCTTTTAATTGAATACAATATTAATTACCACGTGCACCATTAACGGTTTGTGGGATTTGACTAATTAATGTAATAGTTTCTAAGTCACGCTCATTAAATATGAAAATTACGCTGGTGAAAGGTATCGGTTTCATTATCAATCTTGTATGGACAGGAGGGGGGTGGGGAGAGGGTGCAGTGGAAAGATTCCCACCCCATGTTATTTGTTGTTAGCTCTCTTCTCTTGGATTTTGTTCAGGTGAGCAGATGGAAGAGCCAAAGTGAAAAAGAAAGAGACAAGGAGAAGAGGAAGCACTGCCTAGTGTCATGAGCTAGTTAGTGACTGCGAGTCAGGACCCAAAAGCTATCCAGCTCAGAGTGAATGTGCCCTTTCATTTAGTGGAAAGAACTGTGTGGTCTGCATGAGGCTACAAGTTCTTGTCAATTCCCATCATAATGCTTAGTTTCCTTCATTCCCCTGGAACAAACATAATGAGAGAGACTGATGTCACATGGGGTACTTAATTCATTAACCCATGTAAAGCATGTGGTGCTTCCTTTTTGGAAAACTACAGGGAAGGTAATCATCGCTGTTAAAACTCAGCTCCAGAGCAAATTATGCACTAAGGATAGGCTGAGATATACTGCCATGGGACACACCCTTCACACGGGGCAAAACTGTTACAAAAGGAGGACCAGAGGTGTTATACCTCCTGTTCCTATCCAGCAGCCCAGGTAGGGGCAACACTGATTTACTCAAGAGGGAAGTGCCACCGGTTCTGTATGAGAAGAATACTCACCTGAATGCAGGACATCTGGGAAAAGAAAGGAGAGAGAACAGGGTCCCCTTGTGCCCCACCTACTGCAACAGAACAAAATGCAGAGGTCATCATCTAGACTGAAATTTGAGAATAAGTACACAGTTGAGAGTGTGTGTGTGTGTGTGTGTGTAGGAAACCCCCAAGAGTGAGCTAAAAGCCTAATCCATTTAGGGTTTCCAAGCACCCCAAAGGGAGGTTGGATCACCATTCTGCTAACAACAATGCTTAAATACTGCACAAGGAGACCTAGGGTAGTAGGAGGAGCAGAGATAAGTGAGTGCTGGTTTTGGTTTTTTTTTTGTAGGAGTCCTCTTGACCGATTCTTAATGCATTAG
Source organism: Irena cyanogastra (assembly GCA_013397155.1). NCBI lineage: Eukaryota > Metazoa > Chordata > Aves > Passeriformes > Irenidae > Irena > Irena cyanogastra. Next base: position 24,246 of record VWZV01011977.1, on the reverse strand, counting down.
AACATATATATGGGCATAAAGAAGGGAAAGGAGATGGCCTGGTACCAGAGCTGCATGACTTCATGTTCATGCTACAGATACATTCCAGCTTGGAAAGCCCAGATACAGAGAAATGAAGAGAAACCAGCAGGTCAGGAAAAAGTAAGAAGAAGAAAATAACACACATGCAAAACCCAAAAAATTACCCAAATCCCTGGTTCTCCTTAAAAGGTGGAGAGAAAAAACAAGCAGTAAACCTGTAAGAAAGAGGAAATCCCATACACTATGTTTTTATCACTTTTTATCCCAAGTAATAGCTTTCTGATTTATGTTTCTTCAAAACAGATGACAGTCCTAAACACCATCTACTTGCAAGGAATCTGTAGCTGAGATTGAGTTGATTGGATTGTTCACAGCCTATTCCTTTTTGGGCTAATTATATGCACAACCAAGAAGAGTGCAGGCTCCTGTTCTCATTGTCCCTTCTCCAGTGTACATCTTTACCCCAGCCACTCACACATAAATGTTCTTCATACTCCAAGCCTCATGGCCCAGTTCCAATAATAAAGTGTTATGCCCTGGTCTGCTCAGTTGGTTTAGGGGAAGGTTGTTTGGTTTACTCTGTGCCATGTACGAAGAAACAACAAAATTCTCAGGAGGTTCAATGACAAACTTCTATTTGCAAACTTTGGAACATTAAGGTAGAACAAGATACTTGTAGCCATCTTGGTTAGAAAAGCAACAATCTAAAAGCATAAAAATAACACCGAAGAAAATGTGTAACAGAATGGAAAGAAAGAGAAAGAGAGGATAAGAGCAGAAACATATGTAGCCACCACCCTTGGATTCAGTGATGAGACTTGATTGTTGCAATTTCAATGTCCAGTGGTCGAAAATATGGTCACAGTCTTAATCCAGGGGTGAGGAAGCCCACAAAACACAAAATTCAATGGGTTAATATAAGCTCAGGTTCCAGGTGGGAATGTCCAGGTACCTTGCCTGGGGTAGGGAGTTTTACACTGTCTGATGTAACACATCACTGTGTGATGTAACATCACAGAGCAGTTTCAGAGTCTTTGATGATTTACGACAACTTCTAAGATGTTCCAGCTGCCTCTCACATCAATAGTTGAGCCAGCTATGGCTCGTCAGAAGGGACAAATACTTTGAGGTCTACATGTGAATGTTGATACTGCTCAGGGAGTTTTCACACCTGAGCCACTTGTATAAGGATATTGCCATGACAAAAAGCTAAAATCCCACCTCACAGGATCTGCTTCTTATCAGCCTCTTCCCTTATCTGGCTCAAACCCCAGCTTGTAGCAGCCTGTGATGGTTGTTCAACCACTCTGCACCTGGGCTGTGACCTTGCACATCATCAGCAAATCACCACTGCTTTTGCAAATGGTTGAATGTTTGAGACATTAACCATTAACTTTATAGTCTCGCAGGAAGGCTGTAATCAGTTCTGTTTCATATACAACCTGTGAGTGCTCTGAGAAAGCTCTAAGTGTTGAAGGGACCTGGTATAATTAAACTTCTCTTTTACACAATGGCAGGCCTCTTTACAACCATATTAACAAGGATACATTTTCTCTCCAAAGAGAGAAAAACAAAAGTAAAAAATTAGTCACAAATTTATGGAGTGAGAACTAGCTCCTCTTGTATCTTCTTCCTCTTCATATCCTACACCAAACAAACAAGACCTCTTCTGGACTGAAACAATGCTACATACAGATTGTATTTTCCAGTCCTACCTTCTTCCAGCTCACAGAGTTTCATTTAACTCCTTCCCACTTATTTTAAAGGTGAATTTTGCTCTTTGGAGTACATCAAAACAGCCAGGGCACTGCTGCCCTACAACCACCTCCATAGTTGACTAAAGGTATTTTGGTTTCACTTCTGAGTATATTTAAGGTATCAAAGAAGATCTAAGTTACACAGCTCCCCCTCTTGCTTTGCTAAATGCAGTTCATCACAACAGTTGATAGGAAACTTTTGGTTCAGGAAACCCCTAAAATGCTAGATTTCCAAATACTACTGTTCTTCTCAAAGTTTGCAATAGTGCCATCATCAAACAGGATTCCAAGCTACATGAATTCTTGTTGAAACATTTACAGCTGCTTCATACTGCCAACATTCCCATGGATTTTGTCAATGTGAATAGAGAGGACAAAGATGGAAAGTTTCCCTACCAAAAGCAGAGTTAAGACACTCTTCTCTAGGAAGCACACTGAGCAGCCATGCTCAGCCCATTGCTTCTCATTAGCACTACAACAGCTTTTATCAGCTTACACTCATTTTTACCTCCACTAACAGTATCCTCTATAGACTAATTTGATCCTTTTCAGTTCCTCTCATTCTCCACTGGTTTTCTTTTTCATACATCTGTGCTGATGAAACAGAGAGGACTTTCCAGACTGGAGTAAAGGCAATTATTCTATGTACAAAAGTCTTGGTTGAAAAAAGAAAACTCGCACCCAACCCAGAGCAGTTTTTGTTGGGGAAAAGCCTTTGCGGCTATGGAAATATCCAGGTGGCAGCTATGTAATCAATATATTTTATTACCTCCTGTTTTTTCCATAACTTTACTAATGAGTTCACAGTGTTTAATTAACTTAGCACTATACTGGAGAGATATGCTGTCACTGCCTGCCCTGTTGTGTCTTTCTATTTAATTTTAAATGTTTCCATAGCTCAAATGTATCTCTGAATGAAATCCCCAAAAGAATATGGCAGTAGACACTTTCAACTTCAGCTACAAGAAGACAGTGGAGTAAGAATATGGAAGATAATAATCAGTTAAACTCTAAATTGGGTAAGCACAGCTATGCTGAAGCTGCAGCAAATTAAGTTATTACTAAAGTGCCAGTCAGATGAATGCAACAGCAATGCCCTTCAGATCTATAATGTTCCATCGAACATCAGAAAGTGAACCTCCAAAGGTGAGGAGGAGTTGGTTGTTTTGTTATGTGATTTTGGTTGTCAATATTTTGGGGTTTTTAAAAGACATATCTTTCACCCAATCATACATCACAAGTCTAGGTATGTGTCTGCACCTGCTAACAAATATATTTAGGAGACAATACCTAATTGCTGCCAGTAGCTAATTAAATTGTTAAAACTGTGCAGACCTTATTTCTGATATCACAACAAAGTAGCACTTATCTAAGCAAAGTTATAAGTACTTTATTATCACCTCCATACCAGGTTGGAGTGGATAAATTCAGACTGACCTAGATTCATCCATAAAACACCATTTTGTGCTTCTCTGTATTAAAAGATGATAAGAATTTGTCAATGTAACACACAAAGAAAAGTATAGTAAAGCTAAGGCAATAAACAGGTTTTTTCCTATTGTAAGGATTTTCAGGTTTAAAACAAGTGTCAAAATTATTCTGTTGAAAGCTTTATAAGAAGGATAGTTGATCTTTTTTTCAAACAATAAGATATTAAGAAATCAGCAAAGGAATTTTTGAGCTTCTGCTTTACCTTTCAGCCAAGCAGTTTATTCACAAAACATTCCTTGGGTGGTTCATCTTGTCTAAAGACTTTGGAGTGGTTTCACAAGTATTGCTGTCCCATCAAAAGTACAGGACAGAGACCAATAGCGAATTCCCTAGGGCACAGGAGTTGGTGGCAGAACTAAGAATAGAAGCCCACAGCTGTGACATTAAACTTAAAATAAACATATAATTCTAAACAAGGGGATAAAAATAATGTCTTACTGTTGAACAATGGTTCATAAGCAGAAACTCATCATAATTACTGCTTTAGAGACTTTACAGGGCCAACATCTGTGACAAAATCCCCTGAAACAGCATGTTGATAGACATAACAGGATTTGAAGTGTAGTTGTACCATGCTTGGCCTCCTACTTTCTTGGAGAAGCTGATTAGCAAAATTTCAGTATGGAAGACATGTATTGATCACATCATGCAATCTGTGATTTATGAATTTATGCAAGGAACATTGTGTCCTAGCAAGACCAGACAGCAGTGTTTAGAGCAGTGAACTCTATCTAAGCCAGGTGCCTGGAGAGGAGCCTTCTCACTGCACAAACATGAAGTGTAAAAAGAAATTTAAGACAAGGAAGCAAGCCAAAGCCAATGGATCTGCAGTCAGAACAGTTTGCTGTTCCATTTGAAGCCAGACAAATAACCATTCATCTTCTAACTGTAAGCAGCATTTAAAAAAAGAGAGTTTATTTGTATCCAATAACTTCCTGTGTTGTTGGGGAAACCTAAGGTAGCAGCTGTCAGCAGAGCTAATGCACGAGGAAAAAACTGGAGCTTCTTTCAAATGTTTCACTTTTCTGTAATGTTGTTTTCAATCACCCAGCTCATGTATAACCCTTTCCCTAGTAGTATTCAGTTTCTGGACAGAAAATTAAGAGAGAGAACATTCCTTTCCAAGTTCAAAGTCCTTGCATAGGGTTGACTGGCAGCACTCCCTGAACTTATCATCCAGCAGGAGTAATGAGTTCTCAGAGATTTGGGAGGTATGTTTTCTACCAAACTGAAAAGAAAGCTTTAGGGAAAGACTCCAAGAATTGGAGGGTAGCCTTCCTTACCATCCACAAGGTAGTATTTCAGTAAACAGAAAGAAGAGCACAAGGCACTTTATAATCCAGTCTATTCCTATTCCTGACAGTACCTATATGATGAGCCTCTTTCTTGAGGAGCTTTCAGTCAAGTCAGCTCTGTATCCCACAGACTCACAAATAGACTGGGCCCATATGAAATATTTTCAGACACCAACAGAAGGGCGAGAAGACATTAAGTTCTTCTAGATCTTGTTGCATGTTCCATAGGGTTTCTCTCTACACAAGATAAATAGTGATGCTATCTTTATTCCTTCATACAAAAATGGGAGAAGAGTTCCTAAGAATGGAACTGACCTGTACTGCAGCATTCTCACCTGCACTTTGCTTCTGCAGCCACTCCTACTTTATCTCTTTCAACAACCCCACCTCCAAATAGCCTCATACAGGAAATAAGAATATGGCACACCACTACAGGTATCTGCAGGAATACATCTTCACATGTAGAATCCAAAAAGCTCTCCTGCAAATCATAGAGGGCATATAGTTCACTGCTTCTACCAGCTGCATATTTTCTAGAGATTTGTCCATTCCTGTTTTATATTTATGTCAAACACCATGGATGGTGTTACTTGTCTTGAGAAATTGTTTCTTGTGCTGGTTTTGGTTCAGATAGCTTCTCCTCACATCATCCCACCAGCAAGGAGTCTGAGTGTGCAGAAGGAGTTGGGAGGAGACACAGTTAGGACAGCTGACCTCAACTGATCGAAGGGATATCACGTATCATATGGCATCATGTTCAGCATATAAGGGGGGGAGGGAGAAGAAGGAAGGGGGGATGTTCAGAGTTATGGTATTTGTCTTCCAAAGTAATGATCACATATGACGGAACTCTGCTTTCCTAGAGATGGCTGAACAGCTGCTTGAAAATAGGAAATGGTGAATGAATTCTTTGTTTTGCTTTCCTTGTGTGCATGGCTTTTTCTTCACCTATTAAACTGTCTTTATCACAACCTATGAGTTTTCTCACTTTTACTCTTCTCATTCTCATCCTTTCTCCCCTCATCCTGTTATGGGGAACAAGGGAGCAGACGGGTGGTTCTTCATTGCCAGCTGGGGTTAAGCCATGACATTTTTCCATCTCTGGTCCAAGATTTTTCTTTAGTTCCAGTATCCCTCCAAAGACTTGACAAAAAAGATCAGATGCTAGTGGGAGCTTAAAACATTCAGCCTGTTTTCAGATTGAATGCACTTTCTCTCTCCAGGCCACTAATCAGTTCTTAGACTTCTCACTTGGACATACTGAGTTTCTTGATCTGGAGAAGGAAGTGTTATATCTACACAGAAACAAGAGAGAGAAATAGTAGCAGCCATTCAGGACAGCAGTCATGTAAGGCAATTGATTGATCTGAAAATGTTCTGAGGAATATCCCTTTCCCCTGTTCACACAACAATATTATCATTATAGTAGCATATAATAGCGTTTCTGCATCCAGACAGGTGTGCTCTGCTTGGGTTCAGCCATCTGGTCTTGCCAATGTTTAAACTATGAGGGGAAGCAGTGCATGTCAGTACTACTCTTCTGGAGAAATGCTCAAGAATATTCCTCTGCTTTGCCCCCCATTTACTGAATTACAGTCTCCATGCCTGAAATAACAGCCTTTTCCCATCAGGAGCCTTTCTGAGCAGCAACAAAAGGCTTTACTGACTGTGAGCTGCTATACAAAGATATGTGAACCATTAATACAAGCAAGCCTCCAGCTTCACCATTCATCACTAGCTGGCTTGACACCTGATTTCTAGTGACAGCCTTCACTGCACAAAGTTTGCAGCAGGCCCAGCTCCTACTGAGCTTCCTCATAGCCACCAACTATCTTCACTCTCCATTTGTCAATTGCAAGTGATAATTTCTATTCAATCTGATACATATTATAAGAATATAAACAAATGCCTCTGGCTGTATCATAGCTGCAATCACTTCCCTTTATAGCCATCATTTATTACAGGAGGACAGGTGGCCGTCCTGTGGAATGCCGAAGAGGCTATCTTCTGGACAATCATGAGGAAACACAGCCACATTTACATTCTTCCCAAGCAGACACAGAGGTGTGTGATTTCTGAAGAAACTTCACTATGTTCCAAAATTTCTTCCTTTCCCAGCCATGGAAGTCACAGAAACAAATCTGAATGTTCAAGCCTAGCCCATGAAAAAACATCAGATTTCAAATTTAAACTTATTTAAGATTTTTGAAAATAAGAAAGGGGTCTGAGTAATAGCATAGGGTTAAAAATGTTTCTAAAATCATGGGAATAGATTCAGGGGGGTGAAAAGAGAGGTTGGGCCTGGGTAGGCCTGGGAAAGGGAACCAGGACTATGTAGGCCCTGGGAACGAAGGTTGAGCTTTGTTTTACTAGATCATGTGAAACTACACCTGCGTAATTATCATATGATAAAAGTAATGATTGTTTGGTAATTGAATTATTGTTTAATCATAATAAGAATCATGAGAAACTATGTAATCACAACAAGAATCATGAGAAGCAATGTTTGAGGGGCTTGATGATAATTATAAGGATCCACACTTGGGTAAAATCAATGTATACAATATAACAATATGAGTTTAATGATTAACATATAGTTATATAACAAAAGAGTATAAAAACATGTCCATCTCAAATTCATGTCGGAGTCAGATTTGGGTCTGTACCCCTGATTCCTAGAGCTCTTCAATAAAAGCACCTGCATATAATCATTCTGTGATTGTGTGTTTCAATGCTAACATGAGGAAGCTTTGTCCCCAGTTGCTTCATTTATGTCTTACACTTTTGATACAGGATACATGCTTTTCTTAATACTGGCCATTTGACTTCTCAAAAGTATACTAAACGCTGAGATGGCAGCAGCTTTGTTGCTCAATTGGCATTTGAAAGGCTTATTATGTACTACTCCCAGGCACATGTAGTGGTCCATTTCAAAAAGACCTTTGAATTCATATATCGGAATCATTTCACCTTGCTTGAAAACAGTGGCATCTGTAAACCAGATCTATGTCAGACTACTTCACAATACAGGCAGCAAAAGTCAGGACAGAAAGTGAGCAGTATTGCAGTAACAGCACTTAGAGAACACAGAATATAATTAACATATTTGTCAAAGTCTAGAACAACAGTGTTTAACGTCAGCTCATGTATCAGCACCAAAGGACCTCAGGCTTAAAGTGCTCCTGAAACACTGCAATTTCATGAGCACAGCATAGTAGGAGATCAGTAGGAACTTACATAATGACAGGTTGAGCAAGTCCCTACCACCAGTTCCGATAGCAGGACCTGTGCTACCTGATACTTGTCAACTTCTTAACTTGGCAGCCTGGTGCCAGGTGCTTGGGAAAGTGTCCACCTACCCTTCTAGTACCCAGTCCTTTCAGAAGTTAATAAAGCCAAAGGCTGTATTAAAACTATTCTATTTATCCCATCAATGGACTTGAATACCTAATATAATTTATATTCTTGGTTACCTACAACATCCAGTGAGAATAAATTCTACTGCTAAATTCAACTTGATACTTCAGAGTGCTTTCTTCTTCTCATTTTCATGCACCCAGCACCCAGTGAAACCTAGAGACTCATTTGTTGTCTGTACAACCTTCCCATCATGCACACTCCAGTGCCATCCTCCCAATAAGTACAGATGAGAGTACCTTTATTACTACCAAGCGTAGCAAAGTTATTATTTAGTGATTTCTCCAGGCCATCAGCAGTGTAGTCAAATTTTCAGGCACAACGAAAAGCATCAGACTTCACATGTCAATGCCTAGTGACTCTACCTGCAGACCTGAGCAAAAGCCTTTGCCTTCTTTTACCTTTACTCTCCTTCCTTCAAGTTAGACATAACATTTTCTTATTTTAGGAGCAGGATCTGAAAATGCACTGTAAATGCCTGCAAAGCATTTTATGAATATGTTTAATATATTTATGGTTACCTTTATTCATAACTCCCAAATTTTCCCATTATGTCCTATGAAAAGTTTTTCTGAGAAGAGCTGTGTACAGCTCCAAGACATTCCCTTGGAAAGAGAAAATAAATACAGTTAACACCTTTACTACTTCAGGATATGACCTGGAAATGGAATCAAGTTGTCTTAGAGCAGAGCTTCACATAAGCAGATGGAACATGACTTTCAGCACCACAGACAGCTTTGAAGGCATTGTAATATTTCTGCATTAACAACATAGTCGTTCTCAACATTTTGGGATGATCCTGTTGTCCTGGGTTGGCTATATGATGCCTTTATCCCCAGTCATCTGCTCTGTTTAGGCTGGATAATAAGTGTTGCACCTTTAAGACTTGTTCCGAGAGCGAAGGGGGGAGA